>JARFJB010002385.1:0-515000 GCA_036346205.1 Vesta saturnalis | reverse complement strand
TATATTAAAAATAGTAGGTTTTGGTGAATTTGTCATGTCAGTAAGATCTAATATGGCGGCTGGGCGCCATATTGAATTTTTTTTAGTGGAAATGGGGGTTGTGCGGGACATCAAATGAAAACCCTTAACGAATACTAACTAATCGCCAAGTTTCACTTTTTAATATTGCCAAAAACAAAATGGCGGCCGATTAAAGTTTAAACGACCAGTAAAAAACAAACAAAAAGTGACCACAGCTTCTATACTATTATTTTGCGAATGTAATTTTTGTCAAAAATTAACTTTTCAATCCAGTCACCTGGTGTTAAACAAAAAAAAAATTTGTATAGCCGTCAGTTTTTTATTAGTTGTTTTAGTGACATTTAAAAAAATATTTTTGTTTTTATATCTGCTTTTGGCAAATCCGAAAAGTGAAAATGGTTAATTTTCGACCAATTCAAGAAAAAGTAGAGGCTATCATCGTTTATCGTGCAAGTCGAAGTTATCATGAAGCAGTCAGAGTATTTAATGAACGGTTTCCTAATCACCTTATCTGTAGGAAGTATCTGCGAGAATTGGCAAATAAATTTTATAGGACTTAAATAATGAAAAACCTCCTGGACATGTGCGCATTCCTGAAGACACACAGATTGACATAATTGCCGAAATGGTTGTAAATCCCACAACATCTACGCGAACTCTTGCGGAAACTTCTGGTGTATCTTCAGCGACAGTGAAAAGGGTATTGCGAAAAAATAAAATTCAAATGTTGCATCAATTGACCGAAGATGATCCTGATAGAAGAGTACAATTTTGCGAAATAATAACTGCCAACTTAGAAAGGCACCCAACTTACCTGCAGAATATTGTTTTAGTGACGAGTGTACTTTTCTCATGAATGGAAATGTTCATAGACAGAACGTTCGGTATTGGAGTGATACGAATCCGCATGTATTCCGGGTAAACTCGCACCCAATACCCCCAAAAAATAAACGTTTGGGCTAAAATACTGGGAAACCATACTGTAGGTCCCTTTTTTATTGACGAAAATCTAACAGGACAGATCTATTTAAATATGCTGGAAACTACAATCGACCCAATGGTTGTTCAAATAGCAGAAGATAACCCTCATGAATTTGATATAGATGTAGTTTTTTAACAAGATGGTGCTCCTGCCCACTATTGCAGACCAGTAAGGGAATATCTAGATCAAGTGTACCACGATCGTTGGATAGGATGCCGACTAGGATCAACAAGGATTTCGAGAAGTCGAATCGATCGCGGAATTACGAGGAAGAATTACCAACATTTGCCAAAATATTAACTTGGGTACGTTCCGTAATGTGCGAGCAGAAATTAATGCTACACTTTACCATTGCCTATTAGTAGAGGGTTTGAACACTTTGAACACATCATAAATTAAAAAGTAGATCAGTGTCCACAAAGGTCTTTTTTCGTTTAATACAGGTTTTGTTTTATGAGATTTATGGTTAGAACTTTTGAAATGTTCCCTCGAGTGATTGAAACAAACATTGACTTCTCTTAAAAAAACTTAAAATTAATTTCCATAACTACTATTTCTAGTGTTTTATGAGTGTTGCCATTGGCTTATTTTTATGTTCGAATTCGCCTTATAATACTTAATAATACTTAATATTAATAATAATAATTTTAAAATAAAGATTTTCTTTGTTTTATTTTAAACAATTCAGAAGAAAATCATGGACCGCGAGTTTAAACTTTAATGCTCCGTCATTTTGCTTTCGGCAATATTAAAAAAGTGAAACTTGTGGATTAGTTTCATTTGATGTACCGCACAAACCCTATTTCCATTTAAAAAAAAATTCAATATGGCGCCCAGTTGCCATATTGACTTTACTGACATAACAAATCCTCCAAAACGTATTATTTTCAGTATAATTTTTGTGTTGCATATTTCAAATTTTTTTCTTAAACGGTTCATAAAATATTTGTGAGTAGTATTACGGAAGTATAAAATACAGGATACGCCTCCTTCAGAGAATCTAATAGTTGATGATTTATTTAATACTAGCGTCAGCGTTCCGCGGGTGAGCGTAATTAAACATCTGAAAATATTTTATAAACCATCACCTGTTTAATTACCGTCTCCGTTAGATTTTTCATGTTTTGTCAAGATTTGTGTTAGTGAGAGTACACAAAGAGCGACTGTTAAATTTAATGAATTTGTATAGTTCAATTTATTTTAGCACAGGTTAGCCATGAAGTATTGTTGGTTTGAATTTGCTTTACTGTTACATTAATATATATATATATATATATATATATATATATATATATTTATTTATTTATTACTCCTCCTCTAGCATCTTAATAAAAAATTGAGTACGGTTTAGATGTTTAGGTCTTGATAGGTATGTATTTCAAATTTGAACTTGTTCCGATTTTTAGATTTTTAGTTATTGCCTTCGAAAAATACAATACATCCCTAGTCCTAACACGCACGCACACGCGCGCGCGGAATTTTACAACTACTATATATACAACAAAGCTATAAATGGTGTGGAAAGCTACATTGTGACGGCAAAATTCATTTACGCTTAACTGAAGAAATAAATTATTTCAAGTATTTTCGTGGCAAAAAGTCGATGAAGGTATTTAGACATACACTCTCCCCCTATACATACACACCCACGCACACCCGCACACACGCACACCCGCACACACGCCCCCCCCCCCCAACATGCAAACACACACACACGCACATGCACACGCACATGCACGCACGCACGCACGCACACACACACACACACACACACACACACACACACACACACACACACACACACAACACACACACGTTCTACATTATTTGTGAGTAACAGACCTGGCGGAGTAATTTTAGTTTTAGGTCTGTAAGTAGTTCTACGCCGTACCAGATTGGATCTTTCTTGCGTACATACCATAATAAATAACGTTTGTTTAATCGATTCCGCCATTGTTGTTAATGTAGATACAGATGCGTTAAAAGGGCGCCACAGTTAATATGCATTAGGTAGTGTGTAAGTAATAAACTTGGATTCATATGTCATTGTTAAGCGTGAAGTGAAATGAAGAAGACAAGGCAAGAAAAAAGGAGGAGGAACAAATAAACAAAGTACTTTCACTGCACATAAAGGAAACAACAGCGGGGATTAACAGAATTCTAAAAAAATACAATATATGAACGATATTGAAAACCGACTATGGTAGACGACAACTAGCATTTATAAACGAGGAAAGTAGGGGATCAAACACTGGGTAATTCGTATTATATTAATGGTTAGCACTTTATCCTGAGCATGGTATTATACAAAAATATTACATTAGTGCGCTTTTTTCATTTGATGGTATCTTTTTAATATGTAAACTTGCTTTTAGATGTGCAGAAAAACAAAAAGTTGCTGTCTTCTTTAACGAACGGCTCATCCAACTACCAAATTGTGGTGAACTATGTGATTTTGAAGACATTAAAATGCAATACATTGAAAGTATTAATCATTGTTACGTCAATCAAATGTGTGAAGTAATAAAAACTTAATCATGAACGAAACTACAAGTTAAAAATGTATATTATCAATAAACGTATGATGAACTATACCTTATTTATTTACGTTCTGAACGTTTGCCCCCTTTGTTTGTATTGTCTCGTGATCCAAAAAAGTGTACTAAAGATTGTCACGTGTGTTTTAATTTGATGTGGAATTTTTTTTAATATTAGTATGTTTAGATATCATATGTAAAATTTTAAATAAATGTTTGCTTTCCGTATGTACTATTTTAAAATATTGCTATTGTAATTTTGTTAAAGGAAATGGATTCGTTTCGTTGAATTTATTTTGTTATCGTCCTGATGTCATGAATCTCGCAGTACGTTATGTTTTTCTTAGTATTCTGTAGTCTATCAGTTCATTTACGGATAAAGTTGTTATTGGGGAAAGTATGAAAGATTTATTTTGGACAATGAGGTTATTAAAAAACAGGGCGTGTGTTATCTCAATACTAGTTATCGGATTTTTGGTCGATACACGTGGGGCTTGTTTCTTCTCGTGAAAATCGTCCAGTTTGCAGTTTGTATCGGAAGTTTGTTTTTTATTCTTTTAGGTAGTTTGTAGGAGACAGTCGACAAAGCTGCTAGATGGTGTATATCTATTAATGCACCCGATGTTATCTTGAAGATATCGTAAAGAAGTTAACCTTTCACTGCTTGTGGATTAGTTTTATTCATTCACCCCAAGGAATGTTTGCGTTCGTCGATTTATATTGACGTTATCGTATCCATCGAGTTGGGGAAGCGTTTGTTAGTAATTTACGATTGAAGCGGACTTAATCATAGATATTGTACTTTGGTATTTTTTGTGTGTTCTTGGAAAACCTCAAGCGGAATTGTTGTTAGTCATCACGTTGTACCCACAGCTATTCGAAAATAGACGATAAATTGCTGAATGAAAAAATATATTTTGTATATAACAAACAACGTCGTGTAAATAAGTTACTGATTTTTATGCACGTAAGTAGTCATATATGGCCGATTCTGGCTCAGTTTAAGGTCGGTCGCTCTTTGGTGGTGATCTTGTAAATTCCTTTGAAGGACAAGTTCTTGTCTATGCTAAAAGGTAGGTCACGGTTAAAAGGTTCTTGTAATGACTAACTGCGTATAAAATCAGAACACAAATGGTTGTGGTCTACACTAAAAATGGAGCAATGTAAATTATTTTTCAAGGTTACAAGCTTATCCATGTGGTTTTTTCATGGTTAGTGGTTGCAAGGATGCAGGTGCGCCTGATTCAGTAAATGGTAACTTTTTATTAGCAGAAATGGCAAAAGTAGTACGCACGACACGAAGTGAAAGTAAAGAAAAAATATTAAGTATAGAAGAGAAAAGGAAGAGACTGGAGCAATTAATAAAGAAAATTAAAGAATTAAAACTAGACTTACAGTTGTTCGAAATTAATAGGAAAATGAATGAGCTTCCGGTTAGCAAGTCATCAAAGGAAACATAATAAAGCATGTCTAATTTTTAATCTTTAGTGTTGGTAGATAATGTATGTAAGAAATTGTGAGTTTAGAAGAAAATATGCAGGAAAGGGGAAATACCAATTTAGTGAAAATTACGTACCAATATAAATTGTTGATTTGATATACGTATGTGCCTAGAAGAAAATGAATTCAAGAAAAAAGTGAAATGTAGATTTAGCGAAAGATGTTTTCAAAAATAAATCATTTTAACATGTCTTGTATTTTTGTGTAATAATGGATCAAACTTGTAAGATTAAAATAAGCTTGTAATTTTTATTACCTGATAAATAAACTTTCTCAAAAGTTCCAATTTATATTTATTATAATAAGCCAGTTCTTTAGAATGTTTGTTTGTCATACTCTTTTCCCTTGTCTTGCTTTCGCGTTATAGAATTTTTGGTATTGAAATGGTCATAAAGTAAGAAGTGAATTGACATGTCTTTTGTTGCTGATTTTTATTAAGCTTAATATATTGTAGTTCGAATTAAATTTCGTATTGGATCTAAAATGTTTTTCTTTGTTGGTGTTAATTTAGATTCCAAGGTTTAGTTAGTTATAATAGAGTTTTAAAATTAAAAGTGTAATTTGACGTTAAGTACATTAAAATAGGGTGTGGAGAAAGGCGAGACGCGAATATTAAGTTGCTTTTGTAGTGTGTATCTGATAACGTCAGTTTGAGGCACAGTTGGCAAATGATGCCGAGAGTTTTTCTGTATACCGGTTTGTTTTGGTGGAGATTTGGCATTGCAGAAGGTGGAAGATTCATTTGAAATGAAATTAAGTGCACGATATCATTTGTGGGATAAGATCGTTGGCTTGTGTGAACGCTAAAAATTGTCTAATATTTTTAAAATAGAAAAAATGTGTAAAACTGTTATAAACTCATCAATTTTCTTTCACGAAAACAGTACTTATGGCTCTTTGCATAAGAAAGCTAGATGTTGCTATCTCAAATGGCGAAAGGAAATAAAGTAATTAAAAAAATATTTATTTAGTCAATAAATAAAAATATAAATGCGAAAATATGGATACTCTCAGAGTTCGTATTATGGAATGCCACAAATCTCTTCAAAGATGCAGTTATTAATGCTCTCTTTGTAATACTCTTTAAATTCATTTAAATCACAAAACTCTACACCATTTGGAAGCTGTACAGGTTCTTCTTGATGTAAAACTGCTACCTTATAGTTCGAATCGCACCTAAAACGAATATATGTATACACCATCTATTAATATTGTAGCTAAATACTTGTATAAAATAATTGCAACATTCGATCCAAACGCATCGATTTTACTAACTTTCCATTTATGAGAATTATTTGTATAGTGTATATGCTTTAAATGTTCTTTATCCTTATATAATCCAAGGTGAGCGAGAAGTTTGAGAATTGTTCCGGAGTGGGTAAAATACACGGTTGCTTTCGGATACTCAGATTCACTAAAAATCATAATTGAATTATCTAAAAATTATAATGTTTACTATTACTTATCAAAATAACTCGCAACATCCATAAGCATTTTACAAGCTTGCTTGTAAGTTACTTCATATCCATATCCATCCCGATAATAGTATTTCAAATCTTCAGCAAATTCTGGACCTCGAATTGATTCAAGTGAGAAAACCGAGCACCAAGGTGATTTCCGTTTCTTATTCCATGCAGTTTCAAATGCACATGTTAAGTACATTAAATAAATATCGTCTGCAATTTTGTAATTATATATAAAAGTGTAATAGCATTTATTAGTTCATATGTAACTTATGGTGAACGAAAGTTGAAAGTAAACAATTATTTTGTGATTATGCAATATTTATACAGGTAATATGCCTTATGTACAGGGTGGGGCTAAATTCATTGTAATTGCAGAATATGTTTTTAAGCAAAGATTGAAAAAACTAAATATGTTGCCCCATACTTTTTTTGTGTATGCGTAATTAGACTTTTGCGATTTTCAATTATTTTCATTTTATGTCATTTTTATTTTTGGGCAATTTTTATTTATCTCTATAACTTTGTTATTTTTGAAAATACGAGTATCATAAAATGTTTTTAAGAGCTATTTATAGTTGCATTATCACAACTTTTATATTATCTAGTGAAGGGCACAATCGAATGATTTCAACAATCGAGTGAAATTTACAATTGAATGATTTCATTTCAAATAATGACGGCACTTAGAACAATTTCTCGTTTCTGAGGAGAACACGAGTTCTCAAGTCTCGTATTACCAAGTCGGCTTGGTACAACCAGCAATTGCCGCAGATGTATTACATCTGGGATAACCTAATCAGAGTCGGCAGTGGTAAAGCCATACATAAATAAATATTATTATAGCTAATAAAACTGTCTTGCCAAGGTGATTTTTTTTCTCTTTTATCTAACAAGTAAATTTCGAAAATTAAAAGGAGTCACCGCATTGGTAATAAAAAATCAATAGTTTGAGTTTTTTTTATAAAATCAACAGATGAGTCCACTGTGGAATGTAAGCTGTGCAAAAAACGTTTTCTTTTCATTTTGGGCATAACATTTTTGTGTAGTCATATATACTGAACCTGAAATCTAATTTAAGAATTTGTTGTAGTCGTTGATGTCGAATGATTGAATAAAATTTAAATAAATCAAAATGCAAACTAAGCACGATGCAAGCAAAAATAACCTGTATGTCAGGCTACAAAACGTGTCATTTCAAAGTATTATAGGTTGCCTAACCAAAAGTATTTTAGTTTACAAGTTCACAATTATTTCTTTACATTAATAATGTATATGTTTATGTCAAAAGAATTATTTTTAATACAGTTTATATGTTTATTCATAAACATGCACTTAGCACTTAATATTTTTCTTAAATAAAGCGATTTTCCATACCTAAAGTTAAGTCATCATCTAAATTCAAATCTTGATTAACGGACTTCACAATATTTTTCATATGAATACTATTATCAAATCTATTCTTTTCGCTAAGCGATACAGGATTATTTTTAACCTCAATTTGCCATCGATTACATAATTTATAGAACTGCAAAAATTTATTTCACAAACGCAAAGACTTTATACAATAACAAACCCTTAATGTTGGATCATGTTTAGTAGGTTTCGGAAACCAAACATCTTTAACGGTTGCTCTTCCAAATAAACCTGCTGCAAAATATCTTGCGCTCGCTTTCGTTCTTTGAGTAGCTGTGTACTTAAACTATATACAAGTTTTAAAAGGAAAGGAAATAATGTAAATACTTACAAAAAATGAGGTATTGCTATAAACAGGAGGTAAAAGATTGGGAAATCTAATTTGCATTCTTTCAGCTAATTCTAACATTTCGTCTTCACCTTCATGGGTTAATTTCTTTTCATCTGATGCTTTTAATTTCGATTTCCATTTTTGTAAAGCATATATGTCGGAATTACGCAGAATTTCATTAGGTTCTGGATTATTTTCTAATATTAAATTACGAATTTCAGGCAGTCTTTCGTTCATTTGCTCAATAAACCCTGCACTCGGATTTCTAGTACCGTGTCTAACGACCATCCATATTTTGTGTGGAGTGCAGTTTGTAATTGCTGTAATGATATAATGAGCTCATAATGCAAGCTGTTTATTGTTGTAATACCTTCATGTTTTATTTCTTTACGTTCCTTATTTGATACTATACGATATGGTGTTTTAGTTCCAAGATGATATTGAATACTGTCTTCGTCAGAACATTTTTCCGCTGAGATTGTAAATATTAATATTAATGTTATTATTAAATTGAAGATGTTCATTTTTCTTGCAGTTTTATTTAAGGTAAGTAAGTACTCTTTAAGTCTTTGTTTTACATAACGGTAAAAATATTTAGGTTATGACATTTCTAAATAATGTTGACCTGCGCTGACCTGACCGTGAACCGTGATCTTGACCTTGAAAATGTGTCTAATGTACCATCATCGATTGCATTCAATCTGGTAAAGATAAGCGAACGTGTCAGTGTTGCCAATTTTCATTGCCAAAAATTGTGTATCCGAATTTTGTGATTTTTTATGCGATTTCCATGCAAGTACAAATTTATTTGCGGTCTCATACAATCAAACATTGATATATTTGTAAATAATATCTTTAGAAAGTTTTCGTCTACTTAAGTTTTCCACCTACCGGTATGAACTATTCGTTTTAAGGTCACCTGAATCTTTATCTGTGATGCGTGTATGCGTGCGTATGTGTTTGTGTGTGCGTTGTTAGACGATCAAACAGCATTAGGCGTGGTGAAGGCTTACCAAGGTGATTGTGTTGCTAAGCTAACTGCAATGGAGATGAGCGATTCGAGATAAAACGGAAATGGCCTTAAATTTGAAATTGAAACAACTTACACTAACCATAAAGTTACGAGTGAAAATAGCAGTACGATTGGTGTTACAGATAAGTGAAAGATGCCAATATCTCAGTGATCGGGGGTGGGTATGGCGTTGTTTTGGGTGAATCAGAGAAAGATATGTTAGTACACCACAGCAATGATCAAAAACAAACACTTTCGTAGCATTAACCAGGTAGAGGTAATTAATAATCTCGGCGATCATGCGCTGTAACCAAATTTGTGTACATACGTCAGAAGGAACGCTAAAGTACAAGCTAAAAATATCAGTGCAGTTTAGACCTCTTGGACAGAATTAAATATTCTGTTTTCCGTTATAGTTTATTCGTATTTAACTTACAACTTTCTTACTTCCCAATCTGCGCGAGGAAGGTTGCTATCTATGCAAGATTCAAAATATTCGCAGGCAACCAAAAAAATATCGTGATCGTGCTGCGGGATGAATTGTATTGCTCATTAAACTTAATTCCTCTACTGGACATTAACTTAGTCAAAGAATTTCTATGTTCAAAAATCTTAATGCTGAAAGCTTTTATCAAAATCTTAAACGTCGTCACTGAAAGGTTATACAATCTCGAAAATCGCAGATAAACAAAAAATAATCAAAGTTATTGCTGTCTACTAATTGGAGTGAAACGTAACTGAAATTACATGTAACGGTAACATCCAATAATGAAATAATACGTCTAAAATTCAGTAACACTCTATTACAATTAAAAAATAAATAAATATAATGCACAACAATTTAAAAAAAATCAATCCACTTCATATAGGAAATGATACGTCACCTTTCTTACTTAGATTTCAATATAAAAATTAATTGGTTGAAACTTACAAGTTCAAAACCCAGAACTAAAATTGTTATACGATCAAACCGCACTAGGCGTCGTGAAGGTTTACCAAGGTAGACGAGTTGCCAATCCAAGAGAAATATTCTCTAGGAGCCACCACAGCCTAAGATTTCTTTGAAACATACAGTCTTAGGTGAGTTGTTATATTAATCTTACCTGTACGAAGGACTTTGTTTTTTTTCTTATACTTTCTCATCATGTTGAATAAAGAATTCACTAGGAACTGTACAAACTTTAGTCTTTGGTAAGTATTTAGGTAGGTAGTTATTTTAAGGATTCCAGTAATGTTTTTAGTTTACTTTAGTCACTGTTTTTATAGTTTACTTTTGTCTTTGGTAAGTATTTACACTATTTTCTTCACACACTATTCTTATTAGCCTGTAACAATAGAGAAGATGTTAGTTTATAAATTAAAAATTCAAGAAGGAGGAGGGAGGGGCAAATGTAATCACTGATTACATTTACCCCGGAAAGGGACGTTTAGGCACGCTCTTTTACGCGCGCGCTTTAAGACGCCGAGTCATTAGGCGTGAGCTCTTTTAGGCGCGCGAACTTTTAGGCGCCGGGACATTACGCATGGGTACAATTAGGCGCCATGTGGATACGTTTCAGAATGGTGTGGACATGCAATGGAAAAATATGAGCGGTTTTTCAATAGTTTTATTTAGCTAGAAATGTATGTATGTATGTAGGTATGTATGATAAAGGTTTTAATATAAAAACTAAGGCATATAACCCACAAACTGCATTCTTTATTGGGAAAACTAAAAAAGCATGGAATACAGTAATGTACGTATGTACTTATAAATTACAAAAATTATTTACATTTACCATTATTTAAGGGTCCATTGGGTAATTATGAGCGAGACCTCTAAGATCATCAACAATATTTCTATTTCTAAAATCTTGAACAATAATCTTAATATTTTGGTCAGCTCGTAAATACTTATTTAATTTTTTATCGAGTTGTCCTCCTGCAATTAGCTGCTCCAGTGCCAAGCTGCGACCATGCTATATCTTTTTTAGCTCATCTATAAATTTCCAGAGCACTGGATGGTCCATACCTAAATCCGTCTGTATCCGACGATGAGCTGCTTCAGCATAATTATTTGTTCTATCATTATCTGACAAAACTCGTGTGTACGTGGACCACAAACATGGTGGAAATACTCCTGGGCTTCTACGTTGCCCCGCCGATTAGGACAGCCAATGTAACTGTCCTCAAACCATTGTAACAAAGGTTGTAAATCCTGTGGAAGTTCAATTTCAAGTTCTTCGACTGCGGCGTCTAAGAAATCAATTAGTACAAATGCAAATGAGCTGATCATCCGAGATTTTAGTACAAAGTCTGCATCATTATTGTACTGCCTTAGAAGATTGAAATTGGCCCGCTGTTTCTTAATATTTTTCGTCAAATGAAAAAAGCATCCAATAATTTGCGCATTTGGAAATGTGGCTTTTTAAAAGAAAACCATTGCTTAAACCTTATCGTTTTATAACCTTTAATCCTTCTGATTTCATACCCTCATTAAGGGGGTTGAATAAAAAATGTAATCCGCTAGCTTGGAGCATATACGTGCCTATACATAACTCATACTCCCGCTCGATAGTTACCAAACTACATTTCATAGGTAATGTTAGAATCATTCAAGTAGCGCCTAACTGTACCCGCGCCTAATGTTCCGGCGCCTAAAAGTGTGCGCGCCTAAAAGAGCTCGCGCCTAATGACTCTGCGTCTAAAAGCGCGCGCCTAAAGAGGCGCGCCTAAAGAGGCGCGCCTAAACGTCCTAGACCGCATTTACCCCAGTCTCGCAATTATACTTACCCCATATGCGCATTTCGGTGGGGTAAGTGTAGTCGTTACTGTAAATTTTTTGTCAGTATCCAAATCCCAATCTGACATCAGAATCAGATTCCTTGTTGAGAATTACCTAAGAGAGCAAAATATTACAACTGCATAATAATATTTGCGGTGGTAACAGGGAATTAAAAATCGTAAAAGACACTCACAAAATTCGTATAAATGCAGTCAAAATAAAATAAATAGTGAATAAAATAAAATGAACTTATTCGTTCATAACAATATGAATACTTCGAAACTAGAACTAAAAGAAGTTAATAAAAAGTAACATGGGTATAAAAAAGGTAATATTTTCAAATTTTGGACACAAAAAGTTCCATAACGTTATACGAAAAATTACAGGGAGCCTGATTACACTTGCCCCGTGATTACATTTACTCCACTTCACCCTATTTAATATTTAGACTATTTAATACCTATAACTTAAGAATAAGACAAATTTTCATGTTAAGAGATGTGTCTGATTAATAATAACACATTAGTGATACTTCAAGAAATTCAAAATTTAGTGCCCGTTCACATAACCAAGATGGCGGATTTTTGTACTACACATTTCAGTACAGGGGAGATAGGGATGTGTTTCTTCATAAGATTTCCATCCTCCTAAGTTGGCGCAAAGAGGTTGTGGATTAGCATTGTCGTGCCTCTAGTGCCATTAACGACACAGATACACCGCCCCCATTTTACACGTCACTGTCTAAATCTACATAAGGGTGCATAGTGCAACGCTAACGGTAAAATAAAATATTGAAAAATTAAACAATTTTAATAACCTGTTTATACCAATAAAAAGATTATTTTTACTTTTTAATCATTTTTATCTTTTCTTATATAATTACGATATTTAGGTAATGATTTACTATCCTAAATGAAAATCTCATCTGTTAACACAGAAAATAATTTATAAATAATAACAAAACTAGAAAAGTTTTTAACATTTCATTTATTTTTAGTAAAAGTAATTAATGAAACCATCAATTTCACAAAATTCAACTCAATCTGTTGAGATGGTTACTAAATCACAACAAGGCAATTATTCGAAAGGTGGACGAATAAATTCACAAAATTTGAAAGTAGTAACCGTTATAAAAAAAGATAAAATGCTTAAGAATGTGAAAGAAGTAGTAATGGATGAATTGGTAGAATATTTTAAAGATTTTAAGATCAGAGCAATTAAAAGTCAAAGTTGTGGTATTGTAATTCGTATTAAAAAAATTGGATGTAGACATACGCATGTCAGTTTAAATTTATGTAGTAATAGAGTAATTAATAGAAATGAGTGTCTTCCAACCAATACCAAGGCATTTGTTAAGATGGATAACGGTATTATTCCTTTAGAAAACACGATTGTGGAAGCTCATTCATCAAATTTACAGTGTGCTACACTTACACATAGTGCAGATTTAAAATCTACTAAAAAGAAAAAGAAATTAAAGAAACAGTTTTCAGCATATTGGAGTGCACTTGAAGTAGAGAAAGGGTTATTAAGTGGAGAATTAATTAAAGGGGCTATTAGGATTAATCCAAAGAATATTTGTGAATCATACATTAGTAATGAAGATCAATCCCAACAGGATTATGTGCTGACTAACATTATTGATCGAAATCGTGCACTTGAGGGTGATATTGTCATTATTAAGTTAAAACCGGAAGAAGAATGGAATGAGAAACAAAAAACTGCTATTGTGGTATATATAGAAAAGAAGGTAGTTGACATTATAATTAAAGGTTGTATAATAAATCTTGATTAATAGGTTCACTCCCGTTTGGCAGTAGGTCAATTAGCCCGTAATAAAAAAAGTATTATGTTTATACCACGTGATAAACGAATTCCGAAAATGAAAATTCCAAAAAAAGGTTGTCCCATTAATGTGCAGAATAAAACGGATGTATTGTTAAGAGGAAAAATGAGGAGTTGGACTGATGTCGATTTTGCCGAAGGTACTGTTTTGGATGTGTTAGGTCTGGTTGGAGATTTAAATTCTGAGCTTAGTGCAATATTGGCGGAACATGGTATCGATGTTACTCCTTATTCTCCTGACCTTTTGAAATATATACGCTCTCCCGATGATATGTCCGAGCTTGAACTTAAGAACCGTTACGATTTACGAAAAGAATGTATTTTTACCATAGATCCGTTAACAGCTCGAGATTTAGATGATGCGATGTCATGTAAGGAATTGCCAAATGGAAATTTACAAATTGGTGTTCATATATCAGATGTCGGGTATTATTTAACAGAGGGGACTCCTTTAGATGCGATTGTGTGCAAAAAAGCAACCTCCGTTTATTTTGTGAATAATGTATATCATATGTTACCACCTGAACTATGTATGCAATGTTCCCTTCTACCGGGGGTTAGTAAATATGCATTTTCTATTATATGGGAAATGACAAGAACCGGAGACATTGTTACACAATCGATTGTTAGGTCTTTTATTAATTCTTGCACCCAACTAGCATATGAACATGCGCAATTAATGATTGAAAATCCAAACCATGAATTTAAAGATTCAGAATTGCCTCCGATATATGGTGGTTACACTTATAAAGACTTAAGTCATTCGATAAATATTTTACAAGAAATTGCCGTAATTTTACGAAAACGACGATTTGATAATGGTGCTTTGAAGATAAATCAAACAAAATTGTTGTTTAGTTTAGATCCAGAAAGTGGTGAACCAACTCAGTTTTTTACTTACGAAAATAAAGATGCACATAGATTAATAGAAGAGTTTATGTTATTGGCTAATAGTTGTGTCGCTCAAAAAATTGTAGCAAATTTCCCGGATATAGCATTTTTACGTTGTCACGATCCACCAAAAGAATCAATGATGGTAGAGTTGAAAAATAATTTAGAGTTACATGGTATCAATCTGGATATTACTTCGTCGAAAACGATCGAAGCAAGTATTTGTGAAGCTAGCGGCACACTAGGTATGAATATATTTTTAGTTAATGTGTTTAAAATAGAAATGTTATAGGTGTCACTCAGATGACTGTTTTAAATCATTTATTAGCGAAACCTATGAACAGGGCACGTTATTTTTGTGCTCGAACTCAAGAAAATTTTTCGCATTATGCTCTTCATATTCCAATTTATACACATTTTACTTCTCCCATCCGAAGATATGCAGATATTATGGTACATAGGTTATTGGCTGCTAGTTTAGGTAGTTTAGCTGTTTTAGCAGGTTAACCGTTGACCATTCTTATAAGAGTGTTCATCTGTCACGCTGTTATGTATTTCTCTGATTGTGTGTTCGGCGGTGAACCTGATAAAGTAATTTAATTATCTTAATTTTGTTTAGGTTACACACCTAAACCAAAGTGGAATATCGATACAGTCTCTTCAATTGCCGCTAATTGTAATAAACAAAAATATAGTGCCAAATTAGCTGGCGATGCCAGTTCTAACATATATTTAGTATTTTACATTGAAAAATATCAACCTTTTGTTAGAAGTGCTGTCGTGTTTCATGTAAGAAATCGATCTTTTGACATTTTGGTTCCGTCAACCGGAAGTATACTTCGGATCTATGAAGAAGTAAGTACAACACCTACTGTTTTTTGCTAATGTTATTTTTGTAGAGTTTTGAAAAAGGGGTTTGGAAATCTAAAGAACGTGATGATCAATGTACCGTGATATTAACATTTCCATCAACGATAGAATATCGTTCAGAATGTGTTGTTATCAAAATGTTTGAGATAATTACAGTCAATTTGGATCGTAAACCAAATACAAATTCATTAAGGGCAACCATGCTACGTCCTATTACTAGCCAATTAATACAAAATACTTCAGGTGCCTTTTCATCAGATTAGAGTGACAAGAAAGCAATTTACATCTATTTAATGAAATAACTTTTATAAACTGATTTTATTATTTTAACTGCAATTTTCATGGTTTATTGTTAGCGTGATATTTTTATTTATGGGGTTCTGCTTTTTCTAGTGATGTAATTAAATTTTTGTGATGTTATATTTTACTTTTTTATACACTTTATTGTATAATTATATGAAAGTCAATGTGTTACACTTGTGATTTATAAATGATTAGTTCTATGTATGATGTATGTAATATCTCTAATATTTTGTTCAAATAAATCACTAAGTTACGTAAATCTAAAAAATGTCTGCACTTTTTACTCTTAAAGCATTGAGTAAATATCATTAAGAGGTGCAATGTAATGTAAAATTTTGTGCTATATGGCTATCTCGCGTTCTTCTGCACCCCACTATCGACAAACTAAACTACTGTGTAGTGCTGACACCATCGTCCGTAAACAGAGTTTGCATGTGATATGAAATTTTATCGCTGAATGAATAACAATTTATTCAAACTTCGCAAGAAACCGATGCCGTCACCTCTTTTATATTAGAAATGATTCGAGGATTAATTTTATGAACGATTTTAAGTATATAAATAATTACATGTTCCCTGTTAATTATATACTTGTTTATTGGTTTTAACGTCAATAAAACTTTGTAATTGCATATACAAAAACGCTGTGACTATCCACACGCAAAAATTATAACCTTAAACTGTCTAAAGATGGAAATAAGAAGGAAAACAAAAATCTACGGCACAGTTTAATGCTCTTAGATCTTTATACTGTGTCTACGGTAACCTGGGATTCTCTCAATGGACTGTAGCGTAACGTAGCTTGGATCCTACGTTACTGTAGATTTTAGATTCCCTTTTTATTTACGTGTGTGAAGATAGCGACGGAGTGACGTCATCCAATAAACAAGTATATAGTTGATATAAGGAAACATAAATACGTATATACTTAAAATCGTTGATAAAATTAATGTGACCTTTATTATGAATTACCCTGTATACGTAAATTAAAGTAAATTTTTTAATGAAATGTTTATCAAAGCATTTTTTTTTGTTTTAAATACTGTAATTTCTATATGAAATTACAAAGTTCTGTTGACGTGAAAACCAACAAAGAAGTATATAATTAATAAGAGGGAATGCTCTGTATACGAAAATTAAAGTAAATTTTTGAATGAAGTGAAACTTTAACGAAGCATTTTTTTTATTTTAAACACTTTAATTTCTATTTTTCCATATGCGATTACAAAGTTTTATTGAGGTGAAAACCAATAAACAAATATATAATTAATAACAGGGAACATATAAATATTTATATACTTAAAATCTTTCATAAAATTAATGTGATCTTTATTCTGAATTACCCTGTATACGTAAATTAAAGTAAATTTTGTTATGAAATGTTGATCAAAGCATTTTTTTATTTTAAATACTTTAATTTCAATTTTTGTATATGCAATTACAATGTTTTATTGATGTGACAACCAATAAACAAGTATAATTAATAACAGGGAACGTGTGTGAAGATAGCGACAGAGTGACGTCATCCACCAGTATGCGTATTGTCAGGTTGCGTTGACGCACCCTGTATGTAGGATGTTATAATGACGTGTATTGTGTGTTTTGAGTACGGCTGTATTGAGTTTGAACGAAAAAAAAAAATTTTTTTTTGTGTGTGCATAATGTATGTGGGTGCATGATACGCCACTGGAAATTTAGGAGAAATATAGTTCAGTATGTAGATACGTGTATTTGAATATTATAGAGACATTGGTGTTGAAATAATTAGATTCTGATGAATGTAAATGTGAAAAGAAATTTGTCGATGGGACGATAATGGTTGCCACTGTATTGCTACTGTTTTGCTGCTGTAAGAAATGGAATGTTTGAAGATAGATGAGTAATCTTGGTCAGAAAATGTGAAGAATAAGTGTAGAATGTTTTAGAAAATATGTAGAGAAAGATTGGGTATGTTTAAGTGTTAATTTCAGAAAGTTTTCGTAATGTTGTGCAATTGTTTTGAGAATATATGTATGTATATGGGATTTGAGACCTTAGACGGTACTTATTTTTGCAAATGTTGCGGAAGCAGATCGAGCGCAGCTTGGAGATAACTGTTGAAAGTTGTGTAATGGTCCAGAGTGGCTACTGAATGAATGTGGTGACGAAAAATGATTTCTTCATGAAGTAATTGTAAAATTTGTAAGTGAAAACAAATATGGCGATGTATTGTAATTACACGCGTGCTTGTATAGAGGGTAGCATCTATTGGAACTATGAAATTTTGAATGAATACTATTGGAGAATATAACGCGGAAGGAAGACATGTTTAAAGATGGATGACTGAAGGTATAAATAGGAAAGTCAGGGATTGACGGGGAGGTTAGCTTTTGGCTTTTGGTGAGAGACGCGCGCGCGAGGTAGTGTGGTTTAGAATGGGTTAAGTTGGAGTTATGTTTGTGAATAATAGTGAGGCAGTAATTGTTTAAACAACCCGAACCGGGGATGAATCGTAAAAGACATTCATAAACAAAACAATAATAAAATTGAGATTGAAGATAAAATTAGTTTGTGTTTTCTTCAAGAAAATAATAAGTACGTAAGCAGATTTGAATAAAGATAACAGTTGTAACGTTAGTAGCGTCAAGGTTAGCGCGTGTTCTGGTAACGAGATTCAGTTAAACTTATTTATGGGACCACCTTTTAAGTGAACGAAGTGTTCGTTGTATATTAAGCCAATGTTTAAGTAACGTTATATGACATTGAAAGTTTATTTGTATAAGGGACTAAATTGGTGTAAAGGTTGCTAGAAATTTTAGGAGGCAACCAAACGTATACAGACTATTACGTGTTATTGGACTATTTGTGAGTACAGAAAGGAATAAGTGTTTGTGAAATTGTGAAGCACTGGTTATGTGGCTTCATGCAATTTAAGGATTACAAATGGACTACAAATAATTGATTTACGGAAGAAAGAAGAAAAAAATCCAAGGATTAATGGACAATTTTAAGTAAGAAATTAGATTTAGGAATTTTAAGAACTCATTTAAGCCCGATTATCTTTTGTTTAGTTTATTTGCGTATTGTTGTTTAAATTATTAAGTAGTTTTGAAAGGAAGAGATAATCGTCCTTGAGTCTTATTATGGTTTGTTTTAGTAGTAAGAATGCAAAGTGGTATTTGGTGGTTTAACTTTCAACCACGCTGATGTAATTTATGTAGATATTTGTGTTTTTGTTTTATTTTGTACAGGACAATATATGTATTTACCGTTGATTGTTATTCTGTTGTTTATTTAGCCAGGTATGAAACACAGTTGTAACATTTACTTAATTGGTGATCTTGTTTTGACAATTTTAAAAGTAAGCTTTGCATATTTTAATTTTCAGATTTATGAGCAACCGGAAAGGTTTTATTAGCCAGGTTGATTGCAAAATTTTTCATGTTAGTTTATTTAACGCAGTACAATTAAAGACAAGAGTTTTGAGAAATTATACAGGTACGGATGTCTATTACGATTCAGAGAGATTATTTTGAAGTAACATTTATTAAGCCGAAGACATTGATCTTCTTTTATTTAGGAATTTCCAAAATTAATTACCGAATATTGGATGAAGAAATATTTTATTCAGTAATAAGTAGAAATTTAACGTTATACATATACGAGGGATACGCAGAAAATATTCAGTTACCGTATTATAATTTTTTTTGTTTTGGATATTTTAGTTTACGAGGTGTATTCAAAAAGGTTTTTAATAACCTGGGTAGTGCTAAATTTATTTGAGTTTGAGTTGAATTGTTTGGGACGAGTGTTTGTTTTAGAACCTTCGTATAGGAGTTTACCGAGTAAGCACAATCCTACTTTCCACAATCAAGTAGGGTTAATTAACATCCAGCTTAAGACAATTATTTTTGCAAAGTTTCGATTGTGGTGGCGCCTAGAGACATATTTTCCCGGACTGAGCTGTTTGAATGTAGGTGTAAGGTGTTTGAGCATATTAATCATTCATTTTACTTATTATTTCGACCACGCCCATCTCCCTGTTAGCTGGCTTGGCAACCCGCTTACATTAGTAAGCATGCACGACGCCTAGTGCGGTTTGGACGTGTAACAGTATAACGAAACGTGCTATATAGAATTATATGGATGGTTTTTTATTAATAATTTCAACGCCCCGTTTTTAGACAAACTATTGGTGCTTCTGCAATTAATTAAATTATCAGACTTTCGCAAAAGTATGAAGTATTTTAATACGAAATTTCAATCGATTTCGTTCATAAATAACACAGTTAGAGACCAGCGACGGTTCAAGGCGCGCTCATTACATGCGGGCAGCGACATGCGTCTCTCGTTTTTAGGAAAACTATTGGTGCTTCTGCAATTAAATAAATTATCAGACTTTCGCAAAAGTATGAAGTAGTTTAATACGAAATTTCAATCGATTTCGTTCATAAATAACACAGTTAGAGACCGGCGACGGTTCAAGGCGCGCTCATTACATGCGGGCAGCGACATGCGTCTCTCGTTTTTAGGAAAACTATTGGTGCTTCTGCAACAAAGAAGTATATAATTAATAAGAGGGAATGCCCTGTATACGAAAATTAAAGTAAATTTTTGAATGAAGTGAAACTTGTTTATCAAATCATTTTTTTTTTATTTTAAACACTAATTTCTATTTTTTCGTATGTGATTACAAAGTTTTATTGAGGTGAAAACCAATAAACAAATATATAATTAATAACAGGGAACATATAAATATTTATATACTTAAAATCGTTCATAAAATTAATGTGATCTTTATTGTGAATTACCCTGTATACGTAAATTAAAGTAAATTTTGTTATGAAATGTTGATCAAAGCATTTTTTTTATTTTAAATACTTTAATTTCAATTTTTGTATATGCAATTACAATGTTTTATTGATGTGACAATCAATAAACAAGTATAATTAATAACAGGGAACGTGTGTGAAGATAGCGACGGCCGACGGAGTGACGTCATCCACCAGTATGCGTATAACGAAACGTGCTATATAGAATTACATTGATGGTTTTTTATTAATAATCTCAACGCCCCGTTTTTAGACAAACTATTGGTGCTTTTGCAACTAATTAAATCATCAGACTTTCGCAAAATTATGAAGTATTTTAATACGAAATTTCAATCGATTTCGTTCATAAATAACACAGTTAGAGACCGGCGACGGTTCAAGGCGCGATCATTCCGCGCGGGCAGCGACATCCGTTTCTCGTTTTTAGGAAAACTATTGGTGCTTCTGCAATTAATTAAATTATCAGAATTATTTATGACCTCAATGTGATAGATAAGTCGCATTATCGTCGCATACTTTAAAAAGTAACTCACGGATAATGTAATGTCTTGCTTTATTTCACGATGAAACTTTCCTGTTTGAATTATTTGTTGAAAATTACAGGGGTCCTCGCTCCTTCCACACGCTTAATTAGTATTGATTAATTTCATTATGACATATCTAATCAATATTACTTGAGTGTTATATTTTTTATTATAAAACAACCCAACGCGCCGTTTCTTTAATTAAAAATTATTGTAATGTGGAATCATTTTTTGTATACAATTAACAAACGTGATGGCGTTGTTAGCAGGGGAGATTTGGCATCCTACACATCTGCTATTTATACTTTGTAAACTTTGTTGATTAGCGAATCTTTCAAAATCATTACTTGAACTTTGCCGACTTTCAAAACAACAGCAAAGGAAGGTAATACCTTAAAAGCGGCCGCATTCGTCATTTCGGTTGATGGTTCACAAACGCCCCTATATTTTTAGAGGAAAACGGAGTATATTCCAATGAAGTATTAATTTCATCATCTATTGCCTCAACAACAAAGATCTAATGATTGCAATTAGATTATTAATAGTTTATAATTGCTCCTAAGTAGTTAAAGGCTAATCGTTCAACATTTCTGTAATATTTCCATATTCCTTATGTACTGTAGGATAACAAAAGCATATGATGAGTCGTGTCCTCATACATGTACCTACTGGGTGTTAAAAAAGTAATCCTTCAGAAACAACATTGTTTGCTCCGACCGTAACTAGACTTACCGTGCTTTACAATCAATGCCATTACGCTTCATCAAATACAAACAAAAATAAGGTAGGTAAGGTTTTTGTAGCAACTGCACAAGTAAAAAATAATGAATACAGCTAAGTATAATTTATTAATCAGACTGACAATTCTATGTATACTCTATTCCACTCCACCCTTGAGGTTGAGCATAAGGAGCGTTTTTTTACGTGGTATCCCCTGTAGGCCTACTCCACTGTAAATAGGTTTAAACATTTTGAAAAGGAGGCGGTTTCCCTAAAAATGCAGACCCTCTCAGTGGGTGCGAGCCGAAGCCCGTGCATTTGTCCTAACAAATTTGAAAAAGGTTCAAGCGGCAACACATAAGGAGTAAGAATCATAAATTTGGAATGCTGTTACGAATCCTACAACGGTATGGTTTGTTTTTACACTCATCTGGGTTTACATTTGTGTTCTCTAAACAATTAAAGTGAATCCATCCTTTGCAGATCCCACACTGGATCCAACTAGTTTCGCTCCCTGTGCAGCTACCATTACAACATAATATTTTATCTTGTTTGGAGTTCCATTGTTTGCACGCACCACATTGAAACCAAACCGATGTATGGCTATGAATCACGGCACGTGAACAATTCCTACAGTAATTGTTCATTGGCATTGACTTCTGCAATAAATAATTTTGGACGTAATTACGGTATTGATCTGGTTTAAAATTACTATCGTAGTGAAATGTGCCGTCATTGAACACTATATTTTGAATGTAGTACATTACGAAGATGCCGCAGTTATAACTATCTGTTTGTTTGGGGTGTTTTATGTCAACCAAACTCCATCCAGTTGTGCCTACACCTACAGATCGTAGTAAATCTTTAAATAGAACAAAGTAACGATTTGCTGATGTTTGATTAAAACTACTTAAACTGTTAAACACGTGAAATTGTTTATTTTTTCCATTCGCAACGAATAAGAACCAATGGTCGTTTTCAATCATGGGTATACAAACAATGTGCCCAGTTTCTACGAAATACATTTGGTTTAATGAGGTGTTGTTCTCTAACTTAAAATGATTGACTTGCGTACTATTTAACGCGATAAAATCTTGCTTAGACCTAACCATTAATTGAAGAAACAAATCAATTATAAAAGATGCTACCCATTCGTTTCCATTTAGCGTGTAATAATCGTAAAAATCTAAATCATTATATGAAGGAATGAATATTTGGGAATACATGGATATGTTTAAACAAATTGTTACACTTAAATACTCCATTTTGGAAAAAGTCACCTTCATCAGCGCGTTTATTGAGCATAACTTGGCTCAAACGTTTGACAGATGTGCCACTACGAAGATGGGTATATTTACGTTTAGGGGTTCTATTCCACGACTCCTCAACTGTATTTAATTGGCGAGCTAAATTTTTCTGCCGCGGTCTCTTATTTAACAAGTTAAATTTTAATTCCTTTTCTTTGCACTCTAAATACTCGCCAAGTTTTTGTATAAATCTACTACATTTAAAATTTCTGTGTTTGTCTAATATAAAGTTTTTTACTATGTTGAACCATCCCTCAACTATGGAGTTTGACAATAGTTTTCCTAAAAACGAGAAACGGATGTCGCTGCCCGCGCATAATGAGCGTGCCTTGAGTCGTCGCCAGGTCTCTAACTGTGTTATTTATGAACGAAATCGATTGAAATTTCGTATTAAAATACTTCATACTTTTGCGAAAGTCTGATAATTTAATTAATTGCAGAAGCACCAATAGTTTTCCTAAAAACGAGAAACGGATATCGCTGCCCGCGCATAATGAGCGCGCCTTGAATCGTCGCCAGGTCTCTAACTGTGTTATTTATGAACGAAATCGATTGAAATTTCGTATTAAAATACTTCATACTTTTGCGAAAGTCTGATAATTTAATTAGTTGCAGAAGCACCAATAGTTTGTCTAAAAACGGGGCGTTGAAATTATTAATAAAAAATCATCAATGTAATTCTATATAGCACGTTTCGTTATACACATACTGGTGGATGACGTCACTCCGTCGCTATCTTCACACACGTTCCCTGTTATTAATTATACTTGTTTATTGGTTGTCACATCAATAAAACATTATAATTGCATATACAAAAATTGAAATTAAAGTATTTAAAATAAAAAAAATGCTTTGATCAACATTTCATAACAAAATTTACTTTAATTTACGTATACAGGGTAATTCAGAATATAGATCACATTAATTTTATGAACGATTTTAAGTATATAAATATTTATATGTTCCCTGTTATTAATTATATATTTGTTTATTGGTTTTCACCTCAATAAAACTTTGTAATCGCATATGGAAAAATAGAAATTAAAGTGTTTAAAATAAAAAAAATGCTTTGATAAACAAGTTTCACTTCATTCAAAAATTTACTTTAATTTTCGTATACAGGGCATTCCCTCTTATTAATTATATACTCCTTTGTTGGTTTTCACGTCAATAGAACTTTGTAATTGCATATAGAAATTACAGTATTTAAAACAATACAAAATGCTTTGATAAACATTTCATTAAAAAATTTACTTTAATTTACGTATACAGGGTAATTCATAATAAAGGTCACATTAATTTTATCAACGATTTTAAGTATATAAATATTTATGTTTCCTTATATCAATTATACACTTGTTTATTGGTTTTCACGTCAATAAAACCTTGTAATTGCATATAGAAAACTAGAAATTAAAGTATGAAAATGTAAACTTCCACCATTAACACTCATAATAAAATACTTATCTTTTTTGGAATTTTTTAATGATGTATTTAAATTATACAATCTAAACGTTTCGATAACACTTACAGTTATCTTCGTCAGTAGTAATGTTTGTTAAAAATTGTTAAAGATGTAGTAAACAATTTTGTCAAATTTGAAAAATTAAAACATAAACATAAGCCTGCTATTAGTATAACAGTTTGGGAAACATAAAGCCAACTATAAAATTTTTAGTAAAGAATGACTAGGTCATAAAATTAAATACTATTAAACTGCCTCAAAGATGACAAACCAGAACACTCTCTACGACGAAAGCTAACAATGAAATTTGCCAGCCAAAAAACATATTTAACAAAATTTAATCGAGTTATGATGTAAGTGTAAAGTTGTGAAAACTTCAATTTTAAAATGATAGAAGCATTCACAAATCCAAACATTACATCAAATAAAATAACCCAGTTAAATCTAACAAAGAAATATCTTTATCAATAATTGGAAGTGTTATTAACAATGAAAAGCACAATGCAGAACGTTCTTTGTAATTTTAATTTCAATTTAATTTCAACTACTTATGTTAAATTATCGTGCTGTGGTAATTTAACATATAATTGGTAAAGCATTTGCTTCAAGGTCTAGGAAAAACACAGCAAAAAACCTAGACATACCAAAAGTTGAAAACAAATTAAAATCAAGGCGTATCATTATGCTCTTTTTTAATTATAAGATGCCAAAACCTATTTAAACGGAGGTTTTCTTCTTGTCTATTAAAATTATTCGGGTGTTTATATATTTCAATAGCTTCACGTTGCAAACGAACATAATAATGGGTTTGTCTTGACAATATTTTCATATTGTCAAATTGAATGTCATGATTTAGATTATTCAGGGCATGGTCAGCCACAGCAGACCTCTCTGGTTGACCCAATCTACAAAATCTCATATGTTCTTTGCGTCTTGTATCAAAGCTACGTTTTGTGGTCCCGATGTATACTTTTCCACATGAACAAGATAACTTTTAAAAACTAAAGAGCTGATTAAATTATCATCTATTCCTGAAGAAATAAAAAAGAAACTATCTAACTCTGAAGCTATTTCACCAAAACTATATGGTTTACCAAAAATTCATAAACCTAATATTCCTTTAAGGCCTATTGTTAGTGCAATTGGTTCTCCTACATATAACCTTGCAAAACATCTTACATTGTTATTACAACCTCATATAGGAAAAACACCCCATTACATTAAAAATTCTGCCGACTTTGTTGAAAAAATGCATAGTTTCAAAATTGAAGAGGGTGATATAATGGTTAGTTTTGATGTTGTTTCACTTTTTACAAAAGTACCTCTAAAAGAAACTATTGAATACATTGATCATCTTTTCCAAAGGACATAACCATTCTTTTTCAGCACTGTCTTACTACAACTTATTTTCAGTGGAATAGTAAATTTTATGAACAGATTGAAGGTGTAGCAATGGGTAGTCCGCTTAGTCCTGTTATAGCTAATTTTTATACGGAAAAATTTGAAACATTAATATTACAAAATACACCTAAAAAACCTTCAGTTTGGTATAGATATGTAGATGACACATTTGTTATTTGGAGACATGGAGAAGAAGCACTGCATGAGTTTTTGGTTTTTATAAATGGTATACATCCTAGTATTCAGTTTACCATGGAAAAAGAAACTAATGGAAGTTTACCATTTCTTGACATATTAATATCTAAAAATAATAAGTCACTATCTTTTAAGGTTTACAGAAAGCCGACACACACTGATAGATACCTTCATAAATTATCCAACCACCATCCACGTGAAAAAATTAGTGTAATTAAATCTTTAGTAGATCGAGCAAAACGAATTTATGACCCTGAATTTTTGAATGATGAATATAAATATTTAAGAAAATCCTTACAAGATAATGGATATTCACTTACAGTTATTAATAATGTTATTACACCTTCTAGGCGCAACCTTAAAGAAAAACCAGTTCTTAATGTTGGTACTGCTTTTCTTCCGTTTATAGCTAATGTTACAAATAGAATTGAAAAAATCCTAATCAAATATGGTATTAGGACTATTTTTAAACCTACAAGAAAAATTAAAGAACATTTAAGATCACCTAAAGATGTGTCAAACCCTTTATCATCTTCCGGAGTGTATAAGTTATCTTGTTCATGTGGAAAAGTATACATCGGGACCACAAAACGTAGCTTTGATACAAGACGCAAAGAACATATGAGATTTTGTAGATTGGGTCAACCAGAGAGGTCTGCTGTGGCTGACCATGCCCTGAATAATCTAAATCATGACATTCAATTTGACAATATGGAAATATTGTCAAGACAAACCATTATTATGTTCGTTTGCAACGTGAAGCTATTGAAATATATAAACACCGAATAATTTTAATAGACAAGAAGAAAATCTCCGTTTAAATAGGTTTTGGCATCTTATAATTAAAAAGAGCATAATGATACGCCTTGATTTTAATTTGTGTTCAACTTTTGGTATGTCTAGGTTTTTTGCCGTGTTTTCCTAGACCTTGAAGCAAATGCTTTACCAATTATATGTTAAATTACCACAGCACTATAATTTAACATAAGTAGTTGAAATTAAATTGAAATTAAAATTACAAAGAACGTTCTGCATTGTGCTTTTCATTGTTAATAACACTTCCAATTATTGATAAAGATATCTCTTTGTTAGATTTAACTGGGTTATTTTTTGATGTAATGTTTGGATTTGTGAATGCTTCTATCATTTTAAAATTGAAGTTTTTCACAACTTTACACTTACATCATAACTCGATTAAATTTTGTTAAATGTGTTTTTTGGCTGGCAAATTTCATTGTTAGCTTTCGTCGTAGAGAGTGTTCTGGTTTGCTATCTTTGAGGCAGTTTAATAATATTTAATTTTATGACCTAGTTATTCTTTACTAAAAAATTTTATAGTTGGCTTTATGTTTCCCAAACTGTTATACTAATAGCAGGCTTATGTTTATGTTTTAATTTTTCAAATTTGACAAAATTGTTTACTACATCTTTAACAATTTTTAACAAACATTACTACTGACGAAGATAACTGTAAGTGTTATCGAAACGTTTAGATTGTATAATTTAAATACACCATTAAAAAATCCCAAAAAAGATAAGTATTTTATTAGAAATTAAAGTATTTAAAATTAAAAAAAAAATGCATTAATAAACAAGCCTCACTTTATAAAAAAATTTACAGGGTATTTCAGAATAAAGATCACATTAAAAGACATTATTAATTTTATTAAATACATAAATAAAAAGTTTAACTCGAGTAGAATTTGAACCTACGACATTCACTTTACTAGAGTGGCGCTCTAAGACACTTTCAGTTTTAGCATTAAAAATGAACAGAGGACGTTTATAATGATTAACATCTCTTAAAACACGACTATTAAATGCGTCAAAAATATTGTTTACATTTTCGATAAAAATGCAGCAGTAGGAAAAGCCGTCGTACTCTTGAGCTGTCCTAATTGATGTGCCGATTTCATAGCAGAAGCCATCGTGTGGGAAAAAATTTGTGCTGCATATTTAACGTGCATTTTTTGAAAACTGTTCGGATTCAGGTGTTCGTCCTTAATCTTATACATAGCTCGAGTTGTTTTACTTCTCGAATCAATTTCGTAAGTTTCTAAAACGTCGTTCCAACCAACGCGTTCTTTGCGTACTGTAAATTATAATTTGCTATTCATAAAGTTATTGCGTAAGCTCTTCATTAAATGCGGTGCGTCATAGCAGGTTAAAATACTCTCCCCATCAATAATTATTATTTCTGGACATTTCGCCGTAGCCCCAAGCAGGTTGAATGCGGAGCGATTATTAGTCCCCTGGCCACAAAATAGTAGTAAAGGCTTTAAGGTGTAAGTCTTCACTTGCATAATATTTTCTGCCTTGTTGAAACAAAATGCCCACAGGAATTTTCCAGTTATAATAGTCCACGAACTAAAATTAGCCTTCACTACATTTTGATTTCTTAATAATAAGTTTATCCATGATCATGCACTTCGTCAAAATCTAAATGTTCCTTAAAGATATTTCATCAAATGAGCACATACTTTCTCGTTTATGAAAATTAGTAATTTTACCAGTATAGTCTGCTAATATGTCCAGAATTTTAAACAATTCCATCCTTTCCACTCAATTTAACACTAGTTTGATTTTCCAAAATCGTAAGTCCACTCTTTATCATTGTCCATAATTATGATCATTGAACTGTCAGTCAATTTACATCTATAATAATTTGCTGTAAAGATTAATGTTGATACGAAATCTAAATATCTCTGAATGGTTTTCCGTTTATGTTAAAAATTACGTAATTTTACACTTGACTATGTTTTTATCCCAGTGAACTTCTAAATATTAAATGTTGCTAGAACTTTTAAACAGTAATTCCATCCAATTTGCACTTCAATTTAACTAATAGTTTAAATGAATTTTCACATAATCGTACATTGTCAATTTTTAGTTTATTCATTGTTCATAGCAGTTTTTTGCATTGAACTGTCAAACATCATGACTTTAAACAATAAATATTAATAAGTCATTGATGTGACAACATTCGTGTTTGACATAGACTGTTGATCGAATTATTTAAATATTCTTGAAATTGATTGAGGTTTTGTGAACAACAATTAATTTTGATAATTGACGTAGCAAAATGGAAACTTCATTATAAAATTCAGTTTTTGGTCTTGTGAGGTAACTTATTCTTGACACACCAAAATCTTTGTAAAAGATATGTAATTCTGCTTGACTAATGGGAGAATCATCAGATTCTAGCATATACATTTTGCAATGTTCACATTTATTTTTGTTTATTAATTTATTTGCTGCATATCCAGCGACATAAACATTGCTCAATAGTTCTAAGTCTACCGCCCTAGAAGTTCCAATGTTACATGAAACATCCACACCCTCCGGAGTATCCAAATCGGGGTTTTCTATTTCTTCATTAACACTGGAAGTATTTTCGACTTCCTTTATTCGTTTATTCGGGTCCTTTTCTTCGGCACTTTCTTTTTGGTTTATCATATTTCTTCTATTTCCATATAATCCGAACCCGAATCTTCTTTACAATTACTTGCATTATAGTCAGCATTTTTTAAATTTATATATAAATTATGCTGTAGTGCAATTCTAAATTCACGAATAGTGTGGTAGGGATTGTAACCTCCACGTATCCTCGCAACAGAAAAAAAGTTTTCTAATGGATCTTGGTTAAGGTAAGAACTACCGTCAAATGAGAATATATGGGACACTACGGGTTATATGGGACGCCACTGCATATTTTTAAATATCCCGCGATAAATTAGTTCTGTGGTATCAATTGACAAGAATGACAAATGGTTTAGATTACCGATGATCACAGCTTTAAGTAAAGGTACTGATTTGCACTTTATATTACCAGGTAAGATTTAAAAAAAATCTTGAAAATATCAGAAATATTTGTCATTTTAACTTCCGCTAAGAGTCTCGCCTGCACAAGGTAAGGTGTAAGAGTTATGAATTCGTTTCTGTGGAATAAATATTAGTACATAACCTCATAAACAAAACCCATATCTTGTTTTTTTTACAATTTAATATTTTACCTTATTTGCAATATTTACTAAAAAGACGTGTTTTTCAGGGTTATATGGGACAAGATAATAAGCATGCCCAGAAAACATATCCACAAGTTGGGAACCCCACTTCGAAGAAACTATACACTAGAAAACTTAGATCGGGCTTTGGAAGCCGTCGTAGATCGAGGTATGTCTTTTCGACAGGCCGCTGAAGTTTATCAAGTGCCCCGTAACACAATATTTCGACGCTAGAGAGGACAGAATTCGGACAGACTTGGGAGGCCCCCAGTATTAAATGTGTTAGAGGAGAGAAAAATTGTTTCAGCTATGTTAAAAGCTGCAGAGTTTGGCTACCCATTCACCGACACGGTACTCCAATCATTTGTTCAGGAATACTTGAACCGAAAAGGTGTGAACACACTGTTTAATGATAATTTGCCAGGACCGGAGTGGGTGAAGAATTTTTTGAATAAAAATCCACAACTAAAAAGAAGAAACTCGGAAACATCAAGCGCTCAAGGGCCGATATTAGCCCTGAAGTAATAACAAATTATTTTAATGAATTGGAAATTACACTAGCTAATGTTTCGCCAGAAAATATTGTCAATTATTACGAGACGAATTTCGCAGATGATCCGGGGAAGAAAAAAGTTTTGGTAAGGCGTGGGGCTAAGCATGCGTACAGAGTGTTAGGCACATCAAAAAGTGCAGTGTCCGTGATGTTCGCAGGTGCTGCAAATGGGGATTTGTTGCCACCTTACATCGTGTATAAATCCAAAAATTTATACCCCGATTGGATGCAGGGGGGTCCTGATGGGGCTTGCTATAACAGATCATCCTCAGGATGGTTTGACGCCTCATTTTTGAAGATTGGTTCAATCGAATAGCTAAACCATATTTTCGCAAGAAGCAAGGCAGAAAAATTATCCTGGGTGATAAACTGATAACCTTGGAAGTCACTTATCGTTCAATGTCCTCAAATTTTGTGAAGAAATGTACAATTTGTCCTTCTACTCCCCAATAGCACTCATGTGTGCCAACCCTTGGACGTAGCAGTATTTCGCACGGTTAAAGCTAAGTGGAGGGAAATATTAATGCGGTGGAAGGCAATAAATGCAGGCTGTGTACCTAAGACTGATTTCCCAAGATTACTAAGACAAACGATCCAATCATCCAATATAGATAAAAATATAAGAGCAGGTTTTGAGGCCCGCGGAATAATACCGTTGAATCCTAGAAAGGTCTTGGATAAAGTAATTCCGAAAGGTCCTCCAACAATTGCAAGACAAGTCTTGGAAGACAGCTTTACGGAAATTATGAGCACGGTCACACAACTTAATCAGCCCAAGAAAATTACCCGAAAAAGGAAAATTAATGTACCAGCAGGAAAAGGAATAGTCTCTGCAGATTTGCCACCCGAAGACGAATCAATCCAAAATGGTGCCATTGTTGTAACAAAAAAAGCACCAGTAGAAAATACTAAAAAACGCTTCGAAATATCCGATACTGATGCTCTGGAAGCTGGCCCATCGGGACAAACTAACTCATTCGACGACAGTGATGACAGTAGTGACGAAGTAAAATGTAAATCTGTAGAGGATCGGTCAGTTAAGGTAAAATTCACAGAGGCCTATATACTTGAAATTAATGAATTCGTGATCGTTAGTTTTATTTACGACAAAACTTCTAAGAAAGAGAAATTCAAACAATTTATCGCCCAAGTATTAAAGGTAGATAAAAAAGTGTATACAGTCTCTTGTTTAAGAAGTTATCATGGTAAAAACAATGTCTTTGTGTTTCCCACCGTTCCTGATGTGATTGACGTAAAAAAGGAGCAAATTTTGTTTGTATTGCAACCACCCTCTATCGTTAGGGGTGTCCTTACATTTTTGACTGATGTTTTGTAATGTTAAAATTATGTTTTCCTAGAGACTTTTATATTTTTCACACTGTAATATGCAGAATTTTCTTAACAAATGTTTAAAATGGGACGCTATTTTTATTCGTCAATTATAATTAATCTGATGTGTTTTATGTGATTATATTTTTTTACATTAAATGTGTCCCATATAAACCATCTACGTACCTAATTTGGGACAAACTAAATTTTTACTGTATTTTTCACTTAAAACATCAAACTGTCCCATATATCCCCAACTAGTGGGTTATATGGGACAGTAGAAAAACTTTAACAAAAATACATACATCCAAATGTTCTAATTGTGAATTGACCATTTACTACGATACTATAGGTAATGTCGAATATAACACATTAATTATTTTTTTTAATTAGTAAGTACCAAAAAAGATATTTAATAAAACCTTTAAAAATTGTCCCATATATCCCCACTTGACGGTACATAAATATGTTGTATCTATCTCATTATGTAAATCAGCAAACATATTTAAAATTGCTTCAATCGTTAACAGGAACCCATCTAAACAATATATGTTGTTTTTCTTTCGACCATTTTTCCTATCGAAAACTTCAACAGATTCAAATAAATGTTTCGCTTCTTTTAGAGTTTTCATGGAAACATTATCTTCTCTGAGAGGCTTTCGGTATACATTTTTTGTCAAAAATATGCCCACTATTTAAAGAATCAATCGTTATATCCACTTTCTCGATGAAATCTGCAGTATCTTTACTAGTTTCACTTTGTAGTAAATTTAAAGCGCTCGCTGTACGTATCGCAGAAGTCATAGAATGACTAAAAATTTGAACTGCATATAATATGCGCATATTTTGGAAGTTATTAGGATAAATATGCACGTCCGTTACTTTAGGAAGAGTGCGTGTTGATGAACTTTTCCTGTCTAAATTGTAAGTCTTTTCAATATCTGCCGAAGACACTTCTCTATTGTTTGTAACCTTATAAGCGGCTGCTAAAGTATATAAACACTAAAACTGGGCCAATTTATAATGTTAAAACAAAAGCGATGATGTAATGAATTGATTGTAATTGATCGAATAATCTTAATTAATAAAAAAATTATTAAATATCAATCGCTACACTGCCGTCGGCTCATCGGTAAATTAAGATAAGGGAGGGTTCTAATTATTTAATTTTTTTCACTTATCCTTAATTCAAAACAAATGTTATCTAAAAATTATGAAAAAATGATAAATTCTCGAGCGCCATGTTGTCTTTTTTTTATATATCTATATAGGAACAACAAAACCTAGTTAATGAATAATAAACAAATTAACACAAATAAAAATAAAATAACAAGTTATACATAAGTTTATTTAATATATGATTAAAAACGTAAAAAAATCAGAAGTCATAAACTATACTAAATTATATAAAAAAAACATTACCTTTTAACGGTTCTGTACATACACTGTAACTGGTAACTATGAAGCAGAATGGTTCATATGGTGAGGTCAATGTCTTGCTTATTTATCCTTGGAATTTCCTTGAAGTTTAATTCGCCAAATTTATTTGTAAAAGTATGTAGAACTTGCGTTGTAAATGTAATTCAAGTAAAACTTGCCATTTAAATTAATAGAATAGTAAAATTACTGACTTATACGTGCCATTAAAAATATATTATAAAAATGACATATAAAAGTATGCATTAAAAAATATGAGTAAAATAATTGCAAAGTAAGTGCAAAGTGAGTACTTAAACGGTCAGTACTTAAAAGGTGAGTACTTAAAAAATACTTAAGAAAAAGTACTTAAGAAAAAGTAATATTCAGCATTAAGTGAATTAAAAAAAAAGCTTTCAGAATAACTCAAGTGTATTTCCCCCTAAAAGTCTTCACGCTTGCGCGGATACAATAATACAAATCCAATTTTTTTAAGAAAGGGAACTACAACTATTTATGTAATATTACACCCAAAAGATATGTTCTAGGATTGCCAATTAAATTGCCATTCTCAATTCTACATATTAATAATTAAAAACTTTTCTAATAATACGCCAAATAAATGAACGATTCTTAAATTAATGTACTTTTTAATACAACCACAAAAAAAAAAGGTTGTTACATGTTTACTACAAATTTTAAAGCCTTTTTATAAAATTATTGCGAAGCGATTTCAAGAGACGCGGTGTGTCATAAACAGTATATATCTGATTTTCTATATAAAAAAAAAGGATTTTCTTTAGAGCATTTCAGTAAATTGAAGGTTCCTCTATTTCCAGGGCCTTGATCACAAATAAGAATTCGTGAGAATAACTTTACTTCTAGAACTTTCTTTATGACCGTTCTTACTAGATCTTAAAGGTCATTTGGTTCGATTGTTCCTGCAGATGCATAATAACAGAACGGTAATTTCCAATTTTTTAAAAGGCCGCGAATATAAAATACTAATACACTGTTTGCTGCTTTATCTTTACGTCCTAAATGGCCAAGATCCTCAATGCCTTTGACACGATCAAGATAGTCGTTGTATTCTTCATTTGCTTTACATGACATTTCATCCATGAGTAGTACACACTCTCGTTCTCTTCTGGTCATATATTTAACTCGATCTGCAACCTTTTTAATGAGTGCAGTATCAGTTCCAGTTGGTATATTAGTTACCTTCAATCAATTCTGAATAGTCCTTACGCTGGGCAAAATGAAGCCAAAATTTTTCAACAAGAATTTATATACCGAAGGTGGCTTGTAGTAAATAGACAATGCTAGATGTTTTTCTTTATATTTCCAACCCGCCTTTCTTACATGAAAGCATTGCATGTTTACGAACGTTTGCACAAAATCACTTTTCGTCGATAATAATTTGTTCATTGAAGAAAATTTTTTCTTAAATTCTGGCGCTCTCACATTTTTTCTCTTGGACGAATTTAATTTTCTTCGCAAATCTTTAATTTTCAAGCTTAACTTTTTACATTTAGGAGTCAATGTTATATTTCCACTTGGCAAGTTGATTATTCGATCACAAACAATTGATTCTACATCCGAAGAGCTTATTTCTCCTGCTGCAGGTTCTTGAATTGTCGTTTTGTTTGTTATTAATTGCAAATCTTCACTTGAACCTTTCGTCTTTGATGTTGATGCGCACAAATCTGCTGCAATAGATTTTCGATAAATCTTTGTAGGTGGTTGAAATTCTAATTCATCAACAGAATCATTTGCAACTGGCGGACTCCATATATTTGTTGAAGTTTGTATTTTCTTTTCTGAAACAAAACTTATTTGTAACAAGTTGGCGCGGTACCTTCTCAGATTTTTATAAACTTTCCAGTAGGTATTCAACCATGTTCATCAAATAAAAATGAGTCCCTATTTTTCTGGTCACGGCATAATTCGAGAACGATTAGCCATTTCATAGAAATATATTTTGTAAATACGAAAGAAAAAGCGGTTGTTTTATCTATAAGATGTAATTTATAAAATAGTAATACATAAATACATAATTAACTAAAGGTCCTAGCAGTCGAGGCACAATCATTTTAATACAAAAAAAATTAGATAATATATATGAATAAAATTAATTAAGTTTAATAATTTATGAATGTATGTACAATAACATACATTTTTAAATTTTCGAATGTAAATCGGTTTCTATTGTCAGCAAAGATACTTTTATATTAGAAAAGATCCTTTCCACATCACAGGAGGTAAGTGGAGCATACTTAAATTTTTTTAGCTCTGTTAGAGTGTAGTGTTTAAGTTCATCTGCAATTTCACATTCACATGTTAAAGCACTGTTAATTAAATTAAATCCAGGATTTTTTGCTAAAATAGATTAACATTTTTGTTGAATAGTTGAGAATTTTTGTCCTTTCATTCTATTTAAACAAACGTCTATCTCCTTCACTATCTTTCTTAGAAAAAGATTTGGGTAGGTATTTAAGTTAGTACAAACAATAAAACTGGTAAACTTATTTACATAAACTCTAGCAAATAACCGAAAGCAGGCCTGCTGAGGTGATTCATAAAATCATAACAACAAAGTGCTATTCCATTGAGTAAAAAATCAATGGCTATTCTCTAACAGGTTGTATTTTACTATTTAGCATCAATTGTCAAAGGTATAGTGCATTTCACGAATAATTAGACCTCTCTAATATGGCTGCCAATCCATTATGAACAACATCCAATTATAAAATAACTAAAATGCTGTAAGTGTAACATTGTAATGAAAGGGATATTTCAGTTGGCTATGTTGCAGTGTTGCCCATGTTAATATTCTAGAACTTTATATTGTAGTTGGCAAGACTAGAAAAAAGTAAGTTGTCAAAAAAAATTAAAATAAATTGACGTAGCCTTTTTTGTACTTTTGTATTTTAAGTGATCAAACCAGTTTTCTTGCTACAGTCAAATTAGCCCAAAACCCAGAATTCCATCGGCGTACAAAACATATCAAGGTAAAATACTTTTTCATCAGAGAAAAAGTTTTGGAAAATGAAATTAAAGTTACTCATATTCCAACCACTCAACAAGTAGCAGATATTATGACGAAGCCCCTTCCTGGTCGAAGAATGAAAACCCTCTGCCGGGATCTTGGACTGTACACAAAATTTCAAGAATAAGGGAAAGTGTTGCAGTGTTGCCCATGTTAATATTCTAGAACTTTATATTGTAGTTGGCAAGACTAGAAAAAAGTAAGTTGTCAAAAAAATTAAAATAAATTGACGTAGCCTTTTTTGTACTTTTGTATTTTAAGTGATCAAACCAGTTTTCATTAAAGGAATTTAAACTAAAGTGTAGTATTATTTACTAAACAACAACAATAGGTTATGGGCGCAGTCTACGCTTGTGCCAGTGTTTGTGAGTTAGTGTTTGTAAATAATAACAATGGACTTTACAAAGCATATAAGACCGCTCAGTTGTGAGGCCGACTGGCCTATGTGGAAAAGGAAGGTAAAAGACCTCCTTGATTACCACGAAAGTGCCCTGGATGTAATTGATGGAAAACTTGTAAGGCAAGATTCGTTGGCTAGTTCAGCTTCGGAAGATGAAGTCAAGAAACATAATGATCTTTTCCGAAAGGCTAATAGCTACGCCAAATCTATGATAACAAGTACTGTAATAGATGCAGTGTACCAAAAAATTATGGACCAGGAGACAGCCCATGAAGCTTGGGAAGCACTGAAGGTACAGTTTGAGGCTACCTCAAAAGATCAACTGTTCAAGATATGTTCAGACTTTTTCAAGTTCAGTTGGACACCAGCAGATGATGTGTCAACTCATATTGCCAAATTAAAAAGCATGTGGTATGAAATTAACAACGGTTTAAAGGAGAAAAAAGAAAAAGAGTTGCCTGAGCTAATGATAGTGTGCAAGATTTTAAGTATACTACCAAGTAGCTTCAGTTCTTTTCAATCAAGTTGGATGATGTTAACAGAGGGAGACAAGAAAACCTTCGACGAGTTAGTTATTCAATTGTGTGCGTATGAAAGGAATTTTCTGAAGGCTGATAGCAGTAATTCAGTAGTTCAGGAGGCACTTGAGGTAAAGCATACTGCCAAGAAGACGCAAAGTAAGCCATTTAAATCTAAAGTTAAGAAAGGGGATGTCTGTAACTACTGTAAAGCAAAAGACCACTGGATTTATCACTGTCCAAAGTGGATTGCTGATGGGAAACCAAGACGATCAGAAACCGCAGCAGTTGCAGGTGCAGCAATCCTTTTAGTAGAAGCTGAAGCTTTCGCAGTTCAAGGGGATTCAGTTACCTGGTGGGTTGACAATGGTGCTACAAAACACGTCAGTAATAGTGCAGACTATTTTTCAGAGTTTTATAAGTTTGATAATCCTTATGGTGTTAAAGGAGCAGGACCAGAAATTTTGCCAGCAGTAGGGGCAGGGAAGATTTTGGCCAAGTCAGGTGTTGATGGTCAGGACATAGTACTTTCAGATGTGTGGTATGTTCCTGGATTATCTAAAAATCTATTCTCAGTGCTCGCTGCTCATGACAAAAATTCTGACAGTCTATTCAAATCAAACGCTACAGATTGTTGTTTTTCGAATAAAGGTGAAGTGATAGTGCAGGGGAAACGCTCCATTGGGGAACCCTGTACAAAACAGAAATTCAGCCACAAAGAGTCAAAGTAGATGTAAATATTGTTGATCAGTCGTCAATGTTACAGTTATACCATGAGAGATGGGGTCACCAGGACAAACGTCACGTGAAGGCCATGCTTCAGAGGGAAATGGGCATAAGAGTTCCTTTAGAGAAAAACCTATGCGAGCCATGTGTCTATGGAAAAGCACATAGACTACCTTTTGGGCACAGAGAAAAGGTAAGCAAGCCAGGCGAGCTTGTTTCAGGGGACGTATGTGGACCTTTTAAAGAATCCTTTGGAAAGAAAAGGTATGTAGCTATTTTTAAAGATAGTTATACAAAATTTCGCTACTGTTATCTTTTAAAAGAAAAATCAGAAGTAAAATTAGTTCTAAGAGGTTTTCTTCAACATGCTAAAGCCATGGGGCATATTGTAAGAGAATTTTTGAGTGATAACGGAGGCGAGCTAGATAATTCAGAAATAAGAGCTATGCTACAAGCAGAAGGCATAACTCAAAGACTGACAGCGCCGTACACGCCAGAACAAAATGGCGGCTGTGAACGAGAATTTAGAACTTGCGTTGAAATGGCTAGAACTTTCAAGTATTCAAGTAGTGAAGCAAGTTTTCCTGAAGAATTATGGGCGGAGTTAGTTGCTACTGCCACTGACATTCTAAATAGAACAGGAAAGTCATCAATAGAAGGAGTAAGCCCTTATGAGTTGTGGATGAAAAAGAAGCCTAGAATAAAGCATTTGCGAATTATTGGGTCCATCTGCTATGCACATATTCCAGCCCAAAAGCACCGAAAAATGGACAAAAAGGCAATAAAAGGTTTTTTAGTTGGCTATGATGGTGATGAAAGATACAGGATCTGGATTAGAGAAGAAAACAGGGTACTCTTGAGCAGAGATGTTACTTTCAATGAAATCCCAGGAAAGCGCAAGGAACGCATAGAATTGCCATTAAAGGATTTAGAACATTCAAATGAGGGAAAGCAAAGCACTCAGGAAACAGATGGAATTCTGCCAGAAACAGAAGAGATATCGGAGTCTTCTGAAGAAAGTTGTTCAGATTCTGAATTTGAACCTCCAGAGGATTTCGATGAGCCGCTTGAGTCCCTCTCCAGAGTTTTAAGAGATCGCTCCAGTTTAAAGAAGCCAAAGACTTATGATGATTATGTAATGATAAGTGAAGACATCATGACTGAAACAGGCACTCCAAATTCATACTGTGAAGCAATCAATGGGAAAGACAGTTTCCATTGGAAGCAGGCGATGAATCAAGAAGAAAATGGTACATGGGAATTGACCACCTTGCCAGAAGGAGCAAAAGCCATACCATGCAAGTGGGTCTATAGAGTTAAGAACCATCCAGATGGTAGAGTTGACAAGTACAAAGCTAGGCTTGTCATAAAGGGATACAGCCAGAGACAAGGTGTTGACTTCTTTGAGACATTTAGTCCTGTTGCAAAACTGAGTACAATTCGTAGTATGCTCAGTATTGCTGCCCAGGAAAATATGTACCTACTTCAATTTGATGTCTCCACAGCATTTTTGTATGGTGAACTAGAGGAAACAATATTTATGCAGCAGCCTGAAGGGTACAAAGACAGTTCTGGAAAGGTTTGTAGGTTGAAACGTAGCCTTTATGGATTACGTCAGGCTCCGAGATGTTGGTCCAAGCGTTTCAGCACATTCCTTCAGCAGGCCGGTTTCAAGATAAGTGAAGCAGACCCCTGTTTACACATTAGACAGAGAGGAGACATAAAATTAATAGTAGCTCTCTACGTAGATGATGGGCTTGTGTTGAGTTCTCATAAGCAAGAAGCTGATAACTTTGTAAAGGAGTTAGAAGCAGAATTCAAAGTCACAGCGAAGCAAGCATCATATTTTCTTGGACTTGAGATTGAACGTTCAGAAGACGGATCAGTCAGGATTTCCCAGCAAGCATACGCTAAGAAAATTTTAGGGAGATTTGGCTTTCAAGACTGCAAGCCAGTGTCTACCCCAATGATTAGAGAACCTAGTAATGAAATCAAGGAAAATGAGAAAAGAACAGACTTTCCTTACAGGCAAGCAGTTGGAGCATTGATGTATCTCATGGTGGGAACTCGACCTGATCTAGCATTCAGCCTGAGCTTTCTTTCCAGAACTTTAGACTGTCCAAGTTCTGAAGACGTAGGCAGACTAAAGCGAGTTTTGAGATACATTGCAGGCACTACTGAGCTTGGGATAGTGTATCGGCCAACCAAAAATAAAAACTTTGAATGTTACAGTGATTCAGATTTTGGAGGGTGTGATAAAACTGGGAGGTCAACAACCGGTGTTGTGATAACCCATGGGGATGGAGCTATTTCTTGGATGAGTCAGAGGCAAGGAATGACTGCAACATCCACCACAGAAGCAGAACTTGTAGCTGCTAATGATGCAGTTAAAGAAGTGATTTGGATTAACCGACTTTTTAAGAGTATGGGAAGATTACAAGAGACGCCGATTCTCAGAGTGGATAATCTTGCTACAGTCAAATTAGCCCAAAACCCAGAATTCCATCGGCGTACAAAACATATCAAGGTAAAATACTTTTTCATCAGAGAAAAAGTTTTGGAAAATGAAATTAAAGTTACTCATATTCCAACCACTCAACGAGTAGCAGATATTATGACGAAGCCCCTTCCTGGTCCAAGAATGAAAACCCTCTGCCGGGATCTTGGACTGTACACAAAATTTCAAGAATAAGGGAAAGTGTTGCAGTGTTGCCCATGTTAATATTCTAGAACTTTATATTGTAGTTGGCAAGACTAGAAAAAAGTAAGTTGTCAAAAAAAAATTAAAATAAATTGACGTAGCCTTTTTTGTACTTTTGTATTTTAAGTGATCAAACCAGTTTTCATTAAAGGAATTTAAACTAAAGTGTAGTATTATTTACTAAACAACAACAATAGGCTACTCTGAACCGCATTTTCCATCCTTTCCTACAACATTATAATAGCAAAAGACAAATATAACAAATACGACCTTCAAACGTCTTAAAATATTATTTGCTAACTCAGTAGCGTATCACGCGGAGAGGTAACTTAGGTTAGTAAAATTGAAAATATTTCAATTAAATTAATTGTTGTAAGAAATAAGCATCGTTAAAATAAAAGAATGTTCCAAACAAATATCATTATTGTTAAAAATTTCTGAAAATTTACCATTACTAATTCGTAATTAATGTTGAAACTGCAAATTACTCCATAAGCATAATGTGGTTTAAAAATCATTAATGACCACTTGCTTTGCTTATAAATGTGGAATCAAATTTCCATTTTGCCATTATACTGTAAACAATAATTTATAACGGTACAGAAGCACAAGCAATAATTGTAAATGCATATAACTTCTTTTCAAATAAGAAACATCAAACATACTTGTTCATTTTTTTACAATTTATATTAAAATAGTTAATAATAATAATACTAGGTGAGCGCGGTGATGGCGAATTTATTAATAATAAATTTATTCAAATAAGTTTTTCACTTTTTTTTATATGACAAAAGGTACTACGCCAATGAGTGCTCCCGCGCTTTATTTGGTGACAAATTTAAATGGCGGCCATATTGCAGAGGTCGTGAAATGCACTTTACAATTTGGGTCCCAACAAATGCTTTTAAAATATTTTCCTTGAAAGGGACTATCCTTTCTAAATAGCTAATAATAATAAAACGCTTACTCAGTGACCATTGGGGTATTGACATTGTTTGTTGAATTTCTAAAATACTGGCTGGTTTTCGGCTTTGTAAAGCTTTTTTCTGGGAACTATTGTCTTAGGCCAGGTTATTTAAAAACTGAAATGTATCTAACAAATATTTCGTAAAGTAAAAAATTGTCAACTACATAGATTCTAATATGATGAAAAAAATTATATAAAATATGCATTAAACTGTAATATTGCAGAAATATTCATGCATTTATAAAATCCATACAAACATACATTTATATGCGCTTTCAAATTTACATATATGAACCACATACATACAAAACGTGTATAAATCTGACTTTGCATATGTTTACTACATCTAAGAAAAACACGCAAATGCATACAAATTCTATCCCTAATCATAACTTTGTTTTAAATGTTTGGAAACGTTACAAAGATACAAAATCTTAAAGTGAGCATAGAATTATTGTTTACAAATGTATCTTCAGTATTATAGATGCATGCTAAAAACATTACCTTCCAAATAATCAATTAAAAGTTTCTAGTGCAAATAACAAATTATATTAAAATATTATAACCCTATGTTCCCCGACGTGACTTTAAAGTCCCATATAAATATAATGTAAAAGACGTGGTTAACTTTAATACTTCATAATCATCGATAAGTTTCTGACGGGACTATAGAGTATACATTATCCTACGACTTATGCAACCAAGAATACGCCTTGTTTAACGGTTTTGTCATTTAAATTAATTTATTCGTTAGTGTGACACAGTAACGATTGCGTGAATTGTGTTGTGTACTTTGTTAGTATTTTTTTTTTAATAAAACAGACAGTGGAATACAATTTATTGTAGATTTGAACTTCTTGTTGTTTCAAAGACATATAGAAATATCATTAATTAATTTAAATTGTACAAGAATACTTTACCAACGTAATTTATTTACTGGACTCCTAAGTCCCGTCAGGGATTTGATAGGTATGTTATTGTATATGTATTATTTATTGAAAATTGAGCGTATCTCCCTAAACTAACTAAAAAAGATAATTCAAATTAGACGCAGGTAACACTTTTTCATTTCTCATAGAAAAATGTATAATTGGCGGCATAGAGAGCCACTTAATGATGATGAACTTCTGGCTGCAGCTGAAGCAGCAGTATTTGAATTAGCAAATCTACCACTTGACAACGAAACGATAACATACGAAGAATTAATAAGTGATGAAGAAACAAACAATATGACGGAGGTTTTGCACGAAGAAAATTTAGATAACGAAAATGCAAATTATGAACTGGAGGGAACCACTGAAATGGAAAATAGCACTCCCACTGCAGCTCCTCACTTTGCAGAATTAAATAAAAGCAAAAGAGGAAGGAAGGCAGAAGAGGAACAGAAGAGAAAATGAAAAAAAAAAAGATATTACTACCAACATTCCTCCATACAGCTTGGATGAAAATCCGATCGAAGAACACTTTCAACACTACTCAACTTACACTGATTACTTTCTTACAGTGTTGGGGCCAAATGCTGTAAAAGATATTGCATACCAGTCAAACTTATATCCTACTCAACGTGCAAAGACTATGAACTTCAAAGAATGTGAACTGTTGGCTTTTCTAGGACTTAACTTTTTTATGGTCTACCATACAGTACCAAGTTATACACATTACTGGTCGTTCAAAACTTCGTTGTTCACTTAAATCGGCCTTAATTCGTAGTAAATCATAGCGCGCACATGTTCTCTTGACAAGTCCATGTTTCGATGACAAATCGTATGTACCACGTTTGCTCTATGACAGCAACGATTCAACTGTCAATCAGAGCTTACTACTTAAGGATGGTGGTATTTAGAAATGCAGTGTCGCCAGCTCTAACTTCTCTAGTTTCGTGGCATCTCAAAATATATAGCGTACCCTCGTATTTATGACAAAAGATAGTCAAAGAGGTAACATCGATTTCTACACAATTTTGTTTGGACACTACCATATTTTCTACCCCGATGGATTATAACTAATCTGTATTTATAAACAAAAATTAATAAAATTTTGAGATAAGGTACGAATTAATGCAATTTCCAATTTTAAACAAGATAACGTTAAATTGTTTTATTATAAAAGTATTGCCGAACAGAGATTAGTTTGGTACATGTTATCTTATGATTACAATTATTATCTTCTTACCTTGAATTTACACTAAATTCAATGGTATTTACATCTCTGTCTACCGTACATAGATTTAACATCCCTTATCCTTGTCCTTTTTTATATAACTCGTCTACCAAAGGTGATCATTAATCCCGTATTATACCTGACAATCCCTTTTTGAAGACATCATTTCGTGCATGTAATCATTTTAATAAATTACGTGTTTCGTATTTATAACGAAATCCCTTTTTGTCCCGTTTCTGACGTTTCATTGTTTAGAAGTAATTAATCAGTCTAAAAAGTACGAAAATGGCGATCTTCGAATAAGACACAATAGAATGCCATCACCAGTTCTACAATTTACGAGATTTTCTAGCACTTTTGTCGACTTCAATAAATAGCGGGCAGTCTAACGCGAAAAGAATTTGCTTACGACGGTGTCTTGTACGTGTAGAAAATAAATATATCGGTGCGTGTAAATAGTTCGTTAGTTAAGGTTAAGTGTTATTAAATAACTGTTTTTAAATCAATAATCGTTATAGTGTAGTGTGTATCTAGGACGGTCAAAAATAAGAAAATGCCGAAAATAAAGTATACATTTAACAGAGATAAGTGAATATCGACACTTAGGCATAAAAAAGGCAGATGTAGCTGCTTTGAGTAGTAGCAAAGTTTCGTCTTTTTTTCGTAAGGACACGTTTGGAAATGAAAAACAAAAGCTAGCTAAGATTGAATGTACTTATTAATACCACAACGTGATCCACAATCAATCCTTTCGCTCTAAGGATTGCACTAGTAAGCTAATAAAAAATTGCTTCCAACCAAAATTTGCATGTGTGTAAAATTTTACAAAAAGAATTATTAAGCTAAATACAAAATGATCTTGGAACGATCAATTTTGCAAAAACTAATTCCGATTGTCCAAATCACGAGAGCGTAACAATTTTGTGAAAGACAAAGGCATTCAAACAAAATTTTTCGAAGTTCAAGATGTTCCATGTGAAACCTCAAACATTATATATATTTAATATATTATTAAAACGATTGACTAATACGTATTAATTAACAACAAAAGTAATGGCAATGTGCGCTGACAACACAACTTGCAATTTTGCAGAAGCAGCAAGACGTTGCCAAAATAACGTCTTTCATAAACTCCTTCTGCATTATGTGTTTTGTTACTGTGGTCTCGTAATAGTTGAGCTGATCGGCCTATTTCCATAGTTTTTGTTTGACTTCGGGACCGTACCGATTTACTAATTCTGTATTATAAGTATGCTCGTCATATTTTCACAGTTTTTGTGAAACTGTGAAAATAGGCCGATCAACTCAACTACCACAGTTACAAATCACTTTTAAATGGCCCTAAGTCAAACAAAAGCTGTAGAAATAGGTCGATCATCTCACCTAATATGAGACCACAGTTACGAAACACTGATAATACAGAATTAGTAACTCGGTACGACCCCGAAGTCAAGCAAAAACTGTAGAAATAGGCAAATCAACTTTCATAAAGTTCAGCAGTTACTTAAACAACCTTTAGCTGGGGTGAATTGTGCTGCTCATATCGTTCATAACTGTATTCAAACATCAGTAGACATTGAAGCCATTATTGTGAAAATCTATGGTCATATCTACATTTATACTGTTCGAGTTGAACAATTAAAAGAATTTTATGAGTTTGTTAGTGTTGAATAACAACTGTTGGAATACAGTAAAACCAGATGGTTAGCGTTGTTACCTCTGATAGGAAGAATATTAAAAATATTAAATGTGTCAGCACTGCCCAGTAGTAAGGTAAATGTACCAGTTATACACTGGTTGACATGTAGCTATAAAAACTAAATATTAATACAAATTTTCCTACCCCAATAGGTACTATATCGACTACCGACAGCAGATGACACAATCCAAATGCAGTACTACCAACCGAAATATTTAAAATAACTTGGCATAACAGTTGATCAAGAAACGTCGGTTTCGTTAAGAACATACTACGAAGATTTCGTTAGGTATTTTCTTGTCTTGAAGATTCTAAGTTGAAGTACAATGGTTAAGCACATCCTAAGAGTAGTAGATTAATTTTTGAAAAAAAAATAAGTTATCTCATTTAGAGGTCAACTTTGTTAATTACTGGAACCTTTGACAAGGAAAGAGAGGGACTCGTAACATGCATTTCAGACCTGCGTAAGAAATTGTGACCCAATATTAATCGGTCGCCATTGACTTGGTGGCAAACAAACTTTAGCATGGTCCGCCTTCCGTAATATGACAGATAGACAAGATATATTTCTCTCTTCTTTCAACATTTTGGTGGCAAATGGTAACAGATTGGTATCCGGAATTAAGCGTCCCTCTCTCTCCTTGTCAAAGACTGGAACAATTTTTGATTAGCAGCTAAAGATAGGAATTGGCTTCATGAATAACGCATGCGCTGTTCGGAAAGGTGGTGGTTCTTCAATTTTTTTTCTGTAAGGTTACAGTACTTTTGTTTATATAATCTACTTCCGTTAGGTTACAGTAGTTTTGTTATATCTAATCTTAACTAGATAAACACAAACTACTGATTCCCGAACAGCGCATGCGTTATTCATGGAGCCTATTGTTGACTTTAGCTGCTACTCAATTTTTGTTGAGTGGTTCCTGTAATTGACATTAACGCCATAGATGAACCACTGCCCAAAAATAATACAGGAATATACTCTGTGCCTGAAATGAACAAATATAAAGCATATTGTAGTAATTAGAAATTGTAATTTCATTTGACATTACATTTTTCTTTCCTGTAAAGTTTTTTTTACTGTCAACTACTGGTAAAAAAGAGTGTCAATCACTGGAACATTTAAAATTTTGACCTGTTATCCACTGGTGCAATTTTCTCACTTTACCAAAATTTTGCACGTTACATTTAAACAATATTAACTGAATATTATCTTTTATAAATATATGAACAACGTTCTAACGCAGTTGTTTGAAATCAAATATTAAAATTTATCAATACACACCATAAACCATAAAATGTGAGCTTAAAGTGTCAACCACTGGTGCATTTACCTTACATCGATGCACTTAGTAGGGAATGCCATATCGTCCAGGGCACGATTTGGCGAATGTAATGAATGAAAGCCAGCTCGATATTCTGTGTGTATCATAGACAAAGCGCAAAAGAAACGATGATATGGAGATGAAGGATGGCAGTTTAGCACTGTGATCAGGAGTTAAACCTGAAATACATGGCGCTAAAAGAGTTGGAGTGATCGTAAGTGAAAGAGCGAAAAGATGTGTTAAACAGTATCAACTGGTATCCCCCAGGGTAATGTGGAATTTTGCGTGCTATCACCGGTGTGAATGGTGAGAGACCAAGAGTGTGAGATCTTCTGGAATGAGGTAGAAAACGTGTTGAGCGTATGTAAGCCAAAAAAAGACTGGTGATATTGGGAGATATGCATGGACGAGTGGGTGTACAGAGAGAACATACTGTATGCGCCCTAGGAAAGTTCCGAGACCAAACAGTCAATGAGAATGGTAAACGCCTAGTTTGTATCTAATATAATGAACGACCTAGAAACCTGGTGAGAGATACAAAGGTAATGCGCAGAACGGACTTTTTCGTTGTATAGAGAGTGTGTTTACGGCAAAAGTGGGTCTGGAGAAGGAAGGCAAACGTAATGTGAACGTCCAGAATTAGGGTAAATAAACTGGTAGATAATGATGCTAGAATGAAATATGCAGATGCTGTGAGTAGAGTTGAATGTGAATGAGGCAATATGGAACGAAAAAATAAAAGACAACGTTGAAAGTGCGTGGATAAGCTTGAAAGACTGTGTTGTTAATTGTGCCGTGCAGATATGTGAAAGAGCAACTACGTATAGGTAGACAGAAAAATGTGTTTGGTAGAATGAATCAGTAAAAAAGGCAGTATGTAAGAAAAAAGTTACGTACATGGCAATGGTTGCTGTTAAAAATGAAATTGAGAAAAAGCGGATATGGGGTGTACAGATTCAAAAACAAAGAAGCGAAGGCGGTAGTGAGAGTAAGCAAAGAGGAAGTGATGGCAGCGGAAGGAGAAACAATGCAGAATGATTTTTATGGAAACAAAAAACTGAAAGAAATAAAAGCGTGGCCCAAAACAGAACACTGCAGGAGTGGTGAACAGGAGCAACCAAATAGCATGGAACGATTGTGTGGTGCGGAAATGCTGGCAAGAATACCTCGAAAAGCAATACAATAGTGAGGAAAATAAGACCTAGCCCATTTGGATAAATGGATGCAACACTATGAAGATTTGCAAACGTTTCGTTGGGTATTGCTAAAAAAAGAACCTCTGTGGTCAGATGTTGGAACCTCATTAACTGTTTTTCAAAAGCCACACCCTGATACTCACATAGATATTTAGAAACTGTTTGATGAAATTGTGTGCATTCAACAACTTGTAAAAAAAAAATGGAAAGAAGTTTCTGTTTCTATTGGCAATTAATGGGTCGAACTTTTTAACTATTTTATTTCAAGAGTGAAGATATACCACACAACATATTAAACTTGTTGGAATGTGTATGTGTTTACCGCGACCCGACACCGCCACGGAAAGGATTTTTTTTGATATTAATAGAATTTGGATCAGCGAAGAGCTAGCCTTACTGTAAGAACTTTAAATGGCATTTTAATGACAAAACATAATTTTGAAACGAATTGCCTTGAATTATTTAAGTATTGCCCAGATATTTTTCAATGGAAATTATACAAATGAGTAACGTTTCGCTCGCCATTTTGTTAATTATGTACTTTAAAAACCAAAGTAAAATTCAGAATTAATTTTTTTTCACTATTGAGCATCAGAAACGCATGTCAAATAACAGCTCATCGGGGGCAACATTGGAATGAACGGTTTGGCAAAAAAAAATTAATGTAAGGGTCAAAGTGATCAAATTCTTTGTAATTTCAAAAATCTTTAATTATGATGAGCGTGCTTGTGGTCGGTGACAATGTGTGAACATTTTTTTGTGAAATGCAAGGTTAAAACATGACAAGATTTTGTGCCGTGTTATATAGCACATCAAGTATATTATGCGGTCATTTAAAGTAACTTAAACCAGCTCAGGATTGATTTTTTCTTAATTTGTTGAATTAAGAATTCATTAATGTCTGATTGCAAATAAAGGACGTGGATTTACTTTCACAATTTGTATTAAGAAAAATTTAAGTTCAGTCTGAGTAAGGTTTTTTAAAACATTTGGTTGCAAGTTAACTTCAATTACCATAATTAAATTTCTAATAAAGATGAAGTCATTAGTGTTACAACTTCTATACATGTATAATGTGCTTAGAGTTTTTGCCTGTGTACAGTTTAACAAAAAAAAGTAATTCATGAATGATCAGTAGACGTAGGTACAGAGACCTTATGTGATAATTCATATATTTGTACTATTTTGTTTAAAATTGATTATTTAATAAAAGCTATTTCTTGGTAAGAAACGACGTACAATATTTAATTAATTGTGGATAAGCCGCATACAAAAACGAAACTTCACCATACAATTGTTTAATTCACACAGGATTAACTGTATTCAACAGAACACACTTTCAAAAACGATATTTTTATTAAATAAACATGAATTTGCCTTAATACTCCATATAAACACTAACAAAGGCTGGCACCCATCAGCTACTTGGGCGGAGTTTGTGACGTCGCTGATCACGTACTTGGAAACACTTTATTGCATTATCACATGGGACGCCTAAAAACCTACCATACACAACCACCACATTTGTCACTTAGACTAGAGACCATAAAAACTCATAATTTTATATCTAATTTAAAAGAAATTTTCTCTCTCCTACCCCTTACTGAGGAGTATTTGGTACCCCCCCCCCCCAGACTCTTCGGGAGATGCGTCCATGCCCAATATTTCCTTTTTGGTCACCCTACCTCCCACATGCTGGATCCAATGCTGATGCTTAATCTGCACATTCTAAATTATTGTATTTAACTGTATTTAATGTGCCTTGGAAACCTGCTACACATTGCTTCACTGTCTCACCACAAGACCCAGTATGCATAAACCTTTGAAATAACGAGCTATAACAACTTTAAACATGTATATTTACATCAGTAAATTTAATTTCTGCCCAAATATCAGGTTTAACTGAAACATTGCTATAAAGAAAATAAACAATAGCTATTTATTGTATGTTCCATAACAAAAAAAATTAAAAACAATTGAAAATAAAATTACAACAAATTTTTTTACAGTTGTATTAGTTATAAATAAATTAAAGAATTACTATATTTAAATAACTATGGCGTACTACTGCTTTGTGCTTTTGCACGCCGATGATCATAATTTACCAATTTCTGTCCAACTAAATACTTGTCGTTTTTAATATGCTCATATAATTTTTTAAATTGTTTAATTTGCAAAGTAATCACTATGCCACCAATTATAATTAATAATAAAAATGGGTATATTCTACGTGCTATTAAATTACGCATGTGCATATTAGTAACGAAAAGTGGTACAATTGAGTACGTTAAAGCATATGGTATAGCAAGTGCAAGACCGAAACAAACTACAACTGGTGTCGCCACTTCTTTTATAATAAACATTAAATTCATATCACGAATACCGTCTCTATAAATTCGTTCGATAGCAGTTCGTAAAAACCATTCAGGTCCCATCATTGTAATAGCACACGCGATTTTAGTATAAAGAACGCCAAGTGCCCAATCTTGCCATATAAATAAAATTGGTGTTTGATAAATTGGCACACGTAATGGTACTATAATGACAACTTCTAATAAAAGTCCTGACAGAAGTGGTATTAATCCAATTAACAATAAGCTAGCCATAAAAGTTTTAGCACCTAGAATACACCATTGTTTAAGACGTTTCATCATTGCCGCACGTCCCTGAGGTAACCAACTTAAAACAATTGCTATTGCTCTTGCAATCATCCAACATATGTATGTACCGCAAGCTGCAGTATAAAGTTCATGAATTTTTGCAACAGCAGGGGTTGGTGACGAAATAAAATGCGAATCGGTTGGTAAAGAACCCATTAACCAAATTACCATCACACGTCGTCCCATCCACACAGGAATTGTAAGTGCAGCTAAACTCGCCAGTACCAAAGATATACATACGAAAATGAGTAATGCGACAATACGTGCTGCAAAAAATCTTGGACGATCATACGGTTGAAATCCTACAAAAAAATAAATATATTCAAAATGTTAATATTTCTATAGATAGTCAATAAATACAAAAATTACAATATTGGTTCATATGTGATTGATGAAATGTAATACACACTCATATTTTATTAACTGAAATTACACATGAAGCTACTGTTGATACTGATTAAGTACATAATTCACATTATCTATTAAAAAAAGTAAAATTAGCAGGTATATTGTAAAGAATAAAATATAGAAAATACTAGCGTGGTGCATCGCTCAGCACTATGGTCACAACACAGCTCAATAACCGGTTACGATATTTATATAAAGGTAAAATTTTTCTTATAAAAAAATATAAAACATAGCGGAACCCTATTTGAAAATATAAATTTAAAAAATTTCAAAATTCGAGAATTATTACCTTTCTAATGAAACTTTTTTTGAGCACATCGGTTGAATGGTTTCAAAGTCTATAACGGACATAGGTAGAAACAATTTTTGTGTTTTATAGATATAGATTAATAAAGTTAGATGGTGTAATGCTAGTTGCGAGAAACCAATATTATACAAAAAACTTTTGGTCAGACACATTAATAAATGTACCCGGATAAGTAAGTTTTTTAAAAATCATAAAAAAATATTGGTTTTGCACCTGGTGAAGGTGTATTGGTCGAGCAACCTATGAACTGGATTGACCCAAATTTAAAGACACCATAGCCGAGACATATAATTTATTTGTAACATTTTTTAATGTAGCGTAATTCGCAAGACTTTCGATGTACTGTTATAAGTTTTGTTTCTTTCCAAACTGAGCCTATCCCAGATCTCACCAAATGTAAAGGCCCCCGCATATTTCTTACAGAATATAGCCCTTGGTGAAAATGACTGAAATTAAAATATGTTGTTTTTCTTGACCTGTAGATCAAAAGTTCTCATGAGCAGTCTTTGAGATATGAGAGAGTGAAAAGACGATTGCACAGAATTTAATGGATGATTCACAGGGATGTTTTCAATGAAGTGTATGTATTTGTTAGGATGTTTTTGTTGTTTATCAAAATATGCAAGAGATTTTTGGTGACTAATAACTCCAAATCTAATATGAGGCGGTAAACAAAGGAACGTAGGATGAGCATAGGATGAGGATGGTGCCGATGTGTGAGGTCATCATAGCTCGTATAAACAGGTATTTTATAAATGGTTTAACTGTTAAAGCGCTGGTGATGTAGCGGTAGGAGGTGTCTTCCACGCTTTTGGTGCGGGTTCGATTTCGGCTCGTGCACTTTTTTTTCTCTTAGGTTACAGTAGTTTTGTTTTTCTCATCTAAAATAGATGACGTCACACATCGGCACCATCCTCATCCTATGTTCCTTTGTTTACCGTTTCCTAAATCTGATGACAAAAATGACAATTGACAGTTGGTAGTTGTCAAAAATTGTCAACTTTCCCTTTTAATGAAATCAGCATCAAAATTGTTAACAGGGTGTTTATGAGGTTGATGATTACAGATCCAATATCAAAATTTGCGATTGACCTTGGTAGCTGCCAAAAAAAACTTACACTTGATGATCTACTTTTAGCGCTACCCTGGACCAAAAACGTGGACCTAGTAGATTTCTGCTCCCTGTGGGATGCTTGGTTAACGTTGCCACGTGTGGTTGAATTTTTTTTTGAATATTTAAAATTTGAATATAATATCTAGAATTTGAAATGAATGTTAGCTTTCCGTGTACATTATATTAAAATGTTGCTATCCTAATTTCGTTAAAAGGAAATGGAAGTGTTTTTCGGCTTGAGTTTGTGTTATCGCGCTAAATGTTCTGGTCTCGCAAAGCGGTTAATGGATTCCACGTATCTACTAGCGTATCCGTTCGTTTTTAAGAAGTATTGTAAGGACAAGGTCATTGAAAATTTAGTTAAACCATTCAGAGTTGTTATTTGAGTAAAAGGGCGTTTGTTTATCTCGGTTCTAGTTATCGGGTTTTACACGATACACGTCTGACTGAAGTTGTTTTTCTTCATAAAAGCGTCCACTTTGCATTTTTAGTATTGAGCATTTTTATTAGTAATGATAAAAGCGACGTGATCTATTCGGGGTGTAGGGTTCTTGTTTTGGTTCTTTATAGTTAGTCAGTAAGAGGCAGTTGATAAAGTTGGTTGAGATCTTGGGGCGAATGATGTAGTTTACCGTGCGCGCAAATTATACCTACGATCCACCCACTGTTAACTGAAGATATCCAACCACTTTCACGACCTGTGGATATAGGATTCAATCACCCCGGGGAGATTTTGTGCTGGTGTTCGTCGATTAATAGTATCATTTTTGTTTGCTTTGAACAGGTAAAGTGTTGATCTTAGTGCTTTCCTATTTTTCTGGACTAATTTTACGATTAAAGCGGATTAAAATAAATGTCCCGTGTATGGTCCTTTGCATTTGGAAACACTTGGCTGGATTATTGTCATTCGCCCTATTGTACCTAGTCTGTTTAAAAATAGACAATATATTGCTGTAAATAAAGTTGCTAATATATTTTGTATACATAACAAAGAACTTCGTGTAAATAAGTTACTGATCTGTATGCACAAAAACTAGGTCCACAGTTAGTGAAAGGACGCCCGGCTTAGATTTAAATATTTCGCTGATCGTTTGCCAGTACAAATTAAAAGAATTAGTTTACCTGATGATACGCTTCCTTTTGTGGTATAATGTCCTAAAGACGCCCTTCAGAGTACCGAAGCGTGTTCACCCTATCTTTGGTGATCTGCAAGCTATTGTCTATTATTATTTTTCATTGAGCACTGGTATTTACCTTTTAGAATTTGTCGAATTTGTGTTTTTTTTTACGTATTCAATCTGATAATTGGGATAATTAAAATTGAGGTTTAAGATTATTTGATGTAACTTGCAACCTTCAACCAATTAATCATATGTATTATTAACATTTTAAGTAAAAAATATTGTGTATCACTTCCTTTCGGAAGCGAATTGATTTGTTTTTGATTTTAAAATAATTGTACATATTACTCATTGAATATTTTTTTTCTTTTATTATTATAGTGTTAATCAACTTTAAGCTTAATATTTCAGGAATGTATGTAATATTGTGATTTTCGCCCTATCTCACAGTCTTGTCAATGTTTGCAGTTCACATAAATGAGTGAGCAATAATAGTTTTGTTTACTTCCTTGTTGCTAATTGTTTTAATAGTAATTTTTGAAATCGTATGGCCTTGAAATAACGACAATTTCTTTGTTTATGATTTTGACGAAAGCTTTTAACATTTATTAATTAATGAGAGATTTCGCTGTTTGCTTTTTTGCGATTTGTTTTATTAAAATTAAGATTTTTGGAAATGCAATTTCATTGATAAAATTAACGTAAAACAAAATTGAATCAAATAAGATTGATCACTTTTATAATTGATCTTGCAGCACGATATTTTATTTTGATGCGAATATGTTGAAGTTTTTACAGAAAGCACCAATCCAGAAGCCTTTTTGCTGATTCACCTGGTTAACGCTACGAAAGGTAAGCAAGTTTTTGCTTGTTTTGAACATTGGTGTGGTGTACTATCATTGATTTGTGTGTCTTTTGATATATGACTTTCCTTTATTTGATTTGTTGTTGTATTCACCCTACATGCAAAAAAAAACCATACTCACTCCGACCACTGAGTCATCGGTACTCACCCCCTTATCTGTTACACCGGATTCTACTGCCGTTTTCACCCATAACAACGTGGGTCCAATAGCCACGATCGGGATGCTTGATGTACACGAAACCCCGTGTTTATGAAACCAGCGGACAATGAGCAACATCTATGGTTGTGTTTAGTAGATTTGATTGTGGCTATTTTACTGTAGCTTGGTGACATGCATATGCAAGATACCAAAGAATACTGGCCACGTGAGCGCAAGTTCCAAGCGTTCAGGCTCCTGATTGACAAGTACACTTATATCCTGTGATCGCCTCATCATCTTGAATTTCATCCTAGCCATAAGTGCTTAACCCATACTCACCCCCACCAGTGAGTCATCGGCACTCACCCCCTTGTCTATTACACCGGATTCTACTGCCGTTTTACTCATAACAACGTAGGTCCAATAGCAACGATCGGTATGCTTGATGTACACGAGACCCCGTGTTTCTCAAACCAGCGGGCAATGACCAACATCTATGGTCATGTTTAGTAGATATAATTTTGTCCATTTTACTGTAGCTTGGTGACATGCATATGCAAGATACCAAAGAATACTGGGCTCGTGAGCACAAGTTCCAAGTGTTCTGTCTCCTGATTGACAAGTACAGTTATATCCTGTGACCGCCTTATCATCTTGAATTTCATCCTAGCTATGATTACTTGATGAAAAGTAACTTGCCTTAGTCCAGAATAAAGACTAATCCCAATTAAATTATGTCCATTAAATAGCCCATCAAAGTGCAATTTCTCGTTCTCGCCTCAACTCGTTTTATCCCAAATAGATCCTGGAGCTACACTGATCTGACAGACACCATATTTCAGAGCCCTTAGATCTTCTAATTCAAGTCGAGAAATCTCTTTAACTTGGCACAACCTCTCCCACTGCCCTGTATTCTCATCAGATTATCAATATTTAAACGAGGTTGTGCAACATTCGTATTTCTTGCGCGTTGCAACATTTCCCTTGCTATCTCAAAAGACGATACTTGTTAATAATAGCTCCTGAAATCTTGTAAAATTCTCCAATAAGTGACAAGTTTACTAAGAAACTAAGAAAAAAAACAGGTTCAACCAATTCCGCTAATGTATTCTCATTATCAAGGACCTCTCGAATAATGGCAGCGTCGTCGTTACAATAATCTGAAAAATGAGGACCAACTATAACCGGTATAAAGCTATCAGTTACGACCAACAATGTTGGCTTCAATAAATGCTTACTTTTGTGAATTGAAAATGATTGCCTCAACGTGCGATAATGGCTTGCTTTACCAATTAACACATGTTGCTTCACAAATGAATATTACTCGCAGTACATCAGGCTGGGGGTTGTACAGGATATTTGCAAAAGGAGTTACATGTTGTTCAATAACCGCGTCACGTGTAATTGATCGTAAGCCAATGTTTTCGGAAACAAACCTTGCAGTTATGGACCTACGAACAACGCTTATTGCTAGGCTGAGTTATTTGGGTTTCCATAAGTGTAACAGCGTATTCTTCTCCGACAACACATTTGAGAATGACAGGTTTGTGAATGTTCGCAAGTTAAAAAACAATCAAGATTTTAAAAGGAAATATTTTAGATGCAATCGAGTGAACATCAATCTGCTTGAGCTTTTCAAGCTCCTTCAGCGACAGTCATGGATTCCCAACATACATATATTGAGTATGTATGCATGATGGGATTAAGGATATGTGCGCTCAGGACAGGATCAGAAGGAACGGAGTTAAAGTTCTGCGCATTTGCCTAAATAGCCGCACATGGTGTGCGTAACGGAATGCCATGCCGCTATATGGGAATGAGGAAACCCTCTGAAAAAAACCCAAACAAGGTAGACGGTAACGGAAATCGAACCCATTACCTCCTGAATGCTAAACAGGTCGTATTACCACGTGCACACTAGCTCGGTCTAAATATCCATTCATTCATTCACTTTCATTTATTGCAACACTTTAATTCCAGAAAATAGCAACTTTTTTACGGAAGAGCTTTATAGGCTTTACTACGTGATTTGCCACAGGTACAATAGAATGTATTACATATTTAATGAAAGTCATGTACAACCTCTTAAAGGGACCAAATACTATAACATACACATAGTCATTCACGAGTAGCCAAAACAGATCAAATATAAATATTTTGAAAAATTGACAGTTTATTGGCAGATGCCAGTCAATTGTTATTTTTGTCATGGGATTTGGAATTGGTAACCCAAAAAACCCTTGCATATCTTCATAAACGACGAAAAGATCCTTGCAAAGCCATACGACCTCATTTAAAAGATCCCTGAGAATCATCCACAAAAATTCAGTAAAATCGTCTTTTCACCCCCTTCTTTCTAGAAAACTGTTCATATGCAAACTTTGTGATCATAAGAACTTTTAATCTACAGGTCAAGAGGTACAAGAGCAATTTTCACCAAGAAACACTTCTCATAAGAAATGGAAATCCTTGTTTATGTCTTAACAACTCTTTGACCATCAGTAATCTCCCTCCTAAGGGACAAATTTATTGTCGAAAAGACGGTTTGATACAGACTTGATTTCACCATTAGTCGTTATAGTTGTATCATGAACAGTTTGAATTTTTCAACTTTTGGGGAGCTCTAAAAATTTCACCATTGTATGCAGTGCCATCTCTAACACAACCCTGAAATCGCCAGAAGTTGCAAAAGTCAGAAATCAAGAGTTTAGCTTAAAAACACAAGAATAATTTGAAATAATGTAATGTAATGTATAGATTGGGAAATATCAAAAGAAATTAGATATAACTTTTGTCTACGTCTTCCATTTCGTATGCCTCGCTTTACTTTCAGGAAGTGTTCCAATCATTTGGGTCAAGTGATCATTGCAACTACAAATATGTCGTATGATTCCTTTTTAATTAGGTCATGTGCTCGCGATTACAAAAAACCTTGATCATACAATACGGGTGTAATTCGTAGACATTTTTGTGGAAAATTCAAATATGTTGTTCAGACATAAACACAGCTTATTTCTCAAAAATTGAGGTGAAAGGTCACTATCCATGTCTGGGTTATGAGATAAATCTATTTTCAAAAATAATAGCACACTAATTAAAGATGCGTACCTACTATTTTGACCTTGATCGGGTGATCTTTGCTAAGTCAAAGGTCAAGCTTAACAGAAATTGAGGCCCGAGGTCAAGGTCCGTTATCACACAATAATGGGTTCAATATCCTTACCAGGTCAAAGGTCCAGGTCATTCAAAAGCATCCAACTATGTATTTCATTGTTCTCTACTCATGGTCATATGACATATCGACATCTAACAGACGACGTGGGTCTATTAAATATGCATTTTCTACGATCCGATGAATTTTGACCAGTTGTCGTAATAGCTATTTATGCAAATTTCGGTAGAAAAACGCTCAAAGGCATGTCCTCAATGTATATGAATATTAGATATTTCCATGCGCGCAAGGCCTGTGTCCCCCCTCCGCAGTGAGAAAGTTCGTTTTCATCATTGGGCTCCTATCGAAATTGAAAGGTGGTTAGGAGGGATTTTTAAAATGGTATGCCTTTATGGTAGTCACTCGTTGGAAAGCTCTCGACAAGTCGCATCAAACTCCAACTGCCCTCCTGAGTGAAAAATTTTTCGACGGATTTGGCCTTCGTACAAATGAAAGGGGAGAAAAGAAAAAATGTTCGTAGGTGTAGCTTCATGGTACTCTAAAGAAAGGCCTCGACGAATAGTTTTTTCCACGAAATCTCATCGCCTCCGAGTTCCTATAAGCGGGATGGTCATAATTTCGAAACATCTCGAGAAGCTGCATTCAATTGTGTCGCTGAGACTCCCCCAAGGAGTGAAAACGTGTTAGTTTTTTCTGCGGGTTCCCACAAAATAGACAAGCAGAGGAGAGGGTGTGATAAAAAAACCCTCGAAGGTATATTTTCATGGTACTCTAATAAATTCTTGACAGCAAGGGTATTTTTCTACCAACTCAACTCATCCCCTCCGCCTCTCTATAAGAAAGATCGGTCACAATTCCGATAGCTCATAGATGTGATTCGGCCACTCTCTTGTAGGTAATCTTAGTTCTTGTAGTTTATCCGATACTGCTCGCTCTGTTCTGTCTAAAGGATTGGATTTTGCTGTGGCTCCTTCCAAAGTTCTTGTTGAAGAAATGATCTCTAATGTTGAAATGAGTATATGGCATCTTCCAGCTCCTGAAGTAGCCGAAATCAGATTTCAAACTACAAGAATACTAAGTAGAGGACAACCTCCAAAAAAGAATTTAACTTATGCTAATTACCAAGCCTTAAAAGAATTACGTAACAAAGACATTAAGATTTTACAAGCAAATAAAGGTCGAGCTACTAATTTAATGGATAAAACTGACTACATAAACAAAACTAATAGTTTACTAAACGATTCTGCTTACACTAAACTATCATACAATCCTAATAACAAGTTCAAATTATTATCTATGAGGCTGTTAAAGGAATCAAACTTACCAGCTGAAATAATTAAGAAACTAACACCACAAGATCCTACAATATCAAGATTTTATGGATTGCCAAAAATACACAAACCAAATGTTCCAGTTTGACCAACTGTAAGCTTCATAAATTCAACAACCTACGCATTGTCTAAATACTCTATTGACATTTCATTGGTTCGAGCAATTCTTTTATAAAGAATTCACAACCTTTTTGAATTGATTGGCAAATTAACATTAACCACAGATGATTTGTTAATAATTTTAGACGTAGATTCTTTGTTCACAAAAGTACCAATAAATGACACCTTACCACTATTAGAACAGGATTTTAACCACGAGATCAAATTATTTAAACATTGTCTAACTACATCATTCTTCGTATTTAAAGGCGAGTATTGTCAAGAGTTAGATGGAGTAGCTATGGGATCTCCAATTTCACCATCGATTGCAAATTATTGTATGGAGCATTTCGAAGAACAGGCTCTAAATAATGCACCTAAGAAACCAAAACTTGGCTTAGATATGTTGATGATGGTTTTGCTATCTAACCGTTTGGGGAAGAAGAATTTATAGTGTTGCTAAACCATTTAAACAATCAACATACCAACATTAAATCTAAAATAGAAAGAGAACAATATGGTTGTCTCCCATTCCTTGATGTTCTAATTGAAAGAAAACCAAATGGAAGCCTAACACATTCCGTATATCGTAAGCCAACTAATACAGATCATTATATTAAAGCTTCATCATACCATCATCTAGCACAAAAGTTTGGTACAAAACAAACTTAGTACAACCGTTCCAGAAAGGTTTGTCATCCAGATAAACTACAACATGAATTAAACCATCTTGAAGAGGTCTTCATAATTAATAGCTTCAACAAACAAATTAAAAAGTTATTTCAACGGAAACAAACGACGTGTATGAATGATAATCTACAACTTCGAATAAGTTTGCAATTTTACCTTTCCTTGCAAACACAACGAACAAAATTGGTAAAATATTGCAACCATATATATATATATATATATATATATATATATATATATATATATATATATATATATATATATATATATATATATATACCCACCGACCCACCCACGCAACCACCCACCCACCCATGCAAGCACGCACGCACGCGCACGCTCACACACACGCACGCACGCCCCCCCCTACACGTACACCCCCGCACAAAACCATAAAGGGTATAAAAATGGAAAAGCACCAGGCCATGACGGAATAGTCGCAGAGATGTTCAAAGCTATGAGAGAAGGCACAAACTTGTTCCGAGAAATATGCAAACAGGCGTAGCACTTTGGGGAAAGGATTGAGAGGAGATAGATGTTGCTAAAATTACCGAGGAATAACATTAATTAGCATAGCATACACGGTATATGAAAGGATTTTAGAATAAAAAATAAAGAAGAAAATAGAACTATTAGACTCACAGAGCGGCTTCCGGAAAGGACACAGCACACAAGATCATATATTCAGCATAAAAGAAATAATAGCGAGAATAAGAAAACAGAATAGGCAGGCATATCTTGCATTTGTCGACCTAGAAAAGGCTTTCGACAGAATACCAAGAGAAAAGATTTGGAGAAGTTTGGAAAGAAGAGGAGTAGCAAGGAAATTGATCGAAACAACTAAAAGCTTTATAAAAACTATAGAAATTACGTAACCACAATGAACACGCAATCAGAAGGGTTTGGCACACGGAATGGTCTGCGACAGGGTGGGGTTTTAAGCCCGTTACTATTTATAGTAATAATGGACGACATCATTAAAGCATGCATTGGTTATAAAAACTTAGAAAGGATTAACATCACAGAATGTGCTTTTGCAGTTGATGTGATTTTTGCACAAAAAGACCTACAAAGACGCCTTGAGATGTGGAAAGAGAGTTTAGAGGAGTACAACATGTAAATAAACGTAACGAAAACAAAAGTTATGGTAATCGCGAAACATCTAACAGACTAATATACAAATAGATAAAAATAAAATTGAACAAGTCGAGGACTTCATATATCTAGGAGGTAATATAAATAAAAATGGAGAGCATGAAAGAGAAATAAACAGACGAATAGATAACACATCTAAGCTGTATTATGCTTTATACAACACACTTTTGAACAAAAAAGAAATTACGAGGAAAACAAAGACCATGGTGTACAAGACAATTTACCTACCGACGCTGACATTTGGAGGGGAATCGTGGATAACCAATAAAAGACAGAAGACAGAGCATCGAGACGAAATACCTAAGAACAGTGCAAGCAGTAACCAGAAGGGATAGGATCCGAAACCAAACTATTCGAGATACATTAAAGGTGGATTCCTTGTCGACGATAATTGAAACACGACAGCTCCAATAGCTAGGATATCTATTAAGAATGAGAAATGCTAGACAGGTAAAGATCTTATGTGATTCAAAAGAAGGCCCAAATATAACAAGAGGAAGACCACGGAAAACTTGGAGGAAAGAAATGGAAGAGCTGTTGCAGGAAAAGAGAACCACGTGGCAAGAGGGAGTAGTACTAGCACAAAACAAAACGGAGTGGACCAGATATGTTCACGGATGAAAGGAAATCAAGTGGGACAGTTTTAGTTTAGTTATTTAACGTCAATCATAAAGTATGAATTAAGTTAGTCTTTGAAATGTAAAATATGAATGTTAACTACCGTAAATACCTTTACACCAGTTATTGTAAGAAAGGTTTGATTATATATATATATATATATATATATATATATATATATTAAATTTTTTTCTTTAATGTTGAATGCTGGTAACGTTGTGTATAATTAAATTCAAAAAGGGCACGTGCCGCCGATCTTGAGCCCTCGAAAGTGCTTTTGTAGTAGTAAAGAAAGGAATATTCAAAGCTTTGTGAACGTTGAAATTAGATGCGCTGCGGCTGCTAATGTGGTTAAGAATATCGAAGACAACAGTACCGCTGTATGTGCTATGTTATAATGGGTTACAGTTTAGAAGTAATTTCGAAAAATGGTTACATTATACCTAGCTAAGGTCATCTATAACGCAAATTATCACCCTCAGACAATCCTTCACGGATTAATAGTTATGAAAACTATGTTAGCGTCTTATATAGAGAATAACCAGAGAGACTCATGAAGCTACGGGCATGACGCCTTATTTTTCCAATTTGTGAATAGTGTTGGATGGAACTAATCATGGCGAACAAGTGGAAGGAGATGTTTTGTAGAACATGGAGTTTGCAGATAGAACACCGTTGATGGAGAGAAGCAAAATTTTCCGAGAAGTTTATAGCGGCATTAAGCGGAGACTCAATGCAGCCTATAGTAAGAGTAAACAGGTTTATGATTTACGTAGACGTTTAGCGACATTTGAAGTTAGTGATACCGTAAGAGGAGGAATTATGTCCTTTCGGATGCTAAATTTGTTAGACCGTATTACATCAAAAGGAAAGCGTCTTATCAGACTTATGAATTACCGGACGCATCAGGTATTTCCAAGGGAGTGTGTGCTAAAGACTTAAAGTGGAACCCTAATAATGATTGAAGCCCTTTATGGCGCTTTCTATATATGGAGAGGTACAGTAAAAATTTTCCTACAGCAAACGCCACTGTTTGTTGTAAGAGACTACTAATCAAAGGGTGTGGTGCGCTGAAGAAATTGTGTTCGTCTTGAGCCGACGAATGAGGAATAGCACAAAGTCCTGATCTTGTGAGGGGCAGCGTGTCCTCTTTCGCCTTCACCGGACGAAACATCCAGATTCAGCATATCACGGACGTGTCGGGTCGTTTTTTTTTTGTAGGTTAGTTTTGTTCGTAGTTTAGTTTGTTCTTAAATTTAGGATTGTTCCTAGTTTTAGTTGGTATTCTTAAGACAGTGCTTTAGTTTTTGTTGCTTCTTGGAAAAAAAGTGAGGGGAGTGTCGCGTGTGAATGAAATTTGACGTAGATTTTTTTCCTCTCTCGAATATTAGGATATTTAAAATATTATGTGTACAATTTTAAATTAAAACGTTGTTACTGGGAATTGTTATTCTAAAGTTTGTTTTCGCAGTTTCCAAAGGAATTAAATTTCGGGATAGTTGAAAGAGCTTTTTGTAAGTAACATAATATGCATGGAAATAAATTTTTTGTGTTATAGCGGATGATAACGGAAGGTTCAGTTGCGTTTAAATGGTGTTTTTTTCAAGTTCACCAGTTCGCTTATATACTTAACTGAACAACAGGATGTGTGCGTCTCGCTTCTAGACATCAAGTCTTTCTTTTCCTGGGAAATGTCCATTATGAAATTTTAGTATGGAAGGTTTTTATGTGGCGATTAAAAGGGACGGCGTGATCTTGTTTTTCAGTTAGTCGAAGTCGAGCGGTAGAAGAAAGGTGGTTCGAACTTGAACGTGTGTTGTGAGCATTAAATTTACTTACATTATATCGGGGTATTTGAAACTATCATTTGTAAGTTTTCCCGTTCACCTAACGTGAGTCTTAAAGAGAATTCAAGCAACCCGGTGACATTTTGTGTTGTATTTCGTTAGTATTGAGGAGGATTAGTGTTGATTTTAGTGCTATATCTTCCTATTTGGGCTAAATCGCGCTTTGGCGGATTCTTATATCGCAAAGTTCAGTAAATGTAATATGACTATTTGAAAATAGTCAGATCGTTGAAATTTGACCGTAAAGTTACCGTATCGGAAGGCTGTATCAAGGAGATTCAAGAGTTATTGGTATCTGCCGATCAATTACCAATAGGGTCGATTGCACGAGTATTACCTATACCGCTGTGGAAAGGAAATGGGAGAATTTATAGTAACCATTTTGTGCAATTCATGTAATTTTCTACGTTTAATTTTTTTTGTTTTTTATTTGTATTTGTTATGCGGATGAAATCGCTTTCTTTTGTGTATAGTTTTGCATAAATGCCCTTTAGGCAATTAAGATAATTTTTACAAAAATATATTTACCCGTGTATCATATCATTACCCACCGTACGTTTTTATTTTATACTGAATACTGTATACCAAAATTCAGATTACAAAAATTTGTGAAATATATATTTGCGACGTTATTATTACTCCATCAAGGTGTTGATTAAAAGTAAGGTACTTAAGATAGATGATTTAACTGTATCAATTCTATGATTTTTTTGCTATTATTATCATAATATATGAATAGCGTTAATGCACTGGAGAGTATTATTTACGTAGAATTAAATTTAAAAGATACCATATTTTGATTACATTCAAGTTACTGAGTGGCTTATTTTTTTATGATTTTGATGAAACCTTTTAACGTAATAATTTGTGAGAGCTTTCTCTATTAGATTATTTGCAATTTTTTTGTTTTCTTTTCATAATTTTATTTTATGATATTAAGTTTCATTTAGATTTAACGTAAAGTAAATAAGAGTGATGACCGATTAGCTGGCCTATTCGCACTTTGTTATTGTGAAAGCGTGCACTTATTTTGAAGTTTTGCAGGAAACGACAGGCCAAGGCTGTAGATTTACCGATTCATCTGGTTATGTGACGTTAAGGTAAGCAATTCTTATTAGTTTGTTTGGAATTTGGCTTGAATTTACTCGCATATAGGTACTTAGACCTCGATATTGTCGATTCAAAACAACCTGGTGCCCATTTGATTCTTCTATTCTGTTTATGATGGTTACGATGGTTTCTTTTGAGTTTATTTAATAACTTTTATATGCAGAATAGTATTTTCTACAATGGAACTAAGTCTCAAAGCGGTATTTTCCAAAAATTCCGGGCATCCTGCAAAAAATTTCAAGAATTTTACGGTTTTTTGTCACAAAATGCGAATTTCGATAAAATATTACGTATTTACCCCAAGGGGTATTGTGTTTTGGAGTTGGAGCTTACGCATTCCCAGTAATCACACTGGATATGTGTGGGCTATGACTCTAAAGCGGGCTAGTTAGGGAGTAACGACCCTACGGACCCAGTTCACCGGAGCTGTAAAATGAACATCAAACACGAAATAGTTTGATGGTACACTCTGGGACTTACCACCTCAATTTTAACTCTAATCTGGCTTCGGTAAGTTCCCCAACCTGTATTTCAAACAACAAATGCATGTCAATTTCTCCACAAGGAACTACTACTTCGGGGGTAACCAATCCCCCATCGCTTCTAGCGACGAAAACGGGATTCGGGAAGACCGAAGACGAACGGTGTGCGTGCGGGCACGCCACCGAAGACTCCGGTCACATAATTTTCGATTGTGAGATCGAGGAAGGCGCTAGAAGGTTGGCGGATACGAGACTGGTCGGCGCGGGCCTACGGTGGCCACAAACGTGGGAGGGAATCACGGCGATGGCGGGCGAACGGGAATGGTGGACGGAACTATTTAAATTCGCGAAACAAGTGCAGAGACTTAAACCGAACGTTGCGCGAGTAGTGTAATCCGGGTCGTTATTACTAAAAATCGCGTCTTTTACCTATTGTGACACATTACCGATTATGACTTTATTACCGATTGGGACAATATATAAACCGGATTTGACAGTGGCAGGCGCGCGTGCGGCATCAAGTTTCCTCGTGTCGCGCGCAAACTATTTTAAGGACCACCGGATCTAAATTACGTTCCGGTGTTAGGGTAGGCCCCCTCGGGAGAGAGGCGGAAGAAACGGATCCCCGATAACCACGTAAAGGTCTTGCGAATGGTTGCCGTGGGTGGGATGGGGGCGGAAGAAGCCGCAGGACGGTGCGGACCTTGCGTCAACCGGATGTCGCTCGTAAGGAAACGACGGGCGAACGAAGGTCCATCCACGGCATCGTTTCGGGTCAAGTGGAAGTTGCCAAGTTTTTCATTGGACGTCGCCGATCTTCCGAGGGCAGCGAATCGACGGGAAGGAGTAGCGGATAAGGACCACCGGAGCAGCCACAGAGTCGGAGCGACGTGGGGGCGACGGTGTTAGTGAAAGTGCTAGTGCTAAAGACCGCGAGTGACAGTGTTTATCCTGCGGAAATGACGGAAAAGTGCTAGTGCTTGAGTAGGTTTGACCGGACGCAAGCTTCACTTGCGTACAGTCGACGCATTTCCTTCAAGGGAAAAGCGTCGACTTAGATAAGTAGCGTCGAGGGCGCGAGCTTCACTCGCGTACAGGCGGCGCCGTTTCCGGTGATGGAGACTATAAGCTCCGTCGTCGGAAAGGGCGCGTACCTTATGCATGTATAGGTGCGGGCCTCACTTGCACACAGGGACCACGGTCGCCGACTGTATCCGGCGAACGCGGACCCTTAGCGCTCTCTCGAGGCGCGGGCCTCACTCGCGCACAGGAGTTGCGGCCGCCGACTGTAGCCGGCGTATGCAAATCCTTAGCGGTAGCCTTCCGGACACGGGCTTCACTCGTGCACAGATGTCGCCGTTCTCGGTTCACCGAGAGCGGCGGCATCTTAGGGAGTACGGAACGGGTACGACACCAGTCGTGCACAGGCACCTTCCTTTCGACGCCTGCCACCGAAAGGACGGTGTTCTTAGTTAGTGTATACGAACACGGGCGTGGCTCGTGTATGATACCTTTCATTTTCTAGTTTCGGCGAAATCGGGGGTATCCTAGTTAAGTAGTTTTTAAGAACGTAGATTAAGTAACTAAAACGGGCGAAGGCTTCACCGTCGCAAAAATTTTCTTTTCCCCCGCTCCAACTCTGGGGAGAAGGAAGTTTTAAATAGAATAAGAGTAAGGATGCGGACGCGAGTTGCGCTCGCGTACAGCCGCCCCTTACCACTACGTGGAACAAGGGCGACTTACTTAGAATAGATACTTAATATTAATTTAAATAGAGGGCACGAGCATCACTCATGCACAGACGACTGGGCCGCCGGCTACGTCCGGAAGCCCGATTCTTAAATATTTCATAAGGTAGATTTAAGAAATAGGCACGGGGCGTCGGAGTAGCCGTCGCTCGGACTCCCACTGGGGTCTTAGTTAAGAAATATAGGGAAAGGGCGCGGTGTTAGGCCGCGTACAGGTGTCATGTGACGCCTTTAGATAAGGAACATAAGGGCAGGAGGCGGGCAGCCCGCTTCACAACCTGCATCTGAGCAGGTTTAGAGTAATTCTTAAATTAGGAATAGGCGGCCGCAGGATTATCCGGCGGACAGCTGCCGCTAGGTAGCTTAGTTAAAGATAAGAAGGTAGGAACGGGTGTAGGATTAGCTTACGCACAGATGCGATTGCCGCATCTTAGACAATACGATTTAGGACGGGTACGGGAATAGCCCGTACACAGGCACCTGCGGTGTCCTTAATTAAAGGACGAGGGAATAGCCCGAGTACAGATGATGGAGCCGCCGCCTCGGCGACGACTCCAACATCTTAATATAGGTAACACGAGGGAGGAGGCAAGCGGAGCAGCGTGTTCTTTATTTGATTCAGGATTGCTTGCACAGGGTTTCACACTACCCCGGAGCTCGGCGAGCCCCTTCCCTATCCTAGTTAAGGAGCATTATTGTTGAATCAGGAATTTCTACAGGGCGTTGATTAGACACCTGGAGGAATATCGATAAAATACTACTTGTAAAATATCGATTATGGGACAATAAATATATATTGAATTGAAATTGAATTGAATAGAGCGACGAAAACGGGCCTAAGGATTCTGGAGAGCCCGAAACAGCATATTATTCAAGAAATCCAAACACAATTCAAACCAAACCATCAAGATTCAAAGGAAAGGATACAGTATCTTCACAGGACAAAAAGGATGGAATCGAGAGGGCAGAGGTATTCCACATCTTGGTACAGGATTTAGCGTCAACTCAGTCACAGACTTTGACTCTCCTAATGAAAAACTATCAATACTTACATTCAAAAGTTTGAACAAATCGTATAAAACAATTGCACTTCAGGAAACAACATTTACTGATGAAGTTTTATTAGATTATGAAGGATACAGGATTTACAAAGGAAAGAAAAGATGGAATTCAGCGGGAGAGATATTTCGGATCTTGGTACAGGATTTATCGTCAACTCTAAATTCATGAACTCAGTCACAGACTTTGACTCTCCTAATGAAAAACTGTCAATCCTTACATTCAAAAGTTTGAGCAAATCATATACACTCATTAACTGTCATGCTCCAATCAACATTGATAGTAATAAAAACCTTCAAAAAGTTGATAGCTACTAGGAATCCCGAAAATTGGAAATGTCTAAAATCATCTAATGTTAAAATCATTTTAGCAGATTTTAATACACACACACACTGGCAAAGAAAAAAATGCAAGATAGTGGGAGAGTATCCAGCTCACAAAAGAATGGATAGAAATGGTGAAAGACTGAGGATTTAATTTGAAACTGATGTCTATCAACTTTAAAGAGTTACCTCGCAATCAAAAACTTGGAAATGTCCTAACTCAATCCTTGGTGCATTTCAAATAGACCATTCGTTTAACAATCAAGAAGAACTTATGAATGTGAGAGTAAGGAAAGACGCTAATGTTGAAACCGATCACAACTTGACGACCATCAAAATTAAATTTATTCCACAACGAAAAAAACAATATCAAAAATTAAAAAAACCGAGAATAGACAGAAGTACGTTAAAAGGCAAAAGGGAAGAACACAACAGAAACATCAACATTGCAACAAATGGTTGAGAAGAAATAAAGAATGTATTGGTTTAGCATATGATGTGGTTCAGCTCAAAAAACACAAAAAATATGAATGGTGGAATGACAAATGTGAAGAAGCAATAGACGGAATACACAAATGAGAGAGGTTATTTAATTCAACGCACATTGCTGATTCGAATGTTGTTGAGAAATTACATCAAGTAATGAATAAAATTTGGGAGAATGAAGAATTACCGGAAGATTGGAAAACTGCACAATACACCCAATTCATAAGAAAGGTGACCGAACCGATGCAAACAACTACCTTCTTCCAGTAACTTACAAAATTCTGTCGAAAGCAATAATTTTCATAACGTTCGTAGATTTCAAAAAAACTTACGATTCAGTAGACAGAGAAACACTCAGAAGAGTAGCAGATAAGAAAATAATAGTACTAACACGACAGACACTGAGCAACTCAAAATCGAAAGTTAAATTTTTAGGAGAAGGTTCAAGACCATTCAATATAAATACCGGAGTCCGACAAGGTGATGGCTTATCTCTTCTACTGTTTAATTGCGTCCTGGAAAAAGTCATAAGGGAATGGAGGAAAAAGGCGGAGAAAGAGGAGCTCCAGAAAATCAGACTTGGAAGAAAAAGAATAATTTAGAAATTGACTGCCCCACTTTTGCTGACGACCTAGCCGTTCTATCAGAAAACTTTGATGATGCAACAAAGAAAATAAATATCCTTAAAGATACGGCTGAAAGGATAGGGTTACAAGCATCGTACGAAAAAAACAGAATTCTTAACAAATGTAAAAGAGGCCCCAAGATTCATGGAAACAAAATATAGAAAAATTAAGAGTGGAGAAATTTAAATACCTAGGTCAAGTAATCGAAGCAAATGGCTTAGATAAAGCAGGAAATTCAGCAAGAACTCGGAAAATGGAAAGTGCTTTTCAACTAAAAACATATACAATAAGAAATCTCTTTCTGTATTATAAGTGTTTAGTAACTGTGGTTGCATATTAGTTGAGTTGATCGGCCTATTTTCACAGTTTTTGCCTTTTGAGCGCGACGTTTCGCAAGCGGACTCTGCTTCCGTCATCAGGCTTAGTCCTGAGAAGGACTGTTTTCGCACTTGAGCCGAATTCATATGTTACATAATTTTCTCCCAAGCGCTTGACTACTTTCAGATACGAACTTGATACCTTTCACTTACTAGTCCGACACCTTTACCGCTGAGCCACTGAGAGTAATCTAATATATACTTTTTAGAACATACATATATATATATATATATATATATATATATATATATATCATACATTTATATTAATCTTTTTCGTGGTTGCGCATATTGCGCCGTAACTTCTTCCGAAGGTGTATTGCGCTTAAGCTCTTCGCGCATCATTGGAATCCATGTGGATTTCATTTCCACACTAGCTTGACTTATTGGATTTTCTGCAAGTGCGATGTATGTGGCTTCTTTGAGTTTCCGACGAGTTGTGCTCTCGTCCTTTGCCACTATCTGTATGTTATCCCATTGATGCGTTGGTCTTCGTTCCAGACATGTTCGGCAATTCTTGGTTTTTCTGTTCGTCCTTGCGGACGTTGTTCTTATGTTCCTGCGTTCTCACTATGAGTGGTCTACTGCTATCTCCTATGTATGCTCTGCCGCATTCGCATGGTAGGTTGTATACACAATTCTTCATTGTGTGGTTTGGTTTTGGTTAGTATTCCCCTGAGCGTTCTGGTCGATTTGAAGGCAGTGCGTATCTTGTATTTGTTGCCTAACCTTCGTATTTTGTCTGAGGTACCTTGTACATATGGTATTATCGCTGTATATTTAGGTTCTTCTCTTTCGGTTACCCTTTCCCTGTTTAGGTTAGGTGTTAGATCGGGGTAGCCATTTTCTTTGAGTGTTATCTGTCTATTAACGCTAAGATTAGACATTATAATACAGTAATCAAACCTGAATGCCTTTATGCTGCTAACTGTCTTACAATGAACACAATCATACAAACAGATAGTATAGAACAGGAAAGAAAAATCATCAGAAGAATAATAGGACCAAGATTTGACAATGGAATATGGAAACTGCGCAGTAACAAAGAAGTTCACGAGAACGCGGAAAGAATCAGAGATACCACGAGAAAAAGAAGAATGCCATTTTACGCACACCTTAAAAGAATGAGTGAAAATAGGTTTTTGATAAAAACCCTAAAACTCAAGTCACCTGATGTAGAGAAGTGAAGTCAGATTTGGCATAAATGAATATGAGAGAAGAGGAAATCGAAAATAGAGACCTACTTAACAAGTACAAGAATTTACAGGATTTCAAGAAAAAGCGAAACGCAAAACAGGCACTACATGGACGGAGGACAATTTACTGTTATCATATGAAGGTGCAAAACAAGACAAACAGAAGATAAATGGCCATGATATATTTGTAGTTTTCCGTGGTACATAGTCGGCCAAAATCGAAAAAAAATTACGCATTTTACCGCTAAATTCCGTCGTTTACAGGTAGTAATTATAAACGATAATATGAATCATTATTCTCAGTAAAAAATGCAGATCTCGGGTTGACCCAGAAACAAGCTACAAAAGCACATAAATAGAAAGTCCGAAAAGCACTCCATTTATCCTGTTTTTCGTCTACGATACTTAGATGTAGCCTAATTTTGTTATTTTATTTTATTTTAAATTATCTCAACCAATAAAGGCCATTCCCCTCCTCAATACCCACTCCAATCCACCTACCCCCACCCACAACCCCTGTATCTTTTAACACTGAATTTAAAAGCCGAACTAGTAATACGAGCTATATTTAGACTGCAAGTCTCACGTTCTACTAAGTCAGCCGTTTCCACGCCTTCATGCTGATTGTCGTCATCGTTGTTTTCACACTGATTACTGCAACCATGTCCAGTACAGTATCCACACATATTTGTTCAGTCGATGCGATTTTTATACAGCTGCAGCTCGAAGTTTCGCATCCAGTTACATATTTACATCACACAAAGTTGAGGTGGTACTGGAGATCTTGAGTTTGTAACCGCGAAAACGTTGCCATTTTCCTCTTGTAAACGTCATTCCTCTTGCTAGCATCAACACGAAGGGCAGAGATAAATTCAATGTACTCCACTGCACTACTGAAATTTTTTCCTCAAACAATCGATCGACTCCGTCTTTTCTAATTAAGCTGGCCTTAATAATTGTATCATTGTCAATAAACTAACTCCTCCTTTGACACCAACAAACTAGCACAAATCACACTTATCCATTGCCAATGTTTACTAAAACAAAACACAAGAACAACAACGCGAACGTTCTCAAAGAACTTCAACAGCCGCCAACTTTACTGAAAAGAATAATTTGTATTATTGCTAGTAATTTTTATGTTTATTTAAATGAAGGCATTTTAATGGTAAAAACGTAATGTTTCGTCAAAAAACACGCTGTATCAAAAATCCCGCAAAATTCTTAAAATTCTTTTGCAGAGTACCCGGAATTTTTGGAAAATACAGGTTTGAAACTAAGTTATATTGTAAAAAAACATATTTTGCGTATAAAAATTATTAGACAAGCCCAAAAATAAACACATTTCAGGCCACTCGTTTAGAACTTATAGGCGTTTCCAGGAAAATTAGAGTTTTCCAGTGTTTCCAGGATTTTCTTTTTATAACAAATTGTAACCAAAATATATTCAGTTCATTCTCATATGCAAATAATTCGTTATGCCTATAAAAAAAACCTCCCTTTTATATACGTTTAAATATATTTAGTGCTAGTTACAGGAATGGTTAGTAGTAGGGCTGTAACTGCTTAAAGAGTTTCATCGATGAAATCGTAGGCGTTAATAAGATATTGAATAGCTGGAAAACATTCTGGATTTTTAATTAAAAATTCGATTTATTATATGAAGCAAAGCTTAATTCCAAATTCTATTAATCCAGTAATGTTACTCGTCCTTGAAATACTTGTTCACTTTCAGCTCGATGTAATTTAGTATCTCAGAAGGCTTGGTTGATACTAGATTAACTAGATTATTACTTCTCCATTCAACGATACGTTGAATGTCTTTGTTGATTAAAATTTCCATTTAAGCTTTAATGCCTTGATTTGAAATAGAAGGTAGATTATCATTTTGAGTAGTGAGATAAACGACAATGAAGAGTGCTATCGTCAGCAAATCAATGGGCTGGGTTAGTTGTTGAAGACATAAGACCATTTATGTATAGCACGAAGTGTAAGCGCTATAACTGATCCCTGTGGCATGTCCCCGTTAATGCAAACTTCTTTTGAAAACAAGCCATTAACTACACCTATTCGTCTTTACCATGGAAACTAGAAACCCAGTCGATGAGCATAGCATTTAACCCAAACGAGGTGAGTTTGGCAAGTAAACACTTATGCCAAAACATGGTCAAATGCTTTTGAGACATTTAAAGCCAACTGTTTCACTGGTTTGTTCTAATGTATTGTTCCAAGCTTGGGTCACATACGAAAGATCACCTGTTGAACGCCTCTGCCTAAAACCATATTAGGGGTCACTATTCTGATTGATTACTTTTTAATTTCTGCTGCAAAGCTCAAATAAAGACAAATAAAATTATAATACTAGCAATTCGCTTTTTCGAAGGTCAATTTTTTATTTATTAACTCTTCCTAACGTAAAAAGATGAATTGAATAATTATTTCTTTGGACCAACCAGTGCCTCATGTTTCCTTAAACATTGCCATTTAATGCTAGAAAATACCTACCGTTAGCGCAGCAAATAAAAATAAGTTATTTTTAATTTTATTGGTCATTTTTACATTTATAGTAACGGATCATTGAACGTCTCTGAACGAATTTACAAACGAAAAACTGATATTCTGTAACTATCAAAAAATGGCGCCCAAAAAATTGAAATAAAAATGGAAGTTATGTTAAAGTCACTGGTAAAATTGTAATTGCCCATCTGCAGTTTTGGAAAGTGAGTTAACTTTTCAAGAATAAACTTTTTCGATAAACAAACGATCTACTGTTTTACTTATCCCTCAAACTCTTTTTGGAATACCCTGTATTTTTAAGTTCGGGTGCTCTAGCCCAGTGCCTTTTAGGACCCCATTCACTTTGCAGATTTGATTATCTGAATCATACTTTTAACTTATTTTACGTAAAATTTCACAATACATAGTTGCTAAATCGATCCTCTTTGATACACTATTTTTTTGTGCAACTTTAAAGGAATACATGTATAAGCGAGTTGACCAACCACTTACTCGTACGTTCGATTATTTGCCGCAGGGACAGGACCATAACTATGCTGGACAAAACATGAACGAATCCTAAATAATGGAATTTCTCTCCGTAACATGTTTATAATATGAGCGCCCCGCGCTTTTATTTTTAATCATAAAGATTTTTGATCACATTTTGGTGCAAAAACAATATTATTTTCTCTTTTTCAGTGCACTTTCTTCGCGTAAATTAAAGCGTATTTTTTAAAAAAGTTTCTTTTGTTAGTATCATTTTTATATCTATTAAACGTTTTTTTATGAAATTACATTCTCACTCACATACGTAATACAAAAGTCAATACTGAACTTTACCATTTATTTAAGTATGGCAACTGTTATGAACGTCTTCGGGTTATATTATACAGGGTGTACATTGATTATACCACGAAGAATTAAAATAAAAATGTTAAAATTGTAAATATTTCAAAAACGTTGCAGATAGACAACATTTGCGTATCACGAAAAATGTAAGTCTTTCAATTTTCTTTCGAATAATGTAATAATATACAGGGTATTGTATTTAAGATAAGATAGTTATTTACATTTAAAACAAAAAAAAACTATAAATTCATATTTATGATACACCCTGTATAAAAATTAAATGTCATAATATAAATAAATTTTTGAACTACGACGAAAAATGATAACTTTTTATTTACAAATATTTCAAAAGCGGTTAAGTTTAGTATACAACATGTTTCATAGCAAGTGGTTGTTTTTCAGACTAGAAACGAAATCCGCAGTAAAAACTATACCATTCCATCTAAAATATGAAAGATAGGTTATGTACCGATGTTATGGCATATGCGAAAATATTTTTAGGTTATAGCATGCTTGAATTCAAGCAACTTTTGTATAAAACATTTTTTCTACTGTGTACAATTTAGCAACAAATTCACTCTGACGCACGCACTAATGAGCAACCCTGTATAAAAATCAAATATATCACACTTAAAAGATATACTGGTATATTTAAATTTGTATAACTATTCACATACTGTATGTTTGTTTTGCTATTTTTTTTTAATTATACATTTACAAAAAGTTCAATATAAGGGTATCTCAGCGACACCTAGTCATTATAAGTATCTGAACAATCATGGACTATAAAAATTAGAAAAATTACAGAAATCTTTACCGACCCGATCTACCTTTAGAAAATGTTTTCAACTGTGTGGCACTTCCGGTTATACCGAAAAAGAACCCTCATTTTTTGCCATTTTTGGGTTCCTCCTTTAATTTTAAGGCCACTTTGTGTAAAGTGTCTTATGTTTTAAATTTACCTTTTCAGAGATATTTCGAAAAATTTCGACAGCTGCAGACTCCCACTATGAATTTCGGAATCGGATTTTCAAGTTCCAAGAGACCCTAATATGCTACGTTATGATTTATTCGAGTTCTAAAAAATTCTTTATCACAATCCCAACGTATGCCTCGTCCATAACTTGCTTATTTCAAATGGAATGGCCCAATTTTCTCAACGACATCGTGTTCAGAATTCATAAATCTACAACTTTGGTTAACATGACCCTACCTCTAAACGCAGCCATTTTTAAACTAAAAAAAATTGGTATCAACTGGACGATGCACCCGCTCATTGCACGCGTACTGTTGCTAAAATACAGACAAACATATTTGAGACTCGATGGATACGGCGTTTAGGACATTGGGATTGGCCAACTGGATCCCCAGATCACATTTTTATATTTCTTTCTTTGGGGTACAATAAAAGAAAGTCTTCTAAATTTAGCTTCCATGTTTTTTTTTGTACTTAACGTACAATAAAAGAAAAAGTCTATAGTGGAGAAACTGTCAATGCAGCGAAGTGCTTGAGAACAGGATTAACCTGCTGAAACTACTCATACATCAAGCGACCAAATTTTTTTGAATTAATTCTTTGCTAATTATCCTGTTTAATTAAAATTTACAGAAATCAAATAATGAATTTATACACCCTCCGCCGTAAATTTCGAAAATGTTTAGTTTTGTTACGTCAGAAACCCCGCGACTCTATCCGTCAATAACTGCATTAGAATCCCAACCAGAAGCCGTCTCGGCCCTCCACGGATTCTGAATATAACACGACCACCGCAATCTGATCATCCATCTTATCCGAGTCAACTCGACACCGCTAGCCTCAACTTATCGTATACACCAGGGTTTATGACTGCCTGAATTTACGGTCACCTGCATATAAGTTAAACATACAACACCACACTTACACCAGTGAACGACTTCACGTCGGGAAAAACACTCGACGTAGTCTTTTACTTACTCCATTGGACAGAAAGGTTTTCGCCTAAACTCTGCCAATCTCCGGGGTATCAATTAAACAGCGCAACGGGTATTTGCCCAGATTCTTGTAATTGATACTCAACCTACACACCGCACACTGACTCACAGAAACACGCTCACACTAGGCTAAATAATTAAAAACCGAAGAGCAGTAAGTCGTCCGCAATTAGACCATATTTCGGTCACCCAGTTTCGTAAATTACGAACCCCGTACGTAACAGTGACTATTACATTGTAATCTCGCTAATCGTAATAAGCAGCTCAAAATTAGTTTTTCTAATAACATTTCTTAATAGAAGTCCCATAACCAGCTTTAATATCCGCGAGACACCCAGTTTACTTCTTAATGAAGTCCTGAACCAGCTTCCGTCCTGATCGCTTATCGCCATAATCCAGACTTGAAGAAGAAACCCTTCTCCAAGTCTACCGTACCTGTAAAACGTTTACTTTACCCTGTGCCTGAAAATCTTTAAATTAAATGGTTCCGGAAGGTTTAAATACCTTATCATTGTTATTAATAAAACCGGCCTCAAGTTAGAGCCACCCCAGGTAGCTATTAATACGCTATGGAAATCATGAGCGCAAGCTGCTAAGTGCCCACCGCCTTAAGCGCGCCTGCGCCCAGAATACGACGCAAAAGTATTCATACTCAATTCCAAAGAGTTTAATAACTCGTAAACACCACCAATTCCGCTAATTACTAACAGTAATTAAAAATATATTATTCCGCCGTAATTAATATTCTGTAAATCGATAGTTAATAACCCAGTAAAAATTATTTAGTTTCTATAAAATTCAATTTCATAAAAGCAAGAGGTACAAAAGTTGCATTTTATAAAGGCAATATAAACTCGTATCCTGTATAAAAGAATGCCTTTAAAAGTAGTGATTTTTCTAGTTGACCTCCAAGCAGGTATAAAGAGCGTTACCCTTGTTATCATATCAACGAACACATGCCATCACAGTTATAACTGTATAAAATTTTGCTACCGACAGCTATCAGACAGGTCCGGCTTTTAAAATATTTATTTATATTTTAAATAAAATGCAACAATACAATTAACAATTAGTTCTTTTTAATGCGTAAACACCTCGCTAACCTTATTTCCACAGAAAACCTAAAGAGCAGAACTGTCTGAGGATCACCATCGACCAATCCCGAAACAACGGCGCCCATCCGAAGATGAATCAACCAGGTCCCGATCCAGCAGAAGTTGCATTATTTATTTTTGTAAACTAAAACCCTTACAAGCATATTGCTCAGTGTGGACTAGCCTGGTAATAGTGATCAACCCCAGTAACAACGAACAACTCCCCTTTTTATATAATTAAAAAAAAAGTGAAAGCAGCTTACATGAGATCCAAATAAATAAAGGCTTGCACCTGTAAAAAAATTGATAAGAAACCGTCAGTGTGTAAACAAACATTACGTCACCGCGACCACTCATTTGGTCGCTTGAACAATGAATCAAACCAAAATCTATTCTAAAAAAACAAGCAAAATAATAATAATAAAGGTGAAATATAAACAATTTATAATAAGTGATGAAACTGCGCCCCATTAAGCTCCAAACATTTAATAAGTTTATTTTCGACTGATAATATGGCATTTTCAATTTGATGTGGCTCAATCACTACGAACTTCTTATTTTCAAGCTCTTCGATGGTCAAAGTCAAAGGTATACTTTGTTTCTAAGTATACATTAGATTGCCACAACCAAATTTAGAGTTTCCAACATGGAGTGCAATTTAATCTCTTCGGTGATATTGATAGCTTTTCCACCATAGACTTTTTCTTTTGTTGTAATCCAAAAAAAGAAATTTAAGCTGGCGATCCAGCTCGTATGTATTTGTCAATGTTTCAGCAATAATACCCGTGCAATGAGCGGACGCACCATCCAGTTGATACCAATTTTTTTTTAAACTTAAAAGAGATAGGGTCATGTTAACAAAAGTTGTAGATTTTGAATTCTGAACACAATATCGTTGAGAAAATTGGAGTATTCCATGGACGTTTGGAATCATGCAATTTCAGAGGCATATTTAGAGGGCCGTGAAAGAATTTTTGGAATTCAAATAAATCACAATGTAACTTGTTAGGGCCTCTTCGAACCCTAAAACTCCGATTCAGAAATTGGGAGCGGTGAGGGCCCAGCACGATTTCCGTCGGAGTCCGCAGCTGTCAAGATTTTCTAAGTTTTCGAAATAACTTGGAAAAGGTAAATTTTAGACATAAGACATTTTCCATAATGTGACCTTAAAATTAGAGGAATTCCAAAATGGCAACAAAATTGGAGGGGGGGGGAGTCGATTTAAAATAACGAATTTGGTAGTTGAAAAATTTTTCCAAAGATAGATCAGGTCGGTAGGTTATGTAATTTTTTTGATTTTTATAATCCATTGTTCTCCAGATGCGTCTAATGATTTCGTCTGGTTGAAACATCCTGTATACAAAACATTAACATTTACATATATGGAACCTTAATACAATTCAAAATTGCATTCAACTTCAACTTAAAAAAGCAATTTTAATATGCCACGTTCTTTTGAAATAATTTTAAAAAGTATGTCAGCCTAATGCACACATATTGCTGTTAGCTAATTTTTAAAAAAAAGTCTAGCTTGTACAATTTGTGGCCTACCCTGTATAATTCAAAATAAGTTGAGTATAACTCATTTCTTAAAGTGTATAATAACATGTAAGGTTACAAAAATGTATGTTATTGATGTATAAATTTAAAAATGCTTTAAATCATTTTTCATAGATGTCACCTCTGTTGCGGCTATAAACGTGCATCGCTTCCAATTCTTTAAAATGTTTCCTGCCGTAGTTTAAACCGAATTTGTTACATGACATGACTTGGTCAAAATACTTACCTTATAGGCTACGATGAGAACAAGTATTTTAAGATGTATAACAATTCACGTTTGTACTAGAAAAATTTGATCGTACAACCAAACATAATAAAACTCCAGATAGTACTCTGTCACCGCATTCGGTGGTAAAAAACTGAACAACAAAACTGCATCTATGCTAGTTCAATTAGTCTGTATTAATAAGTGTACAACAGATCAAAAAGTCAACTTGTGCGACATGATATAAGAGAGACGGTCTCATGGTCAAAGTAAATTCTTGCTTATCTGCTCGGAAATGCTTTAGAACGATATGACATACAATGTTTTAGCAATTAATTGTTTACATTACTATATATTCACAAATTTTTTTACAACATAACTTATTTCAGGTTATCAATTAAATAAAAACATGTTTTCCTGCATTCCAATGTACATTATGACAGGCAGATGTCACTACTGTTATAAAAATAGTTTGCATCATAAATCAACTGTGTAAATATAAATCGAGACTGTATTCCGAAATCGAAGGGCTGCCATTATGTGAATAGATGAATAAGACACCTAAAGCTTTACATCAATGAGTCATAGCCAACTTATTTCAAATTTATTTCTTTTAATACCAAATACTACTAAAGTCAAATTAAGTTCGACAAGGTTTGAAAAAAAAAATGAAATATTAAATAATGGTAAATTCACCTACCAGTGGGTCCTTCTCGCATCACTAAGGCCTGATGTGCAGCAGCTAATCCTCCAGCTGGTTCAGCAACAGGCTGAGCAGGTGGACCATCAACATCTTGTTGTCCATTTCCCAATAAATACGAATGTATGTTAAGAATCCAAGCAACTGCTCGACACCAAGTACGTATTAACCCTTTCAGCCATATACGTGTATGAGATTGTTCAAGTAAAGCAGGAATAATAACTTGTAAAAGGAGTAATTCTAAAGATAATTCGTTTACTTGTGCATCACTACTAACACTAACAGTGTAAGGAAGAAAAGTTGGAAATAATGTACGTAAAATTCTAACAGGCAACCATAACATTAAAAGCACTGCGGTTCCAAATATAACTGCAGAAAGTAATAATCTACGAATATGTTTTAATATTGGCAAATGAATCATTTCTTGGATTGGACTAAAATCTGGATCGTTTAAGTTTCGTAGAAACCACAAAACACCAGGTCGCACAATTTCTCGTAGTAGTAGTACAAACGATGCAAAATAATATACGTAAACCATGCCTACAAGCCAATGTATAAAAATAGATGTACCAGGAGCTAGCTTAAAATTAATTTCACGATCTTTTAATGAGGCATCGAACATTGCCAATGAGCATATATCTAACCACCACCCACACACCAATGGTAAAATACCAATTTCTACAACAGACAACATTGCCACTTTCACGACGACGTAACATAATCCTAAAATTCGACGTGCTCGTCCTAATCCAAATAAAGCAGCAATACGATGGAGAACTACCAAAAACATTCCCACTAAGCAATAACCTAATAGTGTTGTTAACAATCCTTCAAAATGACTAGCAGCGGCTGGTTCAATTCCAAACATCGCCAAAGCCAAAAGCCCCATGTGATATGGGCAGAAAGCAAAAATAAAAATGAAAAGTGTATTTAAAGAAATAACCCAAAAAACATGCTCAAGAAAAACTAGTGAACCATCAAGACCTAACAAACGCTCCCAAGTTAATTCTTCTGCTGCACGATCCCACTCCATCGGAATCCAATTATTTTCATCACCCGCATTACCATCACCATCGTCTTGGGGTTCAGGTGGATTTTCTGGTTGTTGTTCAATTACATTATTTCGATTATTCAAATTCTCAATTGGATTTTCCGGTAAAGGCTGATTAATAATGTTGTTATCATTGGCATTGTTATTTAAATTTTCTTCGTCCGGTCTAGGAGCTTGTTCTTCATCGGCAGCAACGGCTGCAGCAACCAAATTTTCACGTTCAAGCCAATCGGGTCCACCACCGTGCAATATTTGCTCACGTAACCATACTAAACCAATAAACGCAAATAATGTGCACGTAACTACAAAACAGCCGTGAAATACATCCGATGCTAAATTTTCAGTTGATAACATATCAAATGGCAATGAAAAAAATGAATCTAACGATCCCGCAAACAGACATCGATATATTCTACAAGCTGTAAGCGGTACAATACCTAACCAGGCAATTGCAACTAACGTATAGTGTAACCAATATTTTACAGCAGTTGCTACAGAAGACAAGAGACCACCGATCACATCCTTTAATGGTAATCGCCGTGGCATATCTGGCGAGTATATTGGAGTAAACGAGAATCTATGACCACATAATTCACAGTATTCCTTACGAGAGTATCTCATCCACTGCATTAAACATTCTTGATGTATGTATTTAATACTTCCTGTACATATACATGGATGAAATAGTGGACGTTCTGGTACACCTTCAGAACGACACACTCGACAAATATCCATGCCAGTTAAGTCTGGGTCCATCATTGCTACCTACTTCTGAAAGAAGTACAAATAAGTTCCAGACCAAACATTAATCTATGCTTACGTTTTATATATTAATTCAAATTGCGTCTAATGTCACAGCTTCATTATGTACAACAGTCTTGATTTTATTCGTTGAGCAAAATTGTTTGAAAATGCAAATTTTTCTGGTTTATAGTTACAAAAATAAATATAAAAAATTATTTACAGTCAGGTACACTTCTTATTTACTTTATTTTTCATGGAAATTAAGAAACAGCACTCAGAATATAAAACAGCTGATTCGCTGTATAGCTATTGCACGTACATTTTTACATTGTTGCCAATAAAGAGTACACATTCAAAACAAACTGTCATTTCCCATAAGAATTATTTAACAATTTCCTTGTCACAAAGAATTTTGACATAAGTAATGCTTGCTGAATTATACAACTGTAATTCAGTGGTAATGCTATTGCGTAATTTTGTATAAATATTGATTGTTTTTTTTATACAGGGTGACCCAAATAAAAGAATTGCTAACTTTAGCAGAGCTTATTTTACCGTATCCAGCCGTCGTGTTTGGACAAACAAGGTATTTTAACGCTTAGTGAACTGTCCAGTTAACAACAATATTTAAGGACGAGAGAGCACGTTTTAGACGTTTAGTAATTTTTTACACAAGTTGTTACGTACTGATATTTTCCTGTAATGCAAAATTCTTGTAAAATATTGAAGATGGTAATATTCGTACGCATTTAGTGTAAATATTGTTGAGCCTGTTCAAAAAGTTCAGCGGCGCGAATACCAATTCCTGTAGGATTTGTGGTTTAGCAGGTGAAACAGAAACTAAAACTACTTTCAGACTGTCGTCGCAAAGGGTTGTTATCAAACAAAACTATAATTATGTTGCATTAGAGCAAACCATGGAAATCTAGAGAGAGTATGGTAGCACTGTCAAAAGAACAAAAAATTACTACCGTAGCTTGACTTTTAAAAATTGTAGGTTATATTTTTTAAGTGATACTGTTGCTGCGTTGCAACATAGTTTTTCACTCTATTTAGACTTTGTTTGCACGACAATCGTTTAATCTCGAGTGATCTATTTAAAAATACCTTTTGTGGAACACACGCCGTTCCAACCCATAAAGTGGAAACCTAAAAAATTAAATACTTTGATTAATAGTTTTTTTAGGATAATTATGCACCTACTTTTAAATACGTTCATAACGAAAACAGGCAACATTGTAAATAGAAACAATAATCTATGCCAGATGGATGTTTCAAACTTTGTCAGATAGACGTTAACAGACATATATACACATCAAAAATGTCTAAGGAACGCGAAGTTTTCTTTCGTATTTTCATCAATTTTAATTGGATTTTAAAAGTGAGGTGCGGTTGTGTTCCTTGCTGAGTTCACAATGAAATTATGTCATTTTCATTAAATTTTGATATTCGAATGAAGAAGTAATCATACAAACATAAAGGCCTTTACTAGTTTTCCTTAAAATGCTTGACATAAACGACTTTTACACAAGAAATAATAACAAAAGGATTTGTGTTTTGCATTGTAAGGTTAAACAACGCGCATTTACAAGCTCTCGCTTTTGGTACGAGGTTTTTATAGCATAAAAATTAGGGAATAGTGACAATAAAATAAGACTATGGTTGAAGGAAGTGATGAATAGTGGTAGTTTGCGAAAAGACGATTATGGAGGTAAAAGAATTACAATAGTGGAAATTTATTCAAATAATTTTCTATTTTTCTTTATTTGTGTACAATGCTTAGATATCGTGGTGACCTTTGACCCGTATATTTATATTCATATAAAATTACCTTTGTAACAGTTAAATTTATCCATATAATTGGAAGTACATTAAATTACTGAATTGAGGTCGAGTAAAAAATACGGAAAAAAAGGTAGATACAGTCAAGAGAAGAAGGGAATGAATAAATGGGAAAGGGAAGAAGAGGAAGCGCAACGGCAAAGAGTATTTGGAAAAGGAAGAAGATAATAAGATCGCCAGACGTAAAAAAGGCAGAGGAGGAAAAAAGTGGTAACAGCGCAACAGTTGAAAGGGAAAAGAGGAAGGAAGAGAAAGAAATAGACAAGAAAGGTGTACAAAAAAAAATAAGAAACAGGGCGGCGGAAAGAAGAGCGGAGGAAGGAAAGAATGGGCAGTATACAGAAAAATGGAGATGGATGGGGAAAAATACGTATGGCATGAAAGAGCAACGAGACTAAGCAGAGAAAATGGAGATGGAAGGGACATACAAAGACAAAAAAATTTAAAAAAGGAGGAGGACGAAGCGGCAGCAAAATGGACAAGGAAAGGGGAGGGAAAAGAACAACAAAGGGAAAGTAAGGGAAAACTACAGGAAGGGATGGATGAACTAAAGATACTGTTCTGGAATGTGGCGGGAATAAAGAATAAAGATCAAGAGTTTTGGATGTATGTTAGGGAGCAGAACGTGGTGGGATTACAAGAGACTTGGTTAGAAGAAAAAGAACGGGCCTGGTGGAAAGGGAAATGCCAAGTGAATTCTCATGGGTGGTGCAGTGCGCGGAAAGGAACAATACAAAAGGAAGAGCAAAGGGGGGATTTTAGTGGGAATAAAAAGAAAATGGTTGGAAAAAAAAGAAGAGAAAGTGCAACAAAGAAGAGGTATCATAGAAAGAAACATACAGTGGGGTAAAGAAAAAATAAAAATAGTGACGGTATACAGGAGAAAGATGGAAGAGACTAGGGAAAATTTAGAGGAGATGATAGAAGAGAGGGAAGGTATGACAATAATAGGAGGGGATTTTAACTCGAGAATAGGGGAAGAGGGGGGATTACAAGAAAATACGGACGGAAAAAGACAGACAAAGGTTAAAGTGTTGAATATGGAAGGAAAGCAACTGTTAGAAATGTCCAACGGGAGGGGGTGGGAAATAATTAATGGAAATAGAGAAGAAAGAGAGAGGGGGAGTACATGTATATAGGAGCAATGGGAAGAATCAATAATAGATTATGTAATTACGATTGCTGAGGCTGAAGAAAAGATGAAGATATTTAGGGTAGGGGAAAGGGTTGAATCAGACCACCAACCCCTGGAAATGATAATGGAAGGGCGAGAAAGAGAAGAGTGCAGAGAAGAAGAGGAATATATAATTAAAAAGGTCTAGACAGAAGAGATTATAAAGAGGTACAAGGAAAAAATGGGAAAAATAAGATGGGAAGGTAAATGAGTGCAAGAAAGTGTGGAAGAAATGAGAGAGAGAATGGAGGAAGCAACGGAAAAAGTCAAGTTGAGAAGATGGAAGGGGGAGAAAATGGGGTAAAAAAGATGGTGGGATAAAGAATGTAAGGAGGCCAAGAGGAAAGCAAGAAGAACACTAAGACAGTGGAGAACGGGGAACGCGAAAAAAGAATAATATAAAGAAGCAGTAAATATATACAGGAAAACATGCGAATGTAAAAAGGAAGAAAGAAAAAAGAAATTTTTAAAGAAAGAAAATCGGAGGACACAAACGGGAATACAAATAAAAGAATGGGAGAGGTATTTCAGAGACACTCTGGAGGGAGAGCAAATACAGGGCGGAGAAGGAAGACAAAGTAACAAAAGATACGAGATAGGGGAAAAAGAAGAAGGAATAAAAGAAGCGAAAATAACGAAGATAAAAAAGTGAAAGCGGCAGGAGAAGATGAGATACAAGGTGAAGAGTGGATATGCGGAGGAGAAAAGGTGACAAAAAGGATGACGGAAATAATAAACAAAATATGGAGAGGAGAAGGATTCCCGGAGAGGTGGAGGGAAGGTCATATTTGCCCAGTGTACAAAAAAGGAGACCAGAATCGGATGACAAATTACAGGGGAATTTCACTGCTAAACACGCCTACAAAATATATGCGGGCGTTCTGGAAGAATGGTTAAAGAAGGAGGTGGAGGAAAGAAGCTGTTAACAGATGGACAGACAGGGTTCAGGAAAGGAAGAAGTGCGGCGGCTAACGTATACATATTGAAGCACATGGCAAACAAGGAATTAGGAAAGAAAATAGGTAAAATGGTAGCGGTATTCGTAGACATAATAGCGGCATTCGATAGGATGAACAGGCAAAAGTTGTAGGAGTTCATGAGGAAAAAAGATAAGCGAAGGATAATAGAAAGGATAGAAGAAACATATGAAGAAACGAGGAACAGGGTGAGAGTAAATGGGGAACTGAGCGAAGGATTTGTAACAGGGAAGGGATTGAGCCCAAGCCTGTTCGCGGTATATACTGGAGACCTGGAGGAGGCATTAAGGGGACAAGAGGGAGGCCTGGTGGTGGGGAACATGAAAGTGTGGATACTGGCATACGCGGATGACATAGTGTTTTTAGCAAGGGAGGAAAAAGAAATGAAGGGGATGTTAAAAACATTGGACAGATATTTGAAAAGGAAAGATCTGGAAGTCAATTGGAGTAAAACTAAGGTAATCGTATGGTAAAAAGGGGGTTGAAAAAGGAAAAAGTAGGAATAGAAATGGAGGGATGAGGAGATACAGCAAGTAAAGTAATTCACATACCTGGGATACACAATGAGACAATAAAGATGGGGAACATGTAAAAGAGGGAGTGAGGAAAAGGAATAAGCTAATAGGGCAAGTGTGGAGTGTAGGGGAAAGACTTTGGAATGGATATAAAGAAAAGAAAATTATTATTTGAGAAATTGATAAAAAGTGTGGTACTGTGCGTGGCGGAAGTGTGGGAGTGGAAAGAATACAAAGAGATAGAGGGGCTGCAATAAAAATACTGGAGGTGGATACTGGGAGTGGAAAGAGAACCAGGATACATCATTAGAGAGGAGGTGCAAGTAGAGAAAATAATGGTGGGGGCCGGAAATAGAGCAGTAAAGTACGAGGAGGAAATGAGTAGAAGAACGGAGTGTAAAATCCTGCAAGAATGCTAGAAAGAAATAAAAAAAGGAAGAATAGAATATGGAAGAAGCCAGGAAGGAATATTACGAAAGAAACGGATATGCAAAAGAGGAAGTAGAAAGACTAAGAAGGGAAGGAGTGAACGTGAGAGAGGACATAATTAGAAGGGATAGAGATGTGCAAAATCAGAAAAGATGGTCGAAGCTAGAAGAAGGAAAATACAATGTAAACTACAGGAACATTAAGGGAGACGGGATACCGAGATATTTGAATGGGGAAGAGAGGAGGGAAAGAAAGAAAATGATAGCGAGATTTAGATGTGGAAACGAAGAGAGGGGAAACAGGTACTGGAGAAGGGATGAAGAGAGAAAATGTAGGCTGTGCGAGGAAGAGATAGAGTCGATGAAGCACATGCTGCAAGAATGTAGGGAATTAAAGGAGGAGGAGATTACGGTGGAAGAGATACTAGAAGAAGGAGGAAAGGGGGAGGAGTGGATGCAAGAAACGGAACAGAAGAAGACAGTTAAGGGGAGAAGAGAAAAGAGACAAGAAGTTAGTGTAAGTGAAGTAAAGAAAGGGGAGACTGTAAAAAGTGTAAATAGAGATGGAAAATGTAGAGAGCAAAACGCAAGCACTTTGCAAAATTTTTTATTAATAACATTAATGTAACATTATATAACATTAATAACAAAAGTCTTTTTAATATTCTGTATTTACCCCAGCAGCATTATAATAACAGTCTGGCAACGTCTGGACATACTTAAAATTAAAGTATCAATTAAGTTTTGTGATAATAAGTTCCATTCTTATACCAGAAGATTTTCATGTTGAGTTGGAAACACAAAAGAAACGCACACACGCACACGACACAGACAGACACACACACAAACAAACACAGACACACGCACCACACACACACACACACACACACACACACACACACACACACACACACAGACACACACAAACACACGCACAAACATACGCACACAAACACACGCACACAAACACAGCACACAAACACACACACAACACCACACACACACAAACACAGCTCACACACACACACACACATACACAGCACACACAACGCACGACACGACGCACGAAGCAGCACGACACACCAACGCACCCACGCACGCAAATTAAATTTCGTTAAAAGATGTCTGCACATCCCATATAAAATTAGTCGTTATTCAGATATTGAAAAAGAATTGTACTAACACTTAAATATTTGATGAAAACCAGAGTACTTAATAAATCTCCTCTCAAGCTGTTTTTCTAATCAGGCGAGGGAAATGGAAACAAACAAGATGGCGAATAAAATACTGAGGTGGTACTGGAATAAGAACCAGGATACACTAGAGAGGAGGGCAAGTAGAAAAAAAGCGGCCGGAAACAACACAAGCACAGCAGAAAAGTAAAACACAGTAAAACTGCAAGAACAAACAACACACAAACAAGGAAGAATAGAATATGGAGAAGCCAGGAAGAATATACAAAGAGGATAGCAAAAGGAAATAGAAAGACTAAAGGAAGGAGAACGAGAAGGACATAATAACAGAAGAGATGCACACACATCAGACACACAGCGAAGCTAGAAGAAGGAAAATACAATGAAACTACAGGAACATTAAAGCACAACACAATTTGAATGGCAAAAAAAAAAAAAATGAAGCAATTTAGATGTGGAAACGAAGAAGGAAACAGGTACTGGAGAAGGATGAAGAGAGAAAATGTAGGCGTGAGAAAGATAAGCGATGAAGCAAGCCAAGAATACAGGAATTAAACGGAGGAGACACACGGGACACAGCACATACTACACACACACAGACACACACAGCACACACGACACAGAAGAAACATAACACACACAAGCAACAGAAGAGTTAAAGTTTGAAGTAAAGAAAGGATCTGTAAAAGTGTAAATAGAGATGAAAATGTAGAAGCAAAAGAAGCATTTGCAATTTTTATTATAACATTAATGTAACATTTATAAATTAATAACAAAATCTTTAATATTCTGTATTTACCCCAGCAGATAAATCAACAGTTGGCAACGTCTGGATATTTAAAATTAAAGTATCAATTAAGTTTTTGATAATAAGTTCCATTCTTATACAAAGAAATTGTTCAATAAATTTTGTAAAACAAACTACATTAAAACGTAACAATTGAAATACTACAACATTTTTAACATAAGATTACTTATTAATCAAGTGTTCCAAATGTGCTCCATTTTGAGTTGACTGTAGCTCAATTGTTAAATTTAATGCAGTTGAAATAGTTTGTATTAAAAATTAATCGAGATTCATACGATTAATTCGTTAAGCCTTAGACTCTAAAGGCTTGCTGGTTTAGTTTTTATACTGCATTTTTGAAGTATCCCCAACAAAAATAATTTTTAGGATTGACATCAGGCAAGGAATTATCGATGAATCTCGATTAATTTCGAGACAATCATGGATAAATGTGGTAGACGCATTCTACCATCGATTAGGGTACTGCCAACTCACAAATGGAGCACATTTTGAACACTTGATTAAGTAATAATTTCGTTAAAAATGTTGTAATCTTTCAATTGTTACATTTTAATGCAGTTGAAAATAGTTTGTGTTAAAAAATGTGTTGAGACAATTAGGCGTTGCCAGACTTCTGTTTCATGTATTTAAGACCTAGACTACGTAAAATGATAAGTGTTACATATGGTGAAACTCGTACTAAAGAGGAGATTCCAATAATGACTGCATATACAGGTTGAGGGTGATGTATTTAAAAAACCAAGGTGACTAATAATATCAGAGAAACGGCAAATTTGGCAACATTGCAAATGTCAAATCTGGAATCTCAGTATCCCAAAATAGAGGCTTATCCCAAATTTTGTACAATTCCGACTAGCAATTTACGAGATAATTGGACGTTTCCAGACTGTTTGGTCCACTCTTTATATATATATATATATATATATATATATATATATATATATATATATATATATATATATATATATATATAAGTAAAGGACCTAACTCAACAATGCATAGAATCGCTTCGTTCAACTTTTGGTAATGAAGCACAATTCGAAAAAACTGTTTATATGTGAAAATGTAAACGTCCACCATTTTAGACATATTTAAATACTTGCGTTTTTTGGGTATTTAATGGTGTATTTTTGTATTTATGTTATACAAACCTAAACATTTCGATAACACTTACAGTTATGATCCTCAGTAGTAATAATATCTTTTAGAAGCGTTTAAGATGTTTAAATTTTAAGAAATGTGAAAATTGAAAACCCAAACAGTTTGATAAACAGTATTACGCCAACTATAGAATATAATTTTAGTAAAGAATAACTAGACCATTAATAAATTAAACATTATTAAACTGCCTTGAAAATAACAAATCAGAACACCCTCTAACGGTCGAAGGCTAACAGTGAAAATGTCATAAACAAGAGCAAATTTAACAAAATTTAATCAAATTATGATGTAAGTGTATAGTTGTGAAACATTTTAATATGAAGTTGATAAAAAGCATTCACAAATAGAAACTTAACATTAATTAAAAAGCCAGTCAAATCTAACAAAGAAATAGTTTTGTTAATAAATGTAAGTGTTGTTTAACAGTGGAAACACAGTAGATATAGTAAGTATATTAATATAATTTTTAATTTTAGTTTCAACTAGATATGTCAAAGGATAGTGCTGTGATAATTTAATACATAATTACTAAAGCAGTTACTTCAAGGTCTAGGAAAAAACAGCAAAAAACTAGACATTATCAAAAGCTAAAATTAAAATTAAGACATACAATTGTGCCTTTTTTTAATAAAAAATCTCAAGTTTTTTACGTCTTGTATCAAAGGTGCGTTTTGTGGTTTCAATGTATACGTTTCCACATAAATAAAATAATTTATACCTACTACGGAATATGTTAATGAGTCTAAAACACCAGGTGACTTTAAATGTTCTTTAATTTTTCTTGTAGGTTTAAAAACAGTCCTAATGCCCTGATTAATTCGGTTTTTTTTAATTCTACCTGTAACATTAGTTGTAAAAGGAAGAAAAGCAGTATCAACATCAAGGAATTGTTTTTTTTATGGTTATGTCGAGAAGGTGTAATAACATTATTAATGTCATTAAGTGAACATCCATTGGCTTGAAAGGATTTTGTTAAATATTTATATTCATCTTTCAAAATTCACGATCACAAATTTGTTTTGCTCGGTTCATTAAAGATTTAATCACACCTATTTTTTGACGTGGTGGTTCGATAACTTATAAAGGCACCTATTAGTGTGTGTCGACTTTCTGTAAACCCTAAAAGATAGTGAATTATTAGTTCTAAATATTAGTATGTGAAGAGATGGTAAACTTCCATTAGTTTTCTTTTCTATGGTAAACTGGATGCTAGGATATATAAATTAGCTATAATAGGACTACACCATCAAGTTGTTCAAAGAATTTATTATTCCAGTGAAAGTAAGTAAATTGGCCATTATATCACCCGCTTTAATTTTGAAATTATGTAGTTTTTCAATGAAGTCAGCAGATTTTTTAATATAATAGGGTGTTTTACCCATATGAGGTTGTAATAGAAATGTAACGTGTTTTGCAAAATTGTATGTAGGGGAACCAATTGCACTAACAATAGGCCTTAGAGGAACATTTCGTTTATGAATTTTTGTGTAGACAGTAGTCTAGGGGTTCTAATCCACTTTATACAGGATTTACATTACAAGGTCAAGTGAGTTTTATCGTCGTGCACGTACGCGCCCCTCGCTTCAAGGTCATTCGTCCTCTCAAGGTCAAATTTGAAAGCTAAAAATAGAAATTGCAAAAGTAATCATGATATTCTTATGGTGTTGTCAAGGTCCAAATTGGAAAGCTAAAAATAGAAATTGCAAAAGTAATCATTATATTCTTATGGTGTTGTCAAGGTCAAAATTGGAAAACTAAAAATAGAAATTTCAAATGTAATCATGGTATTCTTATGGTGTTGTCAAGGTTAAAATTGGAAAGCTAAAAATAGAAATTGCAAAAGTAATCATTATATACTTATGGCGTCATATTACATTTCTTACAAATCTAAAAATAGAATTTTTAAGGTCACAGATTATTGAACTGCAATGGTATCATATTACATTTCTTAGAAAATTAAAATTTTTCAAGGTCACAGGAAACGAGAACAGTACTAGGTTGTTGTATATGCTAATAAGTAGATCAAGGTCAATAGTCTAAACTAAAAGTAGCTCAAGGTGGGTATTTAACAAGTTGGTATAGGTACTCAAGGACACATTTTTCTTATATAAACTGCAGCGAGCTGTGTGTGTTGTGATCAGTCAGTTAGCAAATATGGAATTAGCAGGGTTAAACCAAAGTACCTGTTGCAAATCCTTTAAAAATGCGTGCGAGCTCGAGATATCAAGAAAGTATAAAGTGAAGAATATAGATGTAATTAATACTAAGTACGATGAACGTATAATGATGGAAACAGATGATTTTAAATGTGTATTACCTGAACGCTTTTATGTGTATTTCAAACGCTACTAAACACGAAGGATGTGTTCTTAAGTAGTTTGGGTGCAGCCGGAAAAACAACAAACATAACATTTTGTTTTTAACAGTGGCGCTACAACCCCACCGTACGTAAATTATGCATTGCTGCAGAATACAATATTAATTAACACTGTATGAAAAAATATTGTATTATCTAATGTATAGCATTTTTATTAAATAAAGAAAATATTAATAACTATGGTTTTTTGTGTTAGATATTTTAAATCTAGAAAATGGACAGTATGGATGGAAAAAGTGAAAGTTAAAAGAAAGACGCTTTTAAAGAGTAAATAAAACATTTTTTTTATATTTAATGATGATGTGTAATTTTATATATGTAACTTTAAATAAAGAGGAATATTGCGGTGATAGTAGTGTTGCCTAAACGAAAAAAATACAGAAAACTACAAAAAAGACTTGTGTTACGATAAAAAACAAAGTAATTTCATTAAACTAATAAAAGGGCATCTACATATACCTATAGGCTATATGTTTGTACAATGCGAAAATTTGTATTTTCAAATTTTACCTTTTGAGAAATTTGAAAGTGTTATATTTTGCGAGCTAAATTGTTTTATATATATGCCAAAAATCACAATTTTTTAGTAACAACTTAGTGTGTTACGATAAAAAAAAACAGAGTAATTTTATTCAGCTAATAAAAGTGCATCTACATGTACTGATATGTTTGTACAATGCGAAATAAGATTAATAATTTTTTTTTATTGTTTATAAAATTATGATGCAATTTACCGAAAGTGTTTTTTTATTCTAATTAAATGCTGAGTAATATAAGCGAGCACTATAAATAGACTTTCATATAAGCGTATGTACACGTATGTGTTTCTATAAAAAATTTCAGGTATTTGCTTTCCCCCCCTCCCCAATTTTAAAATACTTTTTGCACATTGTGTGTGTGTGTGTGTGTGTGTGTGTGTGCGTGCGTACGTGCGTGCGTGCGTGCGTGCGTGCGTGCGCGTGCGGTGTGTGTGTAGTGTGTATGTGTGTGTGCGTGTTTTTATTTTGAAAAAAAAAGCGATAAATAGTTGGAGTATATAGAACTTACTTGCATGTGTCTGATTGAAAGGGGGTATAATTATGCGAGTGCTATGACATTCGACCACTAATAATACGCTCGAGTTTGATAAATAATTTTTTTTATTACAAGCTTGACTCATTCAATTATAACGTAAAAAATGATGATTTCAAAATGTACATCCTTTTTTACCTTTAAACACTTTTCGATCACCTGCTGGAGCGCAATTACTTAAGACTAAGCAATTACCATCCCGTCCTCGTATTACAACAATTATAAGTTTTCACTTCTCCACTGAGTACTGCACAGTAGTATCATGGAGAATAAGACCATAGACATAGTCCATTATCGAAAGGTGTTAGGGATTCCATTTCCAATTTGATATCTACTGTTGAGTATGGATAATGCTCAGAATTCAGATGTACTTTAAGGTTTCTGATGTTAATGTGATCAAAATTTCCGGCCCTTGCCGACTTTGCCTTGTGTTTATTGGCCATATGTCTAAAGTTGCTTGTCTTAAAGCAGGTAATTCATATATCTCCCATTGACGAAATAGGACAGTAATAATAGAATTTTTATTGATTCTTTCAAACAAAGTGAGTTTCGCAGCATCACTACATTCCATTGAATTTTATTTTATTTTTTTTTTTATGATTCTGGACCTGAACAGGCTAAATTTGGCCTATCGTGCTAAAGCACTCAGAAACACTTAGGAGGATGGATAGAGGGATAATGAATTGCCAATAGATGCCTATAATTTAAGGTTAGTATTGCATCAAAGTCACCATAATAGCAGTTTGTATCGCTTCTAGATCCAATTAAAATCAACTCTTGACGCATATTCACGATTACTTGACTCAATTATTCCAAATATGTGGTTCAATGGAATGCATACTGTAAAACATTTTTCTCTATTTTGCTTATCGAATTCTACTTGTAATGGCTCTTAATCCTTTAGTGACCACCCCAAATGGCTTAGTGCTTTGCTCTTGCTTGCAGTGTAAGAAATACATCCATTAAGTGCAGACGTTATGCCTGGATTTCTGCAAACGTCCACTCTTTGACCACCTAATTCATAACGAATTTCTTCGAAAAGAAAGTTGGGAAAATTATTGGTTAAGTTGCATGATTTTCTTTCATCTTCTTTTTTGAGCTCAAGCTTACCTTCTATGTATCGTAAGCAACAGTAATTAGTTCTTGTCTTTAAATTAAAATGCGTATTTCTTCGGAAGGCCCATACGGAAGATAAGTGTGAATATCTGATTTAATTATAGTACCATCAAAATGTACGTTTTGAAAGACGTTTAATGATTCGACCATTGTCGGTGAAAACTTTTAAACCAATTAACGTTAAAAAGTATTTCTCTGCAGATGTTAAGCGCAATGAAGGTTGACGACTAGTTAATAGCTTACTGTAGGGATGATGTCGTTTATATAAATTTTTCAAAGACGGAATTGGTGCTTGATTAATTCTCAGACCCACGTTCTTTTAGTTGTAAGCGTACTGTGAATGGTTCACTTTCACCAAAGTCTATTAACTCACTATTTTGTTTAGTCAAATTAATTGTTATATTACTAATTATGTCGGTGTTTACTTCTGAATATTGAGCATTACTGAGAGTTTTATTTAGACGATAACCTGGTGGAACTGAAACATCAATCTCATATAATACTTTAGCAGGTTTACCGTTTCGATAAGATCATTTTATAATGTTGCACTCTACTTGTAGATTGGTGTGTTTAAGTACTTGGATGTCTAACGCCGATGTATGTAAAATATTTGGTTCTAATAATTTAGACTCAAACCCTAGCATGCGACCAATGCTATTATCTTTAACAAACAAAATACACCCACATACCACAGAGAGTGTGGTACGTGGGTGTATTTTGTTTGTTACAAATCCTGCCACAGTTCCAGTGTTCCAGATTTTTCACGCTATTATCGTTAGTAAAATCGTTTATTTCACATTTAAATGTATTGTTGTTTGCTCTGATGCTAAACTTTTCTGTAGGTATCTTAGATTTTAGATAATCGTTAATTTCATCTAACTCATATGCACCGTGTGGAATATTAATCACTTGCAAATGAGATCTATTTGATCTAAAATAAAATCTATCGTTGCCTGTGCAAATGTTTCTAATGCTGTTGCAACCGTAAAATCGGCCTAATCCAATAACGTATTTCTTTCTCAAATCTAGCTCTATCGGTGGTAGAAGTTGTAGCTAGCTGTGTTACCGACACCTTCTAAACTGAATGTTATTGACATAACTGAGAAAATTTGATGTTGTATCGATTATTTATATAAAAATTGCAGGCATAGGTGTCCGTAAATAATTGTATTAAATTCTTGATCTTGGTTATAATTATAATAAATGTTACATCCCCGGAAGTAGTTAATCATTTCGATTGGTGGCTATCTAAGCTAATAATTCCGGATTCATCTTTCCATGGTAATTTAGGCATGCTATCTCTCATAAAAATATCCCTAAAGCAGGGTACATGTTCGGTGTATTTCTTTAAATCGATATCTGTTAACGGTCTTTCGGGTAATCTGTTCGGTTTTTTGGAAACGATTTTAAGCATAACGCACCACCACCAGATTTATATGGTTTTAGATGAAGTGCACCGCCACCTTTCATGGTACCTATAATGATCGATTCCATCATACGATTATGGCGCGATGACTCTTCTTGCAATTTTTTTAGCATTTTTAGCTTCATTGACTGTTTTAGCAATTCCCGATGCACCGCCAGCTAATGCACCAATTGCTGATAATCCAGCGAATAACGGAATAAGAAATGGTAAAAAACCTCCTTGTTTAGGTATGGGAATTACACTAGGAACTTTAATGTTTTTCATTCCTCCTAGACTTTTTATCACACGTTTTGCCGCTGAAAGCACTGACTTTATTATGTCTGTGGAATTTCCGTTAGGTTTAATTTTTTTAGTTATTGTTTTTTCGTAAATTTCCCCAATTCTTCGTTTTCTTTTTCAGACATTTACACCCCATTCCTAATTTTCTATTTGCTTTCATGATGGTAGTGACTGCTAAAGTTGCGTTTGTTCACCTAACGTCGCGTCTAATGATTTAAAGCGCCCCCAAGCTTTTTTTTGTAAAATTTTAATTGCTTTATGTCTACTTTCTGAATTTCGGGAATCTCTGTAACTGATATCATGAAGTTTGCACTGAGTATCTAACTGATTAATACCGGAATCACCGCGTGCGAGTCGTTTCTCTTATTTTGTACCAGGACCACAATACTGGTAACCAGTTAAATGCAATTCAAACGGAAGTTTATTGATTAGAGTATTCACTAAACCACCACCACCTCCACTCTTTCGCTTCCTACCTAACATTGTTTAACTAGATGGATAAAGCAGGGTATTCATACCTAAATCAAAACAAATCATAGTTATTTCTTTATTTGGTAAATTCTATGCATTAGATAAGCAGGACGATAATACAATATTTCCATTTAACATACAGTGTTATTTGTACCAGAATCGCAATACTGGTAACCAGGTAAATTCAATTCAAACGGAAGTTTATTGATTAGAGTATTCACTAAACCACCACCACCTCCACTCTTTCGCTTCCTATCTAACATTGTTTAACTAGATGGATAAAGCAGGGTATTCATACCTAAATCAAAACAAATCATAGTTATTTCTTTATTTAGTAAATGCTATGCATTAGATAAGCAGGACGATAATACAATATTTCCATTTAACATACAGTGTTATTTGTACCAGGATCGCAATACTGGTAACCAGGTAAATTCAATTCAAACGGAAGTTTATTGATTAGAGTATTCACTAAACCACCACCACCTCCACTCTTTCGCTTCCTATCTAACATTGTTTAACTAGATGGATAAAGCAGGGTATTCATACCTAAATCAAAACAAATCATAGTTATTTCTTTATTTAGTAAATGCTATGCATTAGATAAGCGGGATGATAATACAATATTTCCATTAAACACACAGTGTTATGTGAATTAATATTATACTTGGCATTTATAACATCATCAATGTCTTTATAAATGTCATTGTCACTACCATGAAACTCTTTCTCGCGAAGGCGACGGTAGTCAACAACTTGTATGAACTTTTCATAAAAACACACCAGATTGTAAGATTCAAGAAATTCTAATCTATAGCTTATTATATCCTTTAAATTGAATAGTTATTCTACATTATAGGCGTTGAATGTGCATGAACAACTGTTATAGTTTTCTATCATAACAGTTTTCAAGATTCTGTCATACCCTTTAATCAATTCACAATTGTAATAAATACCAAGATTGCTAGATAGAGATTCATGATGTTGATCATAGATTATATCTTCTTTTTCGTTTACATGACCAATCAATTTTGTTTTCAATTTCTTGGGATCGGAAAAATTGTAATTCTACATATGAAAGCCATTTCAGAAGCTCATTCCATTCCTTCATATGCAACACTACATTATTGCCTTGATCACAGTTGCCATACCCCATATGCACTGCTGGTGCAAGATTGAGGTGTGTACTGTATCCAATTTCCATATTTTGCATGATGAGTATTGTTCGATGGTCTATAATAAGTACAATCTATTAAGTATTCATTAGCCGCTTGTTTATACACTTCATCCTTATGTTGAGACCGGTCAGTGTTGGGAAAAGAATAACCTTCAACTTGTTTCTCTTAATTTTTACTACTACTACTATCATCACTATTTTGATGGCAACAACAACAAAATGTTAAATTATTATTCATATTGTCACCACAATCATGTAAGGTATCCATATATAATGGTGAACTTCTGAGTTTGGATCGTTCCAGAAATGAGTTTATTGCTGCTTGCATGACTTTACTTGCTCACAATTTCACTACGACTAAACACACGCTGCAGTTTATAGATGAAAAATGTGTCCTTTAGTACCTATTGGAACTTGTTAAATACCCCACCTTGAGCTATTCTATTTTTAGCTTTCCAATTTTGAGCTTGACAACATCATAAGAATATAATGACTACTTTTGCAATTTCTATTTTTAGTTTTCCAATTTTGACCTTGACAACACCATAAGAATATAATGATTACTTTTGCAAGTTCTATTTTTAGATTTCCAATTCTGACGTTGACAACACCATAAGAATATAATGATTACTTTTGCAATTTCCATTTTTATCTTTCCAATTTTGACCTTGACAACACCATAAGAACATCAACATTACTTTTGCAATTTCTATTTTTAGCTTTCCAATTTGACCTTAAGAGGATGAGTGACCTTAAATCGAGGGGCGCGCATACGTGCACGACGATAAAACTCACTTAACCTTGTAATGTAAATCCTATACAAAATGGATTAGAACCCCCCCTATATGACTACTGTAGACCATATAGTTTTGGTTAAAAGAGCTTCAGAGTTCGTAAGTTTCTTTTTTATTTCTTTAGAAATAAATGTTAATTTAACAAGTTCTTTAGTTTTCAAAAGAAACTTTTTTGTAGGATCTTTTAGTAATTCACGATAATTCTGTGGTTTCAAGAGTTGTTCTACTTTATTTTATAGTAGTTCATATTTAATATAACAGTTGCATTACCTTTATCTGATTTTAATATTATTATATCTTCATTAGGATCAAATAATGCAAGGCGTTGGCAAAAGGGTAAGTTGCTTTGTAGAAGTTTTGATTTACGTAATATGTTAAGGGTTTAATATCTAAGTTCATTCGCAGGATCAAAAAGTAACGATTTAATAGAGTTCTCGATATTGGAAATTGTATCTTCAAAAGGTGTTGGTGTGTTGGTGTTATCGCAAAATTTCCGCTATTAGAAAACGCTTCAATATCATCATCTGAAACAATATGATCAGAAAAGTTTATAACTGTTCTTTTTATTATCAAACGATTGTCTATTATATTTACGCTGCTTAAATAACTAGCCAAATTTTTATTTTTGAGGTTTACATGAGATGTCAAAATTTATTTCCATACATTTAAAGGTCAAAAAATCAATTTTATCCCAATCCTCTCTATTCAATATAGATGAAATTTCTGAATGTAAATATGTACATTTACAAAATTTGACAAGTTATTAGAGCAGCAATACAATAGACAACCTTTTGATAATAAAAACACAGTTATGTACCTATCTGATCATATTTTTTCAGATGATGTTATTGGGCGGATATTTTGCGACGATACCAAGAGTAATACCTTTTGAAGATATAATTTCCAACATTAAGAATTCTATTAAATCGTTACCTTTTAATGCTGCGAATGAAGTTAGATATAAAACTGTTAACATATTACGTAAAGCAAAACCTCCAAAGAGCAACTTATCCTTTCGTCAGCGCCGTGATTTGTTTGATCTTAAACGTAATGAAAGTATAATAACATTACAATCAGATAAACTAACTCAAGCACTGTAATCAACTATTGTAAACTGCATTCGTAAACAGCTAACTTTTAGTTTTAGCTATTTTGCTTTGCCTGGCCTAAGCTATGTCAGAGATGGGAGTTATTCGTCGAATAATTATGACAACTACCGGATCATAACAAACACATGATTTATTTCCTATAAAAAAGGATACTAAATAAACTGCTTAAAACTACGTTATACGTCAACTAAATATAAACCCTTAATAGAAACAAACTCAAAATAGAACAAATTAAACAAAAATAACACAGGTGACCACTATCTGGAAAGGCCGAATCGGCTGCAGGCGGCTTAGGAGCTTTTGGCTGATGCTTAATATCTGTGGATCGGATAATAAGTAGTAAGGCAGGATGAGAAAATACTCTAATTGTAATTTGTCATTCCAAATATGTAATAATTTAATAATTCTCTTTATTTATTAGGGTAATTAAAGTATTATGCAAATTCGGTATTAATTTAAATTGAAAAGAAATCAATATTTTCTTTTTACTGTAAATTCTACGAACTTATATTAAACGACAAAAGTAGTTGAGCTCTGGATATACGAAACATATAACAGTTTTATATTTTATTTTCAATTTGCGATTTATTCTTATCGCTTCAAAGAAAATATACAGGAACGGTAGTACTTTTAAGAATTGAATCGGGATTTCTACTTTATACAAATTGGTTTAAATTAAGGGAATTTATTTATCCCTTCAGGAAGCGGATTACAATAGTTTAGTATTGTTGATACGGAACGCAGGAAGTTTCGTATTTAATGACTGGAACACAGGATTGATTTACGGTCACAGTTATAACGGTTTTTTTTTATGATTGTGGACCTGAACAGGCTAAATAAGGCCTATCGTGCTAAAGCACTCAGGAACACTTAGGAGGATGGATAGAGGGATAATGAATTGCAATAGATGCCTATGAACAGCTACCTTAAATTTTCTCATATCATAAGTGAGAGGAAAATAGGAACTAGGGAGATCATTCCAGAGTTTAGAAGCCGTGTAGAAAAATGTGGATTGCGCCCGTTTGGTACGACAAGTGGAGATTTGTACTGCATACTGATGATGTGAATGAGCGAACCGAGTGTTTCTCGCAAAGATAGCCGGAGATGGTATCAAAGAATGTAATTCACCAGCACAATAGCCGTTGTAATAACGATAATACAAAGAAAGAACTGAAACCATCCTTCTATGCTCAAGGGACTGTATGTGAGAAGTTAAGGACGGGTCATTTATAAGCCTAATCGCTCTCTTTTGAATACGATCAACGATATCGAGAGCGTATTGGGGAGCACTAACCCAAAGGCGAGAATTATATTCCAGATGAGGCCGAATTTGGGCCTTATACAGCAGAAGGAGTTGTCTAGAGGTAAAGTACTGCTTAGATCTGTACAAACAGCCTATTTTACGAGCAGCTGTTTTGGTAGCTGACAGAAGATGGTCAACCCATGAGATATTTGAAGATACAGTCATACCCAACAGAGTAATAGAGTCTGAAAACTTAAGAACTGAGCCATTCATACTTACAACAGGAAATGATCGATCTTTTTTGGCGGACATAAGGCAACACTGAGTTTTGTTAGCATTGAATTTAACTAGATTATTGCTTCCCCATTCGAGAATACGTTGAATGTCTTTGTTGATTGAATTTGCCATTTCAGCTTTAATTTCTTGATTTGGCATAGAAGGTGGATTATCACTATGAGTAGACTGAGATGAACTACAGTGAAGAGTGCTATCGTCAGCAAAGCAATGGATGGGGTTAGTTGTTGAAGAAATAAGGTCGTTTATGTACAGCAGAAAAAGTGTAGGCGCTATAACGGATCCCTGTGGTACGCCCGCGTTAATGCTAACTTCTTTTGAAAAAAGCCATCAACTACGACACGTATTCGTCTTTTATCAAGGAAACTAGAAACCCAGTTGATGAGCGTATCATTTAACCGAAACGAGGTGAGTTTGGCAAGTAAACACTTATGCCAAACTTGGTCAAATGCCTTTGAGATATCTAAAGCGACTACAACTGTTTCACCGGACTGCTTTACTGTATTGTTCCAAACTTGGGTCACATATGAAAGAAGATCGCCTGTTGAACAACTTTGCCTAAACCCATATTGGTGGTCACTAAGGAGTTTGTTAGTTTCAAGGAACGTGAGCAGTTGCTGATTGATGGCTTTTTCCATGATTTTAGACAAAATGGAAGTGATGGCAATTGGTCGGTAATTTGAGGGATCGGTCTTATCACCTTTTTTTGGAATAGGTTGAACATTTGCTAACTTCCATGATGAAGGGAATTCCCCAGAAGGTATAGAGATCGTATAGAGCTTAGATAGGACTGGTACTAGTTCGGGGGAACATTTCTTTAAGACAATAGCTGCGATACCGTCTGGGCCAGTCGCCTTATTGAGATCAAGCCTACTGATGATCGATTCCAAGAGCTTGTACCGAAAATGAATTGGTTTCATAACGTATGAAGAAGAGTTGACTAGGGGCACATCTTTTCCAGAATCATTGAGACACGAGTTTGATGCAAACAAATCCACAAAAACGTTGGCTTTGTCTACAGAATCAGCAACTACCGATCCGTCAATAGATGTCAGGGGGGGAAATGAAGATGTTCGAAAGTTTTTACTAATGGCTTTTGCTAAAGACCAAAATTTACGACTGCCTAAAGCAGATGTAGCCAGTTCATTGCATTTTCGTTGTTCGAACAACTTTTTAGTTTTAGTGATAACACTACATGACTGTCAACCGATTTATTAGATTTCCATTTAATGTAACATTTATTTTTTAAAGATATTGCATCAGAACAAGCCTTATTGAACCAGGGTTGGGAACGTGAATGACCTACACGGTACTGTTTTTTCGGAATGTATAACTCCATTCCCATGAGGATGACTTCAGATACTGAAAGAGCGATGTCCGAAGAAGAGGACGACTTAAAACAATATTCACGCCATGGAAAGGTTGCAAAGAAATCCCGTAAATCACTCCATCGAGCTGACTTAAAACACCCCAAGGTTCTATCGGTTTTGCGAACAACAGTGGAATTAGGTACAGTAGAAATGATTTTTATTAGACAATGGTCGGAAAGACCTAAAGGCGAAAGAACGGAAGTTTTATAAACAAGAGGGTTTGATGTAAGAAAGAGATCTAGAAGATGTGGAGTATGGTTAGGGTTATCAGGGATTCTTGTGGGTTCAGAAATCATTTGTGTGAGATCACATGAAATAGCAAATGTTTCTGCACTATGACCAGCGGGATTTGTAGTAGATGAAAATTGAAGCCAATTAGAGTTATGAACATTGAAATCGCCTGCAAATGAGATATCGCAAGATGGAAACTGAGACAGGAGATAGTCAACTTTCATACTAACAGGATAATCTGACAGAAATGTGATTTTCTGGAGATTATTATGCGATCATCTGTTTGCATTCCTGTGGGCATTCCCCAGTACTTTTTAGGCGACACTTTTTACAAAAGTCCCTCTGAAAAAAACGATTGAATATATTGATCACATTTCACCTGCTGCACTTCCTCCTCCATCCATTTCAACTGTTCGCTTTTCCTTCTCCCCCTCCTTAGCCACCAACACTATATCGTCGCCGTAAGCCAGCGACCAAACCTACAGTTTCTCTACTACCACTCCTCCAGTCTGCTGCCCTCTTAATGTTTCCTTTAGATCCCCTGTATAAACTGATAACAGGCTTGGATTCAATGGGCATCCTTTTCTCAGGCCCTTCCTTGTGACCAATTCCTCGCTCATCTCCCCTACTTCTAGTTTCCTCATATTTCCTCTATCATTTCTATCAGTGTTTCGTTTATTTTTATTTTCTCAGGTATTCCCATAGCTTTTCCCTGTTCAAGCCGCTTTTAAGTCTACGAATAACGTCATTTTCGCGCTTTTCTTATGTAATTCTTTATTTGCAAAGTGTTTCAAAATATACATATTATCTATCACTCTTCTTGTCTTCCTGAACCCAGCCAGCCATCGGGTAGCAGTTTCTTTCCTTCTATCTCTTGCTGTAGCTTTTCTTCTTCTACTGACGCATATATTTTGTATGCCGTGTTTAATACTTTCACTCCCCTATAATTTTCCACTTCTTTTCAGTCCCCTTTTTTGTATACGCGCATATTACTTTTTCTCTTCATCTCCCCGGGAAGCCCACCCCCATATTCCCTCAATCATTATACTCAAAATACTCAAAGATTAATTAATTCGTAATAAAATATATAACCCGTTATGTAATTTCACACAAGTTGGAAATAAAAGATGTTATTACAACTTAAACAAATAAACAAAAGTAAATTAATTAAGATAATATATATATATATATATATATATATATATATATATATATATATATATATATATATATATATATATATATTGTGGAGACACATTTGAAACCCTACTTTAGAGTGGAGAATGCTTCAAAAATTGGTTTAAACGCGCGTACAAGTGTATAAAACTTAAAGGCGATTATTTTGAAAACCAATAAAACAGTTTGTTCCAAAGATTTTTTCCTTTCCTAATTTTTGTAACTACTTAATAGGCAGCGCTCGTATAATCAAATGTGTTGCAGGGAATCTGTATGGCATTAGCCAATCATCAGTGTCACCAATTGTGCACTGGGTGCGCTATTTCTTGCTAGAACATTACCACAGCTTGTATGAATTCTATGAAGTGGTTCATTTCCAAATGTGGTCGACTATACCGACTGCACACACATTAAGTGTAAAAATTCTGATAATAATGGGCCTTTACTGTACTAGGAAGGGATTTTATTCACATAGTGTGCAAGTTGTGTGAGCACCAAATTACCAATGTTGAATCACGACGGAGTAGCAATGCTCACTATTCTCACTTTTGAAACAATATTGAAGTTTGAGGAAGAACTAGGAGGTGGATAAGAGGCTGCCATCATACTGACTAAAAACACTTCTCCATCCAAACACAGCAGCTGAGTAGCAGCAAGTGGAAGTTTATGTTTCGATCAAACTTGCAAGCGTCATTGGACACTTGCATCTCGACTATAGCAGTACTATATAACATTAAGCTTCAATATGATAATGAATTTTGCATAACTAATTAGCGTGGTAGTCTAATGCAATGCTCTCCATTGTAGATCACGATAATCACGCAGAGCGTGTGGGTGAGGAAGTAAAGGTAGGTCGACCATACGGCTAGAACTTCATTCCGATAACAATTTGTACGACGTCATTTTCAACGTTAAAGTTGACTGTAAGGTGAGCCTGGTACTGCTGCCTAATTTATGTAAGGTACACCGTCGTAAATGGAAGCCAAAAAATTGGTTATTCTGCTGTCTAAACACCTTTTTTGAAGACTGCTGATTATGACTACAGCAGATGGCGGGCGTGACCTTGATGTATAAGTTAATATAAATAGACAAGTTTTATTGTGCAAAGAAAAGCTTACTGGAAAGAAACTTAAGTAAAAGTCATTGAGTTCCACTTACTCCGCAATATGAGACAAGTGTAACCTAAGTCTTAATTACTCATAAAACCCTTCGTAAATAACAGCAGGGTAAGTGGAAATAAAACGAGGGATTTCAAAATGTAATACGATCGTCAGAATCTGACTGCTCTCCTTAAAAACCATGCTGCTCGTCTTCGCTGGTGTTTGAAGAGTCCTAAGTCAAATCTTTTTTTACGTTTATGTTTTTCTTTCTTTTCTTTATCGATTTCTCTTCCTTTTGCTTCCTCTTTTCTTTCAATTCCTGGATAACATCTGACTGCAGCTCCAGGACATATTCTTTTCCGTTTCTATTGTCCAGCTGAAGGAGTTTGGTTAATATATTTCAGAAGCATGTTTCAAAAGATTGTTCACCTTCCATTGATATCTGCTTCCTCCTGAGCATTGTCCACATTGTTGTCGTCGGATGGATGGACGGTCGTGGTTGTACTTGATGTGTTGGATTATGTACAATGCCTTCAGGATCTGAAACGATGTTGACAACTGATGGAAAAAGAAATGAACCTGGCAAAGATGAGTTTTCAATGAGACAAATTTTGGAATTTCTTTAATGCCGAAGTTCAAATATTTTATTTGGAAAGATGGTATCACAAAATAAATAAATACTTACCTTACAAAACCCGTTCTTAATGGTTTCAGACGTTTGTTCTTCCCATACTTCAAAAATTATTGATGAAAACATGGATTTGGGCAACTTAATCTCATAGTATTCCCTTTTAAGAGTTAATGATGGCCAAATCATATTGCAGCTTTAAAGGTTTAAATACTGATAAATCCATCGGTTACAAGGGCTGGGTGGTATGTGGCGGTAATTTTGAAATCACTATTTTTTCCTGCAATGCTTTCTTCATAATCACAATAGAGGGGTGGGAAGAATATCCACCATAGATAAAAACGACAAGTCTCTCTTTGGGAATAGAATACAAAAAGGTTTTCTCAATGTAATTAGCAAATTTAGCCGTTTCTAACCACCCATTTGACGTTGCAGCATATAATGCCCCTTTTCCAGGCCCTGTAGTGACTATGGACACGCACACGCACACACGCACGCACGCACCCACACACACACACACACGCCCGCCCGCCCACCCGTCCACCCACCCCTGAATTGTGGCAACAACGAGTTATAGCGGCTACATGAGCGCACCGAGTGGTTCCGGACTATGGAAGCCCCGTAGGTGATCTGATTCTAACTGTTATAAGCGTAGAATTGAATGCTACTTGCTATAGTTGCAGTTATTTATAAAAATTGGTCGAGTGCGTTTGAGTGAGCCGTCGGCGAGAGTCGGAGTCTGAGTTGGTGCTCTTTGTTGAAAGTGGCTAAGGACAGTCGACATAACTGATGTGTCTTACGTAACGCTACATTACCTCCTTGCTGATACTAGAGTTACTCTAAAATTACGTTTTTCTGTCCGTCTGTTGCTCTTTCGAGTATTGAGTGGTGGCGTCTTTGAGCTGGTTGTTGTTGGTGTAGTTTTTTGTGGGTGGCAGCAAGTAGAGAACTGATGTTCGGTTACTCAACTGATCTGAAGTGATAAACGTGGGACTCACTCTATCTGCCTCGATAGAAACTTTTTGCGCCAGGTATAGTCCTTCGTATAGGGTCTTCAGAGAGTGTTTAATTGTGTTGCTCCACACAAAAACATGTAACGTTGTACTTAGTTCTTTAAATCGAAAGATTTCTACGCTGCTGATGTTTGTTACGTGCGAAGGTTGTAACTTACTCGCAGTGTCTACGCGGTTGCGTTGTGTAATCTCCGGGTTCTCCATCCTGGTTTTAAAAAGAGATGTCTTGGCAACCATAGTCAGATGTAGCGTACTAGTTCTGCAGTTGTTATTTTAAGCCAGCTTTCCAATCAGTTCCGATTGTAATACGTGTGTCCATTCCTTGACGACGTAATACATGAAGTCTATTTTAAGTTGTTTGTGGAGACGTTTCGTTGGCTTGTGGATAAGCTGATGGGTGTATTCCTGTGAATCCTGCAATTTGTTACAGACGGCGGAACAGCTAAGATTTTGGGGTGGAGTTGGTTTTGGCTATTTCACGTAGCGATGAATACATGCTACGTAGTGCTTTTGGCATACTATGCACTGGCATGCCCACATTCTGCAACCCTTGTCGATGTTCGGCTACACGAATATTTCTTTAATCATTTTGGTAAATGTTCCTTTACTGGGGTGAAACAGTTGGTGGACTCTGTTAAAGATTCGTTTACAATAGGTCTCCATATATCGCAATAGATACCTTTATCTCTGTAGTGGGTGGTGTTTTTTTTAGTTTAAGACTTGTCGAGTGTTCCAGAAGCTTGTGTTGGATTTTTGTTCCCGTTCCCAACCCTAATAGTGAATGCTACTCGTTATTGTACCGATGTGTGATAAGGCGTCAGCAACTACGTTTTAGTTCTCGACATGTGTTTTATATCGGTTTAATGTTGTGTTACGTACTCTAGGAGTCTAAATTGACAAGATAATCATTTCTAGAGTTTTTGCACAAAGGTGTACATGAGGGGTTTGTAATCACAGTAGATTGTAAACTCCCTTCGTTCGAGTGATGCCTGTTTTGTAAAGAAAATAATGTTAGTGGCTTCGCTGTCTTTCTTGTTGGCGTGGACTCTTTGCTTAGGGTGCAACTAGCTGTGTTGTGTCGGCTAGTAGTTTTTTAGTTGTTGAACACATGTTCAACATGTGATGTTCATTATATAGAGTGATAAAGTTTTTGGCTGCAGCTGGAATGAATCTGTTATAATAATTTATCAATCCTAGTGCTAGTATAATGAGATTTAGATATATGATAGTTACCAAAAATTTCGTCTGAATAAACTTGTACATGTATTTTTATATAGTTTCATGAAAGACCAAATAGCTATATAACATCGCGTAGTCGTGGTATTTGGTATTACAGAAACTGTACCGCCTGCTTGATGACTATACGTTTATCTCATTACCACTTGAAAAGTGTTTTGGGGTACCTCACGTGTTATTCCTCCTACTCTATCTTCGATGTATTCGTAGCACTACCGTAGATCTCTCAGGGTGGTGTCCATAAACCGTTGGAACGTTTGAGCTGCACTCCTGAGTTCAAGAATCATATATAGGAATTCATATAAACCAATGCTAAATTTATAGCTGAAAATACTTTTTTCCGTATGAGTTTTGCCTAAAGTCATTAATGTGTGATATGGGATAACGAGCAATAATTGTTCGTGTGTTTAGTGCTTGTAATCACTGCATGGTGACCATGAAGTGCTTTGGGCTATGGAACCAGTCCAGATAGTCCGATTCTAACCGTACAGGTTGTCCCATTTTCGTATGTTTTACGGGGTATCTCGCTTATTTTTTAGGTTAGAACCTTGCGGTTTTCGCGACACCGTGCTACTTTTTAATGAAACCAAAGATGTACTAATCAAATTTGCCATAGCCATCTTAGTTTTTGTGCTACAGACTGATTTTGGAAAAATTGCAGTTCCAGTCATCCCCTGTAACTCTGTTATTCTAGGACATATTAAAAAAGTAAAAACTGGTATTTGTAGATTTTTTTACGTAGAATCCAGTGGCGATGCTCAGATTTTCTTTAGAGGTCACAGTTTTTGAGATATTGACATAACCTACTTTTTTTAATGGGACACCCTATATATATATTTTTTAAATCTTTTTCCCCTTGCCAAGAGCTTTTCAAAAATATAGCATAGTCTATATTTATTTTTATAAATAACGTCCAGAATGATTTCTTTCTATAATTTACATTGATAAAAAACAAAATAATTAATTAATCACAAATATTGTTCAAATTGCAGACCATTATGTCTCCTACAAGTTTCACACAGTTTATAAATTCCTTTAATAGCATTTTCCAAAATAAATGATTGTCTTCGTAATTCTGCAAAAGCATTTTCCGTTGCAATTTTTAATTGTTGCATGTTAGCATATTGCCTTGAATAAATTTTATTCTTTAAATACCCCCACAAAAAAAAATCCAAAACCGAGAGATCCGGTGATCGTGGTGGCCATCGAACAGGTCCATTTGTTCCAATCCATCTCCTGGAAAAACCTTCATTTAGCCAGTTTTGTATTATTCTAGCATTGTGGGCTGGAGCCCCATCCTGCTGGAAGAATATATCGTTCAGTTGAGCCTGTGGAATATCTTCTAAAATGTTCATAGGTTTTTCTTGTAGAATTTGTAAGTACCCATTAGAGTTTAGGTTTTCTTCATAAATCTTGTAAACTATTTTTCGGTTAAAAATAAAGCACGAGACATTAAATCCGAACCTGCCTTGACGCTCTCTAGGAAAAATCACGTGGGTGTTTTCTTGACTCCAAAACCGCGAGTTGTGTCTATTAAGAATTCCCGAACTTGTGAAATGTGCCTCATCTGACCAAATTATTTTTTTTTCAAAATTATTGCCCTGGGTTTTCATACTTATAAACCAATTGCAGAACTCCAATCCACGTTCAGCATCACCAGGGTGCAGATGATGAACAAGTTTATACTTGTAGGGTTTGAATTTATGTTTTTTTTTAAATCTTTTGCACTGTTGTTTTAGACATACCGGTCTCTTCATCTATTTTTCTGCATTAGGTTTCAGGAGTGGCTTGAACAACTGCTAAAACGTTGATCTCTGATTCCTCGTTCTCTTTGTTGTAAACTCGGGGTCGAGGTTTGTCAAAACATCCATGTTGGCAAAGATTAAATTTTAATTTTTGAAATATTCTTCTGGCGGGTTGTCTTCTTTCGGGATATCTATATGACAAAATAGGTATATAAAATAAATACAAATTCAAAGGTAAAGATTAACTGACCTGTTCAGATAGAGTTCTAAGGCCTGGTCTGCGTTTTCATTAGATAATATGAAGCAGGTATTCATACCATATTTCTCAAGTTTTCAAATTTTTGGTTTCGAGTCATATTAAAAAATAATTAAACAACAACAACAACAACAACAAGAACAAGAAGGATAACAATAAACAAAAAACAACGAATAACAATAAATATCAGCACTAAATTTGGGAAAATGTAACTAGGAATAATTTGAGAGAAGCAGAAACTTCAAAAATCAAATACCTAAGTAATGGCAGAACGTTAATTATTTTGTTTTTTGCGTTACCATGATTACCCACGGCTATCCACTATTATCTATGTAAATTATAGAAAAAAATCATTTTGTCACGTTATTTATAAAAATAAATATAGACTATGCTATATTTTTGAAAAGCTCTTGGCAAGGGGAAAAAGATTTTAAAAAATATATAGGGTGTCCCATAAAAAAAATAGGTTATGTCAATATCTCAAAAGCTGTGACCTCTAAAGAAAATCTGAGTATCGCCACTGGATTCTACGTAAAAAAATCTACAAATATCAGTTTTTACTTTTTTAATATGTCCGACAATAACAGAGTTACAGGGGATGACTGAAAATGCAATTTTTCCAAAATCACCCTGTAGCACAAAAACTAAGATGGCTATGACAAATTTGATTAGTGCATCTTTGGTTTCATTAAAAAATAGCATGGTGTCGCGAAAACCGCAAGGTTCTACCTAAAAAATAAGCGAGATACCCCGTAAAACATACGAAAATGGGACAACCTGTACAAAGCATTAAATTGAGCTGCTTGGTATGGATGCTATTGCTTATGAAGGTTGTCAAGTGAGTGGGAGTGAGCGGTCGGCGAACGTTAGCGCTTCGTGTTGCATGCGGTGTAACGAATTCAAACGGCATTAGAACTGCGCACAGACCAATATCCGCAAGATGCAGCTAACTCGTCGTGAGTTTTACTAATAACTTTAGTTACGTTAAACGGTAAGTCGGACCAGGTAATATTTTTTGCGCAACCCTTTTTTAAATCGTGAAAGAGTACTGTAACCAAAGGACTAGTACATGACAGGGGAAAATACCATTTCCATCCTCCTGCAGATCGCATATTTCGGTTGCTACCCCTTTAGGTTGAATCTGAAACGCAATGCTACAAAAAAAGCACGGTATAGCTTTCACTGGATTTTGAATTCAAATTTGATTGTTTATTTCAAGTAACACTTCCACCGTCCCTATCTTAATTGATATAAATCAGTCAAGCTAAAATGGAATAATCAATAAGACTGAATTATCAAACATAAAGAAATGGATAACACTCTTTTAGCATTTGTAAATTGTGTCGTTACAAATAATCCAAAGCATAAAAGAAACTCAATAATTAACTTTAACAATCATTTATTGTAATAAAATAGTCTAAGTGCACCACAGTAAATTTCAACACAACAATAAATATTCTTCTCAACAACAACGAATTTCACAATTGAAATACCCAATACCTATTTCTCCTTTCTTTTACTTGCACAAAAGCGTTTTCGAGAGATGAAGGAGGCGACACACGCCCTTTTTAATTAAACGAAACCTTAAATACAATATATCTAAATCAGCAGCGGCCAACGTAGAAAATTCAATATCAAATGAGCTTCAGTAATTAAACAACTAAATAGTTTTGTAAATGTGTCGGTTAAACATGTTTCAATAAACAAAATAAAAATTTAGTAAACACCACTAAAGCCGATGACGCGTGTTTCATATCAACCATATGTTTATTAATTTACAAACAACCAATGTTTATATTTATTATAAACCAATTTGAATTTCTTACACAAAATTACAGGATAAAGTAACAGAAACAGTACACGATGCTTAGGGCTGTCCCCGTCTCTTCCATCGCAACGATCGACTCGTTTTTCTTCGTGAATGAATATGTACGCTTCTATCTACCGGATTATTCTTCTCAATTATAAATTTTAATGCAAAAGCTGACAGCGTGATAACTTTTGCCGTCGCCAGAGCGCTAAATAGCTTCTTGAAGCAATAATTACTATTTCAATTAAGCACAACAACTTCTCACCCAACTGTCACCTAATCAGATCCTTACTAAATCAATCCTCTGTTTATTTAAAACGTTTAACAAATCATCATTATCATTATTTTTCACTTGATGGAATCTGCTTCATCATTTACCTCTTCATATGGCTTGAAAACAATATAACTAGTTAGTAGCTTATGACCATCATAAACACGAAATCCATCTCGTTCATCACCAACCAACCTGCTAGGAACTGACTTAGCTGACCACTTGCAGTCTGGAATTCATTCGAGTGGGTTTTTAGGTGGTCTGAAACTTAAAATTTCTTTTCCAAAAAGAAAACTCGTAAACTTTGTGAAATAGTACTTAAACGTCGGTGAATTTCTCTATCGGAGCACACACATCTTCACTTATTAACTCACCAGGCTTGGCAGGCTTCACGGTATGGCTGTGGTAAGTGTCTGTGTTGTTTTCCCAACACACATGCCTCACAAAGCATATCGGTAGCTCTAGGTTTGATTCCTCTGTTCTTGCCACATTTTAATACATGGGATTTGTTCTGATGAGCAAGACTTTCATTGGATTCTTTGGACGTTTCTTATCGCTAACGATGACAAAATTTCTATGTCTAGCTCAAAGAGTCTATTATTGACATTACCAAACAACTGCGATTTTTTATTTTTTGTGAACATACATTCGTCTTCTTTTGCTAAGAAAACGTAACTGTTTCTTACTGCACATGATAATGACAACAGATTTCTTCCAAGTTTTGGAACGAACCATACTTTTTCAAGAACTCGTATCTCTTTGAGACGTCCTACATTTACTCGTACCCTTATATCATCTTCTCCAAACGCGTCAATGTATTCACCGTTAGCTACAGTAGCACGCACTGATTCGTCGAAAGATACAGATGTCTGATTTTTTTTACAAAAATCCATATGTTGCGATGCTCCCAAGTCAGTTATAAAGCATTCCTTACCCTCACTACTTGCCACATAACATAGAAAATCGGTCTTTGTTTTCTCTTCCTTAAGCTTTACTCATGTCTTTTCTTTTAGATTTGTTAGGGCTAAATGAGGCATCTTGACTTTTCACCACCTCCTTCTGATGTTCCAGGACTCTTCTTTGCAGTTTGTAAGGCTTCTCCACTTAACCCTGCCTTTAACATGGACATCAATGCTCTCTCACACACTCTTGAACTCTCTAAAATTCTTTAGGTAGTGTGCTCATAATTCTGGACATTAACACTAGATCAGGTAACACATTTGCGTTGTGCTTCTGCAACTCTTCGTTTATTTCTCAATACGTTGTCTGTACCTTGAAAAATGCGTTATGAGATATTCACCTTCAGAGAAACTTGAAGTAAAGAATTGCTCTAATGTTCGATGCAAACGCTGGTTCGATAACTGTTCAAATACACTAAATAACTTTGTCCAGGTTTCACAAGCTGTGTTTCACTTCGCCGGAAGCTCAACACGGCCATCATCCAATGCATTTACTAAAATCACTTGCGCCATAGAGTCATCTTTTTCAAATGTCAACTTAACTTTAAAAGCAAGTAGATGTTCTTCAGAAGTGTCTTCATGTAATGCTGAGGGAACAAACATTTCTCCCCGAACAACGGATAGGACACTGTGATGCTTCAACATCAACTCCATTTGCCTCTTCCATCGTCTCCAAGACTAAACTTCATGCAACTTGTCTACGTGCAACTTTAAATTAATCCTAAATTTTTTAAAAGAAAACATGGAGATCTGGGTTCATAACTATAATCCATATAGACTTTTAAAAAAGATCAAATTATTTTCAAGTTTTATTGTCTCATCTCAAATCTATCAAATTTCTTCATTGGTTACTAATATATTTTAAATTCATAATAACAATCTAAATAGCGGGAAAGTTTAACTTCAATTGTGGTCTTGCCGTTATGATTCTTTGGATAGTTCACGGTTAAATCTAAAACCAAATATATATACAGATGAATTCAAAAGAGAGGGGAAATGAAAATTTTTCAATCGTGAACTCGATTCTATTTGTCATCTGTCTACTTGACACTACCCATCAAAGATATGTCTATCAATGTCATTAAATGTATACCAACTTGTGCATTTGTGCAATGCCTCATTTAAGGGAAGTGGATAAAGCCAGAATCGTGTCTCACCTGGAAAATGGTAGGACAATTATGAATTTAGCGACTTTAAGAGGTAGTAGGCATGTGTACTCCATGCCAGCAGGGGAGGTACCACCACTCTTACCATGGGCCCCTTAATATTGGGTTTCCGATTTTCTGAGCTCGGTAAAGGCTGCCGGTTACCTTTTGCTTCATCCTTAATATATTCTCATCCTTATTCTTCCTTCTCGCCGTCACTGTCTTCCTATCGGATTAAAAGTCCCAAATTAAAAAATAAGATGGCTGTGGTTTCTAGGGTAATAAATTCCGGACGTAAAATCCTGCCCCATTCTGATGTCCGGGAGGGCAGGGCCCAAGCGACCACGGCCATCGAAAGTATCAACTTTCTGATTCACTACTGCAACATCCGTGGTACATCAGGTCTAATCTTAATGCTATTCACCAACATCTTGAACAATTACAACCTGATATTTTGTTTCTATCTGAAACACAAGTCTCCTCTGAAAGCTCCGAGTCACCCGACTTCCAATTTCCTCAATACCACCTTCACTCTAACTTTCGATATAAAGGAGGCGTATGTGCCTACATCAAGGACAGAATTGCTTGCAAGAGGGTTTCTTCCTTAGAAAGTAAAAATTTTGACGTTATTTGGTTTAAACATTCTGGTCCTAATTTTGTGAAATTCTACTGTTGCATTTATAAGTCTCCTAATGACAGTAACTTTCAAGACTTCTTCGATTACCTTAGTATGAAAGTTGACTATCTCCTGTCTCAGTTTCCATCTTGCGATATCTCAATTGTAGGCGACTTCAATGTTCATAACTCTAATTGGCTTCAGTTTTCATCTACTACAAATCCTGCTGGTCATAGTGCAGAAACATTTGCTATTTCATGTGATCTCACACAAATGATTTCTGAACCCACAAGAATCCCTGATAACCCTAATCATACTCCACATCTTCTAGATCTCTTTCTTACATCAAACCCTCCTGTTTATAAAACTCCCGTTCTTTCGCCTTTAGGTCTTTCCGACCATTGTCAAATAGAAATCATTTCTACTGTACCTAATTTCACTGTTGTTCGCGAAACCGATAGAACCTTGGGGTGTTTTAAGTCAGCTCGATGGAGTAATTTACGGGATTGCTTTGTAACCTTTCCATGGCGTGAATATTGTTTTAAGTCGTCCACTTCTTCGGACATCGCTCTTTCAGTATCTGAAGTCATCCTTAGGGGAATGGAGTTATACATTCCCAAAAAACAGTACCGTGTAGGTTAGTCACGTTCTCAACCCTGGTTCAATAAGGCTTGTGCTGATGCAATATCTTTAAAAAATAAATATTACATTAAATGGAAATCTAATAAATCGGTCGACAGTCATGTAGAATGCGTTGGTGCTAGAAATATCTGCAAAAGTGACATCACTAAAACTAAAAAGTTGTTCGAACAACGAAAATGCAATGAACTAGCTACATCTCCTTTAGGCAGCCGTAAATTTTGGTCTTTAGCTAAAGCCATTAGTAAAAACTTAGGAACATCTTCATTTCCCCCCCTGACATCGATTGACGGATCGGTAGTTGCTGATTCTGTAGAGAAAGTCAATGTTTTTGTGGATTTGTTTGCATCAAACTCGTGTCTCAATGATCTGGAAAAGATGTGCCCCTAGTCAACTCTTCTTCATACGATATGAAACCAATTCATTTTCGGTACAAGCTCTTGGAATCGATCATCAGTAAGCTTGATCTCAATAAGGCGACTGGTCCAGACGGTATCCCAGCTATTGTCTTAATGAAATGTTCCCCCGAACTAGTACCAATCCTATCTAAGCTCTATACGGTCTCTATGTCTTCTGGGGAAATCCCTTCATCATGGAAATTAGCAAATGTTCAACCTATTCTCAAAAAAGGCGATAAGACCGATCCCTCAAGCTACCGACCAATTGCCATCACTTCCATTTTGTCTAAAATCATGGAAAAAGCCATCCATCAGTAACTGCTTACGTTACTTGAAACTAACAAACTCCTTAGTGACCACCAATATGGGTTTAGGCAAAGTCGTTCAACAGGTGATCTTCTTTCATATGTGACCCAAGTTTGGAACAATACAGTAAAGCAGTCCGTGAAACAATTGTAGTCGCTTTAGATATCTCAAAGGCATTTGACCAAGTTTGGCATAAGCGTTTACTTGCCAAACTCACCTCGTTTGGGTTAAATGATACGCTCATCAACTGGGTTTCTAGTTTCCTTGATAAAAGACGAATACGTGTCGTAGTTGATGGCTTTTTTCAAAAGATGTTAGCATTAACGCGGACGTACCACAGGGATCCGTTATAGTGCCTACACTTTTTCTGCTGTACATAAATGACCTTATTTCAACAACTAACCCCATCCATTGCTTTGCTGGCGATAGTACTCTTCACTGTACTTCATCTCAGTCTACCCATAGTACGCATTCTCGAATGGGGAAGCAATAATCTGATTAAATTTAATGCTAACAAAACTCAGTGTTGCCTTGTGTCCGCCAAAAAAGATCGATCATTTCCTGTTGTAAATATGAATGGCTCAGTTCTTAAGTTTTCAGACTCTATTACTCTGTTGGGCATGACCGTATCTTCAAATCTCTCATGAGTTTACCATCTTCTGTCAGCTACCAAAACCGCTGCTCGTAAAATAGGCTTTTTGTACAGATCTAAGCAGTACTTTACCTCTCGACAACTCCTTATTATGTATAAGGCCCAAATTCGGCCTCATCTGGAATATAATTCTCACCTCTGGGTTAGTGCTCCCCAATACGCTCTCGATATCGTTGATCGTATTCAAAAGAGAGCGATTAGGCTTATAAATGACCCGTCCTTAACTTCTCACATACAGTCCCTTGAGCATAGAAGGGTGGTTTCAGTTCTTTCTTTGCATTATCGTTATTACAACGGCTATTGTCCTGCTGAATTATATTCTTTGATACCATCTCGAGCTATCTTTGCGAGAAACACTCGGTTCGCTCATTCACATCATCAGTATGCAGTACAAATCTCCACTTGTCGTACCAAACGGGCGCAATCCACATTTTTCTACACGGCTTCTGAACTCTGGAATGATCTCCCTAGTTCCTGCTTTCCTCTCACTTATGATATGAGAAAATTTAAGATAGCTGTTCATAGGCATCTATTGGCAATTCATTATCCCTCTATCCATCCTCCTAAGTGTTTCTGAGTGCTTTAGCACGATAGGCCAAATTTAGCCAGTTCAGGTCCATAATCATAAAAAAAAAGATATACCGTCAAAATATTTTAAACTATTTTTAATAAACCATGCTCACCATGCACACTATGGAAAAATTGAAAAAACCTGCCAATTTTTTTTATATTTCCCGAATTTTTTGAATCCAGCTGTACTTAATGTGCGCATGAAAAGTGATTAAATTTTTACGTACCTGTTTGAAATACATCCGACACCATTACGATAAGTTACCTGTTAGTTTTCCCCGTTGCTCAATTTTTAAGTGCTTGTAGCACCTTGAAATTTGCAACTTTGTACTCTTTGCGACGACTTTTGGCATTTCCTCTACAAATTATTATTAATTCAACATGCGTTACTTAAGTTAGGCAACACAGCACGATTGCACGGCGTCAATTTGCCTTCTTGTCATTTTGACAAATCGGGATACCACTACAGAAAAATATAATGGCCGTCTGTAATGCAAAATAAAATGAAACAGAATATACAGAGCAAAACAAAATTTTTAATTACAATATTTCTGGCACATCATGTGTATAAAATTTTAGTAACTTTATCATTCTAACTGTGGCAGCATTGATTGTCAAAATTATAGTTAAGGTTCCCAGCATTTTACTTTTAGTTTATATTTGTCTTATCAGCTGTTTTCTGCTTTTTGTGTATTTATCGTTCCTGTTTTTCTTATTTAATTAATGTAGTGATTTCGAATTAATTTCAAAAATGTCAGAGCAACCATTTACATTATATAGTTTATGTATAAATGTTGCTGTAACAGACTGTGTAACTCTTTGTAGATTTTGCAAGAAAGAATTTCGTTTACTTCCCGACAATGTTCTCTTTGATTTTTATTACAAAGTAAGTTTTTCTACATTTATCCAAAAATCTAGAATGCTTAGAATTGGTGTTGATTATTAATTGATTCATGTTGAATTAAAAACAAAATTTTGTTATTTATTTATATTTTTTGAGAACTCTTATCTTGTTTTCTTAAAGCCAATAACGACAATCTTTAAATTAGTCATGTATTAGTTATACAATTGTTATATTCAAATTCAGATTATTTATTGCACAGATAAATCTAATGTGAATGACAGATAACTTATTTTTCATTCATTTTATAGTTTATTGACTTATGATAAGGAACTGAATGAATTTTTTTCTAGATGTACACAGAGAAGCGTCTTTGTTTACTTGGAGTTGAATACAGCGAATTAGAAGTTTTTAATCGTATGTTAAAGGTAAAACACAAACGTAGTAAATTACTTAAAAGTTTTCAATCATTAATCGATCATGGTTCTAATGTTATGGAAGAATTGTTACTCAGTTATTCTAAGTATCGTACATGTTCCGAGCCTGTTACCGCTATAACTATTGATATTGGTTTAAAATTAGGTGGATTTTTGAATGAAGGTGGCTGGTATAATTACGCAATTGAGATTTTAAATGTTGTTGAAGAATTGTGTAAGAAAAGAAAAAAGAATTCCAATATGCTTTGTAAACTTTTAGACTGTTATCATAAGTATGTCTTATTAATTTGTAAATCGTGTTTTATTAATTAGTTTTAGACGACTGCATGCCGAATCTGTATATTGCATGTTCAAATGTGCCGATGATACATTTGAACTTGCTTTAAATACGAAAGAAGAATTAGAAAAAGTTAATGCTGTGCCAAATTTAGCTGGATTATATGCAAATATTTCAGCATTATTTTTTGTTAGGAGTGAATATGATGAGGTATAGTATTTAACCTCCATTTCACTTAAGAAGTACATTCAATGAATAGAAAAATTATATTGTTGATATTATGTTTATGTATTTGAGTTGTTACTGCTATCTGCAAGAATGCTATTCGTTTCTGAAGTTAACCCCATACTTTAACATTTCAACAAACATTGTTGCTAGATTATTGTCGCAAGATTAGACGAAAAAGTCATAATCTATTGACATTAATATTGATATGTTATATAAAAAATCTGGAGTGTCTTCACTCAATATTCTTGTATGCATACGTGTATACAATAAAAGTACTAGCAGATTTATATAATCATGTAAACTTGATGAACAATGCAAAAATGAAACTGAAACTTTTTGAGTTCATGTTTTAAATGTCCCTCAACACTTTAAATTAGAGTTCTGTAAACTCCATAATTTTGAAGGAGCCGATATTACCTGCTTTGATAATTAAACGTGATTTTTGTAACACGAAACATCCGTTTTCAATCGATTCATTTTGCGAAGTAGGTAACAGGTTTTAATAATCATAATGCAAAAATGCAGTACAGGAGTTTGTCTGCGGCAGCGCTAACATGTCCTGAGAGACTGTACGCTTGTTGCAGGAATTTCCGGTAGAATCTGCAATTCTGAACTAAAGGTAATGTCTATGTCATTATTTATGATCTAGATATCACATATTTTTTATACAGCATTATGTCTAGTTTATATTTCATTCTATATCTTTACTGTACCATGATGCCGCCGCCGCGTTTATTTGTAATTTGTGTGTGCTCGTGGCCACAGTGGGTGCCTATATCAGTTTAGCTTGGTCTATATTTGTATTTTCCACTATGTCTACCAGAAGTAAGAAATCCATATTATGGAATGTTTTTTAATATCTGACCAGAAAGCAAGTTGTAATTTATGTAAATGCTGTCAGCTATAAAACATCTACCAGCAGCTTAAAGCGGCATTTGGAAAGGAAACATCCTTTAGTTCAAATTGCACCAGATTTTGGTGAGTCAATCTACAATCAAAAAGTCAAATAGCGATAAAGCAGAATCAACTAACGAGAATGTGGCTTGATGGTAATGGTAGCACACCCTCAACATTAACCTCAAATATTCTACAATCAAACAAACAACACTAACTTTTACGTGAAAAACTATACCATTACACAAGAGAAATAAAATAAGTGATGCTTTAATGGACTTATTTATTAAGGATTTTCAACCATTTAGTGTAGTGGAAAACGTAGGATTTTGAAATTTTGTATAAATCCTGCTTAGCAACTTCCCGAACTTCGAATGGGGATTAAACAGCAAAATTTTACTTGCAATTTCCGATAATGCTGCCAATATTAAAAAGGCCGTAAAAGATGTTTTAAAGTCGAGATTTTTTGGTCGTTATGCTCGTACATTAAATTTGATAGCCAATGATTCCTTGCATGTCATCGATGATTTGCTTCAGAAATTAAGGACACATCTCATTTTAAGCGTAGTACCACTGATAATGCCAAATTTTTTGAAATACAAAAGCAGCAAGGACAAACAATACCAAAAAAATTATTACAAGATGTACCGACAAGCTGTAATTCATCATTCTATGTGATAGAACAAGTATTAGAACTAGAAGAAGCTGTTAGAGCATCAATGGCATTGATAAATGATAAAAACTTTCCCGTCATATTTGTAGAAGAGTGGCAAATTACAATCGTTCTTAACCCCTTAGAAAAATTAACAAAAATTATGAGCGGATATAATTACATGACCCTCTCCTCAATATTAGTGCTGACAGGAGGTTTAGAAGACACTTATAATAACATGTCGCTGCCTTAAAATTATACAGTTCTATGTTACATGCAACATCATCTGAGAAAAATGACTGAAATTTTGTGTATTATAAAGTAAGGCTAACAAATAAATATACTAGTTTTTGGTATATTCAAACGTTTTTAGACTTTATTTGATCGAAAATCAATTAATTTGTGACTGATTTCTATGAACTGCATCACGCACACGAACACGCACATGCACACCCACACACCCACGCACACGCATCGCACGCACGCGCACATAGTTATAGATAACGATAAAAATACATACAGCTTTGTTTTAGAAAAATATATTTGTTTAACCCTGCAACCGGGGCGCCACGAATTGTGACACGAGACAGGGCGGTGCTGGGTCTCAGACTTTTTTGTTATTTATATTGTAAGGACTGTTTTTGTCAAAAATACTATATAACTAGATTAAACAGACCTTGGTTTAAGAGATAAGTACAAAAAAAAATTTTTGTAACATTTGAACAAAATCATAACTCAAAAAGTTCACTACAAAAAGGGAACCGACATCTTGAAAAATTAACAATTTCTAAACTTTCAAAACTAAAAAAAAAATTTTTAGAAAAATATTCATACAACATCAGATACACCTCTTTATTGATTTTCACCACGTTGGGAGCACTGGGAACACCAAGCTTCCAGATGGCGCAGACAAATACATTTTGTACAAAAGAATCTTGTTTTTGAATCTGTTGGGCAAAAGTAACATCTTTTTCTTTGTCAGGGACGGATTATTTGCCTTTGTTGAGATGTACCAGCAACCTCTTGCCTTCTCTGTCTTACGGTTGGAGCAATATTTTTCGCCGATGAACGCCGTTGTAAATGTTCTTTAGTTAGAGCTAATCCAACTTCCCTCAGATACAATCTTCGATGCATTTTGTAGGTTTTATTCTTGCACGCATAACTAATTTGGGAATTTACTCCTGCCATGTTCAGTAATGCATAAAAGATGACCATAGGCCATCTTCTGGTATTTCTAGCAACATTGTAGGTTGCCCCTAGTTGATCCAAAGTTTCCACGCCGCTTTTTGTTTTGTTATAATATGTAAAAATATCAGGTTTGTACTTCTCGTTTGTAGATGCATCAATATTATCATCATGGTGTAAACTCGAAATTAGAATTACATTTTTATACTTTTTAGGTGCGTAGGAAACAATTGTATAGTTCTCTTGAAACCCAAATACTGAAGAATACGGTTGTCTAGCTTTAGTATTTGTAAATTCTAGTGGAAGTTCCCTCTTATTTTATTCATTGTACCCACGATTATTAATTTGTGATCATGAAATCATTTTCTAACCACATTTACAGTCTTGTACCAATTGTCACACGTCAGATTGCTATTCATTCCAGAAATAGGCTTTATCAGTCTTTCAACAACACTACAAGTATCATTTGATTGCTTGTAAGGGTCTTCAGGCTGTTGCCCAACATAAACCTCCAAATTTAACCCAGATATGCCTGAAATTTAAACTTTTGAAAACTGTTGTTTATTGAGTTAATTTCTACTATTCTAAGTTTAAATAACCACAAAAAAATTGCAAAAAAAATGTATTACATACAATAACTGCACAATGAGGTGTCCTTTTTAAAGGACAGTAGGCAAATGTATACAAACTTTTAAAACTGAGCATATATAATTTGTATTTCTTTAAATCGTATGGTAGCTTACAAAACAGTCAACATGAAGTGCCACATCACACTTTTGACACTTAGTTTTCACTTTCCTGTGACAAACCCTGCAACGAGTGTGTTTTTCTTGTGATCCAATAAAATGATCCATAGAGTCATATCTTCTATCAGCGTTTTCCAAGTTAGAGGGACGACTTCTTTTATATGTTTTGTGTGAAGAATTTTCCAATATTGCTAGCAATCCGTCTTCGAAAGGTAACTTGATCCATTTTGCCGTTTTGTTGATGATGAAGCTGCCAGGCATTGTGGACTGCAAGATCAATAAGGTGATTAAAAATTGGAATGTACCATTTTTTTCCTCTTATGGAAATTCGGTATAGGCTTATATTCTCATCACATCTGTCTACGCCTCCCATATTGTAGTTATAAACCGAAATAACTTGTGGCTGATCAACTATAATACGCTTGTTTTTCTTTCTATCATATCTGGATACCTTCGTTATGGGAAACGCAGACATATAATTTGATGCAATATTTACAACACTATTGTCATTCCACCGAACTACCGCAATAGGTGCCTCTGAACTTTCTTCATTTCGCCTTTTGATTTCTATGGACACTTCATCATTCGATTTTCTCTCATTGTACCCGTTCCTCTTATCTTCTGTAAGCTAAGAGTGTGAAATTTTCGATTCAAAGCGTCAATTAGTGGACGCATTTTAGCAATTTGTCCAAAGCTTCATTATCACAACAATGAATGTTGGAAAAAATAAAATCGAAGCGATCTCGCGACATCGCATGGATAACAAGTTTATGTTGAGTGTCTTTCGCATTTTCCAATACATATGTCGTCTTGATACGCTAACATATCCGCTTAAAATAAGAATACCGATAAATTTTTTCATTTCTTCCACTGTGATGTCATTCTTCTTTTTGTTCCTTGACGCATATAAATTTGAATTGTCAACCAGTATTCCGAAAACTTCATCATCAAGATATATATATATATATATATATATATATATATATATATATATATATATATATATATATATATATATATATATGTTGAAACGTTCCAAAGGGGTATTTACATTACAAACTGTGCTCAAATTAAGCCACTCTACCTCCTTTTGAAAAACATCGCTCGTATCTTTCCACTGGTAGGATTTCTTCTTAGAAAGCTGAGACATGACTATTTTATTTTTTAGTGTAGCCAATGGGAGATCGTCTTCAGAATGTATTTACTTCTGCATTAGCCTTCAATAGCGATGCTGGTAAATTATTTATATCGGGATTATCTTCTTCTCCCGAATCCTCATCAGTAATGTTTTCATCATCAGGTGGCAGTATATTTATACCTATCACATCTGGAAGATTATGAATGTCGCCCGCGTTTTCCAACTCCAAAAGTTCATGTAAAGTTAGGCCCCTACATAGAACAGTAATATAGAACATGCCTTGTATGCCTACTGCCCTTTAAAAAGGACAGTAATCTTTAAGCCTAGTTTTTGCAATAATTAAAAAATTCCAAACGTTTAAAGTAATTAAAAGAACTTAAGTAAACATTTCTTAAGATAAATTTATAGTTATTAACTTTTAAAAATGTAGAATGTAAAATTTATACTTACCCTGTTAATCGCAAATCAAGTGGTGCTGATTTATACATTTTTTAAACGTCCACAACTACACTAAGTTTTAAACAAAAGAAACACTGATGTTATTCCTATGCAGCAATAGGTGTAACTGAGCCACTCAAGCATCTGCATCCTGTCTGCTTTGTTACAAATAGACAAGTTAGAACACGAAAATTGCTGTCCTCGCAAAAGGACAGTAGGCATATCTGGGTTAAGGCATAAGAAGTAGCTGAATCTACTAGTGGGAATATTTTTATTCCGTAATGGCTCGGTTTATTCGGTTTATATTGTAGAAAGGAGCATCACCCCTGAAAGCCTCAAGCTTCTCGTCAAGAATTGTATTTAGCCCAACTGTATATGATTTTTGACAATTATTTACAAAAATGTCAAATACCTCTCTTATTGGTGCTAAATTGTCAGTGTCCTTTCCTCCCGTGTTGTTAAATTATCATATCTTAAAGATCTCAGCAATAAATGAAAAGGATCCTGGAACATAACAAGCCAAAATCTTTCAACTCCAAGTATCTCTTTGTCCCACAACTCTCGGGTATTTAGCCGGCCTCCTCTAAGAATCCCGGCTAGATATAACAGACCAAAAAGGCTTTCATTTCGCAAATATCCGTTACCTTTCTCTTGCATAGCCAGCTGACAACCCAGATATAAAAAGATTTGTGTTTGTTACGATAATATTAAATATTTCGTCTGTTACAAATAGGGACTAACATTCCAAAACTGTTTTAGCAGATTTTCCATATTCTTTGGCACCTGGTAATCGAACAATAATATTTTCTTTTCTAGTTCTTACCGATTTAATAGAGCAATGTTTTTTCCAACGTGTGATGCAGTGTTTACCGATAAACATCGGCACTCGTGGGGTAACCCTGGGAGAATCTTCGTCTTCATTTTGTTCATCCTTATCACAATCCTCCTGTGGTTCAGAACTAAGTTCTTCCTCTGCGTCATCTACTTCTTCATCAGGCTCTACTTCTTCCCAAAGCCGCCGTTGCATTTCCTGCTCTAGTTCATAACTCATTATCTAAAATAATTAAAAATGTTTACAACGAAAAATAAAAAATAACGTTGAACTTACCAAAAATTAATGTTTTTTCTAATAAAAAAAAGTGTCGCAATCCGGGGCGCCGTGTCTCACAGACTTTTTCGGCTGTATCTTGTAAAAATTTAAACTTCTGCTTACACCGCTTGCATAACGTGTACTGAGTCACAAGCTAGCAGGGTACATGGAGCCGCAACTCGCTAGGCGAATAGCCCAATACAATTCGGCAGTTCTTCGACCTGCGCAGTCTCTCAGACCCGGCGCCCGGTTGCAGGATTAAGAAATTCTGGTACTAGGACCTATTGGAGATACAGAAAAAGGTTACTTCTTAATTTGAATGAAAAAAAAAGCAAATTAAACACTAGTTTATTTACTTAAAAATTATTATTATATTTAGAATTTACATCAGTACATAAAGACAAAATTTACATCGATTGGGGCTTGAACCTTGATGGCGCAGTTGGTTAGCGCGGTACTCTAGCAAAGTACAGGTCGTGAGTTCAAATCCTACTCGAGGTAAACTTTTATTTATGTGTTTAATAAAATTAATAATAATTTATAATTACATATTTACCTTTGAACTTATTCGTTCATAACAAAAACTTATAATAGTTTATTTACTGTTTCCTAAACCTAAATAAGGTTGATAGTCCAATCAACCGGGCCAAATAATCAAAAAGTTTTCCAGTGTCCTGCCAATTGCACTTTTAGGGGTACTCTGGCTTCAGGAACTCGAATTTCGGGTTGGCCAAGCGAAATTTTTCCGAGAAAGGGGTGAAAATTGAGAAAAACGGTGAATTTTTTTGTTTTTCGGGTTTATCTCGAAAACGACGCGGAATTTCGAAAAAAGTTTCGGAAAAAAGTTCCACGACGGCGCGTTACTAGGCCGGTTGATTCACGAAGCAAAGCAGTTGGCCTATGTAGTGTGCCACTGCGCAACTCCACGCTGTCTCTCAATGTCAGTTGGGCTAACGAATGCTTGAGTCGTAGCATTAACTGTTCTGCATAGCGTGGTTTCTGTTTTGGATCAACGTGCATTTTAAAGTGTTTTATATTGTGCTTATTTGTTGAAGATTGTAGGTGTTAACGACATAGAAAAAGGTAAGTTTTTACATAATTAAATTGTTATAAAATATTAATAATAATAAAATAGGGATTACGAGGTTTATAAGTTTTTTTACAATTTAAAAATCGTACAAAAAAGTGCAAAATTGTTGAATTATTATAAAATCATTGAAATTTTTACCATATGATCTATATTCAATGAGACATATAATATCAATCATTTTATTATTAACGTTTACGTTTAATTATTGTAAAATAATTTGTCAGCGGCTTCGTGAAATATAAACAAAATTCCAAATAATGCAATTCAAATACTAATTAAAAAGATTAATTCGTTGAATTTATAAACTATGAAGAGCAGCTCGATCAAAGTAAAAAAAATTAAGACACGCTTTGATGCCAGCATTTCTTCAAAATGGAGTCGGCTTTGAATGGCCACATTTTCTGAGTTTGGAGTCTCTGCAGTATATTTTGTGTTACTTTTGTACCTTGCTACCTATCCACGGCGAAGGATACGTGCAGGTAGCGAAACCTTTTAGTCCAGGCAGCTAGATCCCAACCAATGGTTACAAGTATGCAATGAATATTTCAAACTTTCGACGCGGATTTCGAGGCGGATAATTGTTTGAATAATGCAAATATATTTTTTGCTCGGAAAGATATGAACGTAGTAAATTGTAATTCAAGTAATTTTTCCGTGATAATAAGCCGCATCGAATGAGATGTCGTTCGTTGAATACGAGCATGCGTAAAGTCAAGCCTCGCACACGGCGTGTCGAAAATAAAATTAAGTATCAATTAATCAAACATTGAGTATTATTGCCTTTACTTGCTCACCCGTCCCCAACAAATACATTCTGAACTGTTATAAGTATTACTTAAAAAAAATTATATTATATTATTTGTTTGTAGCTGTTTCAGAGAATATGGATGCCGAAAAGTGTACAGTTTGCGATACGTGCGGAGGACGTTACTAGGAAGGTGTATTACAAAGGACTGCTGACCTTTATTGAGAAGTGTAAAAAAAGGAATGACGAAAAATGGAGAATCTGGGAACAATTTACTGAAGATCAATACACTGTTTTTCATGACAAGTGTCGAAAACGATATGCAGCCGCATCGGACACATCACTATCGCAGAGGAAAAAACCAAGATTAAGCGAGCCAGATGAAACTTCAACTGCCAATGACGACGGTTTTGAAACAGATGAGATATTTAATTATTCTGAACTATGCATTTATTGTGAAAAGCCATTGGATCGTAAACACCATCAACTGTACACGATAAACCGCAACCAACCTCAGCAGGCCGTTTTTGATTGGGCAAAGTCCGTAAATAATCCACGTGCCAAAGCAATAGCTAGTCGTTTGAGATTTTTATTACAAGAAGAATGTACTACCTCTGGCTAATGTTAAATGCCGAAGTGCCATTCGGTTACAAAAGCCTGCAAGTGCAAGCTCTAACGATGAGTCTGATAAAGTATTTCAAGGAATTGTAGATTATATTGAGACCAGTGGAAAATACAAGTTTGATATTAAGCAATTTCGTAGTATTATGGCAGCAAGTGAACATAATGTAAGTTTGAGTAATTACTTACTACATAAAAAATTAGAAGAGAAGTTTGGTGACGACATGCTGATTATCAAGAATATTGGGCACCCACCGCTTTATTTTTATAAAACGACGACTCTTTTTGAAAATAGTAAAGAATGGTTAGCGAATCCCGAATCTCTTTCCGATTTTGATAAAAAAGTTTTATTAGACATATCTGCAGGAATCATTAGTCATGAAGTGAAAAATCAGCATTACATTACGAATGAATATCCGCCAGGAAAGCTTTTCCTGAAAAATTTAGTTTCAGACATTCCCAAGTCATTAAAACTTTTTATCTTGCCTACTATCAAAAAAAGAAGAAATCTTCTCAAGTCAAGATAATTTTCGGTGCGATAACATTGCCCATACAATAATTTCAATACTACGCCCGAAGTCTTTTGTTTCGACATTGCAATTAGCAGTCGGGACATATATTAAGATAAAGTGGTTCAAAATTAATTGTTGACCTTTTAAGTAAGTTGGGCGTTTCGGAAACTTACCACAACGTTCAGTTATATGAAGCTTCGTCAATTGAAAATCCTCCGGTGGTGAAGAAAGAAGATACATTTGTGCAGTTTGTTTATGACAATACTGACCACAATGTCAGCACACTAGATGGCCATAAAACATTTCATTGCTTGGGAGACATTGCCATTTACACGCCTCATCATTCAGTCACTTATGAAGGAGACAAAAAGATGTTCTAGGATGCCGTCCGCTGAACAATTAGTTCAAAAAGAAACAATCCCAATCGTTCCATTTTCTTCGTCTAACGCCAAAAAGCTCGAAAATATTCTTTTTGATGATATTGAGTCATTTTTTATGTGAACATGAAGAGAAGGTAGTATCACCAACTTATATGACGTATTTATTGGCCAAAGCTAATGCCATACAAGGTACGCCATTGTGGAAAGGTTTTATGGAGGTCATCTAAAGAACAAACATACTCTATGTCTCACATTGAATGTCTCCCGTTTGTCAATGGCCCACCATCAGATTTAAATACTTTGAATTCAGCATTATTGTACTCAATAAAAAAAGCTGATGAGTGCAGTCAAAATACAATTTTTGTGACTTTTGATTTGCCGCTATATTTGAAAGCTCGCTCTATTGTAGAGGAATCAGAAAATACTGTTTTTAAACGCATAGTCGTGCGTCTTGGCGGTTTTCATTTGCTTCTATCGTATTTAGGAGCGATGGGAAACATAATGGAAGAAAGTGGGTTGGAAGATTTGTGGTCAACAGCATACGCAGCAGAGAGTGTCAAGAAGTTGATGTCAGGGCACGCTTTTTCTAGATCAGTGAGGGTTCATATTTTAACATTCACAGTGCTCGGAATCATTATTTTGAAGAGAATTAATGGCGTGTCTGAAGAATTAAAACGTTGCCTACATACATTCATCGGAGGGTGGCAAGAAGAAGAAACAATTCCAGCTGGCGACTGTAATTCCAACGTTTTAATGAAAACAACAACAGCTAAATTCATTGAAGAACTGCAAAACTTGGAAAAACAAGGCGAAACGTCGAAATTATGGATACAGTTTTTGAAGATGGAGCTTATTTTGATTAAATTTATTGAAATCGAACGACTGGGAGAGTGGAAGTTACACCTGCATAATATGTTTCAAATGCTGCCGATTTTGCATGCAGGTGGCCATTTCGCTTAAGCCAAAGCTCTGCAAGTATTTTTACAGGATATGGAAAAATTGCAGTATATTATGAATGAAGGAGAGTATCCCAGATATACCGAAAAAGGGTTTTTTACTATAAGAAGATCAGATAAAGCTTTTTCTGGAATTTGGATCGAGCAGACTCTCAACAGATTTTTCGGCACAGATTTGAAGCATGGCAGAGGCGTCACTGAAAGCGTTGTGGCAAGATATTTATTAGGAATGCCATGTGCTTTTCAAGTAATGACCGTACTCTTGAGTACATCAAATATATTTTTCTATAAAGTATCTACTGGTAAAAAAAAATAGAATTATATTCAACATCTGATAATCAAAGTTACCAACCATATATATTATTTGCTCACGCTTTTGCTGGTTGCGATTCGACAAGTGCCTTGTACAAAAAACAGCTCCCATGTATTTGTTGTAGTCGGCGATGCACTTTGGTTTTACAATTGTTCTCCCAGTTGTCCGATCCAATTTTTCTACAGTAGAAACTTGATCGTGAGCAGTGCTCAGCACATAAACTCCCCTTTTGTCACACCACTTTACAGAAATAATCTTACTTTTCGCAGTACGAAATGTAAATTCCCCTCTCATCAACTTCTCTTGCATTTTTGGCATGTTCTTCCTGTTTTTACGGACAGTGCCGCAGGCATTTGTGCATCGTTCGTACAGCCATAAGAATAAATCTGGGCTGCTATACCAATTTTCTATGTAGAGGGTGTGCCCCTTATCAAAATATCTATCCAATAATGTGATTACCACATCACCAGATTTTCCAAGACCGGTCTTCTATACTTCGGTTTAGGCGCCAGTGTAGATTATAAAATCCAAAATATAGCCGGTATGTGAATCGCACAAGATGATGAATTTTATTCCAAATCTATGCCGCTTGGATGGTATATATTGCTTGAAAAACAATCTACCTTTGAACAGCATCAAGCTTTCATCGATGCACAACTCCCGGAATGGTGTAAAAGACTCTTTGAACCTGTTACGCAGGTGGTCAACAATTCTCCGAACTTTGCGCAACGGATCGTCGTCTCTTGGTACATTGTTGTCAGAAAAGTGCAGCATGCGCAATATAAGCAAGAAACGGTCTCGAGGCATCGTATTACCAAAAGCAGGTGTCAAAAGCAGCGGGTTTCTGGACCAATATTCTTGTATCTCCAGTTTTTTGACACGCGCATAAGGAAATTCAATGCAAAAAAGACTTGCAGCTCTTTCGCGTTTGTGTCTTTCCACTCGTTCAACCGTGAGGTGGGAGCAACATGTTCTTTATGTTCCAAAACATACCTGTAGAACTTGTTGGTTTCCTCGACAATATATTCGGTTATCTTTTCATCGAAGAACACTTCAAAACACTCATACGGTGTGTTCGGGGATATTATTTCCGCACTGACTATCATCAAACGGAAAAGTATGAGGCTGATAATTTGTTGCTTCCCAAACTAATTTTTCATTGATGCAATGACTGGCGGCAGCTCCGACATCTTTATCACTTTCACTATCACCCTGTTGATCAGAAAACGTAGCATCCTTCCATTCTCTTGCACCATCGTTTACGGCAGCTTCATACTCTTCGTCGGCAGATTCTTCCTCAACAATCTCATTTTCAGAATCACTTCGGGCCAATATTTCTTCTAGTTCAGCAAGTGTATAGAACGTTCCGCGTCTTAGCCTTGGTATATCAGACATTTTCAGAAGCGAGTACTTTCTCCAGTTCCTTCTTTACGACTGCGTTCGACTACCACAAATACGCCTGGTATAAACTAGCTAGAGTGTGTGGGGGTATCCCCCACCCTCGGTAGAATGCTAGTACGCTTAAAAGCGGAACGCGCCGCGAACAGTATTAAGTCATTGCGCGTATATGCGTCAGTCGCAGGTAAGGCAACCTTTTTTTGGATGCATATATGTGGCAGACGCAGTGAAAAGGTTAACATATCCGCTTTAGCATATGGCTAAAAACGCTGTTAATTTGACATATGGAGGATCTAATATATAATATTTTTACACGCAAATGATTCATGATTCTTACCGTATAAAGAAAAATGCAATTTTACTGTATTAAAGTGACAAATTAAATCTGACATTTATATCCTTAAGGAAACGCTACCTTATAAACGTAATGTAATTGTAAAACAAGACGTTCGATTGCTTATCAGTGACGTTATGTATCATGGATTTCTTAAAATGGACATTTTTGGATCATGAACACGAAACGTACTAGTGTAATCTTTACTAACCTGTATATCGCCGAAATACATAACATTGATGGTACACATTATATGAATGATTAGGGTGTATACTATATTGTCAATATAGATGACAAATGATACATGACGTATATCAATCAGATGTTCCATAACACGGGTGACATATGGCGTAGATTGTATAAATAATACTAATGACATTGATGACAGATATACCGATGATGGTAAGTAGCATGATAACATGGATTATATGACACTGATGACAATTGATGCGTAGGTGGCAAAGCTAACACAGATTTCACTGATGCTAAGACGCCGTAGATTGTGGAGGAATGTGTGTGTTAGCATAGATAGTTGGGCGATAATGAATATCAAACGCCAATTATACATGATTATTAAGTAAACCACAAACTTCAGATACATTATTTGAAGTGAAACATAATGTTTAGCGAGTCTATCTGATAAATATAATAAGTTACGTTATTCTAGTCCTTCTGAATGTGCTATATGAAGTGTTAAGTGCTACTTCATTAGCTGTTTATATCCGTTTAGAATAACGCATGAAGACTAATCAAAGTTGTAATACACACTATCACGTCTATCACTACTCAGTGAACTTAACATTAATTTGTGAATACGTTATATATTATTTACGATATAACTGGTATATTTTAACTAGATCTTTTCAATTCAACAATAAAAATACTATTGTCACACAAATCATAAAATTTTTAATCATTAATAATTGGTGTAAACAACATGCAATATTTTATATAACAGTACTTTTAGGCACAACTGTAATTAAAAATCATCTAAAATGGCGATTGACCATCTAGAATAGTTAAATTTCAAATGTTTACTCTCCCAAAATAGAGAGCAGCGTATACTGATTGGCAACAGTTAAGCAATAGACTTAACTTACAGGACTTCATACTCAATTATAGGCTTTGTGACGAAGCGTGATTTTTGATTTTGGTTTTATATCAGAGTTTGTGTCCATCACAGTCTGTATTTGAGCATTACGCAATATTCTGTAATTTGTTAACTTGTACAGGGTCATTGATGATCGATGGTAGGTTAAACGTTTATGGAAAACGAGGCATAGGAATTTTCTGAAAATTTGGCAACATGGGTAATTTGCTCTACTCTATCGGTCTAAAATAGTTTGCCGCTTCTACTCAAAAGTAGTAACAACTTTCTTATTTTTAATGGAACACCCTGTATATTATTTTATTCATAGAATCGCAATTTCTTTATGAACATTTTTCTAAATAGTTTCCTATACCTATCTACACCGGTTTTCGAGATAATTATTTTTTTCTCCAAAATATGATACCAGTAACATTTTAATTTAGCTGCTATTTGAATCCATAGAAGGCGAAATTTTAGACACAGTTTGCACAAGTCTTGTATTATAGCTACCTAAATAAATTTATTTCATGTTATACAGGGTGGTTAAAAATTAATCATTTTGACGTGACACACATAAAGGGTCAAAACTTTGTTTTTCAAATAGAACACCCTGTATACTATTTCAAATTCTGAAAGGTAATTGAATTTCCTTTAAGTTGATGTACCTAACTCGTCAAGTTTTCGAAACAATTGCAATAATTCTTAAAAACCACATTATCTTCACATAATTTGTGTTAGTTGGCCATGGTACGCCATGTTATTTAACAATTGCTTAATTATTTAATGTATTTGACAGACGCGGAGTTTAATATTGTATTTGTGATTTTCCAGTTAATATTTATTTAGAAACAAGTTGAAATGGAGCGAAATAATTATTCATATGAAATTTTGATGAATCTATTTATTATTCATGGACAATGTGGCAAATACAAGAAATGCAATGAAAATAAACTAATCAGTAGAATATGTAAACAAAAAATTCTAAATATTTTACAATAAATTCACTTCTAAGCACTTCAATGTACACCATCAGCTGTCGCTCTATGTATTTCATTAGCATCTAGTGGATCGATGCAATTGGTCACACGTTGACGTAGCTCCTCTTTAGTGTTCACCGACGTCTGATATACCTTCTGTTTTAAATTACCCCAAAAGGCAAAAATCGAGGGGAAAAGATCGGGTCACCTTGCAAGCCAATCCCATGGTCCCAAACGCCTAAACCAGCGGTCATCAAATATCTGAAACAGCTCACGTGTTACCTCTCATGTGCAATGAGCGAGTGCTCCATCCAATTGGAGCCAAAAAATACGGAAATCTTCTAATGTTAAATTTTCCAAAAAGTCTGATACTACTGTTGTTAGAATGTGGAAGTATTGATTGTTATTTAATGGCTCATCGTAAATAAAAAATCTTATTTGGTTATCTTTTAAGAGGCAAAAAACATTAAAACTGAATTTGTTTTGAAAGCTCATCTGCTTGACCGCGCACGGATTTTGATCGGCCCAAAAATGTTATAAATTTAAAAGGATGCATATTGTGATTGGCCAGAATTTTTTGCACCGCATAATAAGTTAGGCCTAAATCATATTAGTGGAGTTGATCGGCCTATTTCCACCGTTGATGCTTTTTGAGCGCGACGTTTCGGAAGCGGACTGCTTCCGTCATTAGGCTTAGTGCTGAGAAGGACTGTTTTCGCACTTGAGTCGAATTCATATGTTATATATAATTTTTTCCCAAGCACTTGACTACTCTCAGATTCGAACCTTTCACTTACTAGTCTGACACATTTACCACGGAGTAATCCAATATATATTTTTAGAATTTATATATATTAAACTTTTTCGTGGTTGCGCAGAAGTTTATTGCGCATGTTTCGCCCTAACCTCTTGCTTAGGTGTATTGCGCTTAAGCTCTTCGCGCATTATTGATATGGGTTTCATATCTACACTAGCTTGGCTTATTGGATTTTCTGCTAGTGCGATGTATGTGGTTTCTTTGAGTTTCCGATGAGTTGTGTTCTCGTCCTTTGCCACTATCTGTATGTTATCCCAAATTGCCACTATCTGTATGTTATCCCATTGCCACTATGCATGTTATCCCACTGCCACTATCTGTATGTTATCCCAATTGCCACTATCTGTATGTTATCCTATTGCCACTATCTGTATGTTATCCCATTGTCACTATCTGTATGTTATCGCACTGCCACTATCTGTATGTTATCCCATTGCCACTATCTGTATGTTATCCCAATCATATCTGAATCATATGTTGCACTTTGGATAGAAGCTTGTGGATATGCGTGGAAATAAGCCAAAACGTTCACACTATTTTCTTCATTCGACGTTACAGGCCTTGACACATTTGGGGTTGCTTTAAGTTATGAACCATACTTGATAAAATTATCTTGTATTCGCACAAACTTACTTTCGTTCATTGGTTGCAAATCAAGATACATTTCATTGAATTTCCTGCATGTTCTTGCTGTAATTTTGTCACATTGTCCAAGAATAATAGATAGATTCATCAAAATTTCATATGAGTAATTATTTCGTTCCATTTCAACTTGGTTTTGTCTGTCAAACACATTCAATAATTAAGCAATTGTTAAATAACATGGCGTACCATAGTCAATTAACACAAATTATGTGCAGATAATGTGATTTTTAAGAATTATTGCCATTATTTCGAAAACTTGACGAGTTAGGTATGCCACTATGGTACTTAAAGGAAATTTAATTACCTTTCAGAATTTGAAATAATCTACAGGGCGTTGTATCTATAAATAAAGTTTTGACCCTTTATGTGTGTCATTAATTTTAAACCACCCTGTATAACATGATATGAATTTATTTAGGTAGCTATAATAATACAAGGCTTGTTCAAACTGTGTCTAAAATTTTAGTGGTCTATTCCGGAGAAAAAAAAATTATTATCTCGAAAACCGGTGTAGATAGGTATAGGAAACTATTTAGAAAAAACGTTCATAAAGAAATTGCGATTCTATAAATAAAATAATATACAAGGTATTCCATTCAAAATAAGAAAGTTGTTACTACTTTTGAGTAGAAGCGGCAATATCCCATCGTTGAAAATATTTTAGATCGATAGAGCAGAGTAAATTACCCATGTTGCCAAATTTTCAGAAAATTCCTATGACTCCTTTTTCATAAACGTCTAATCTACCATCGAACATCAACGACCCGGTATATGAACACTAGTCACACCAAAAATATTCCCTATTTAATGCTATAAATCTTACATATCACTTAATTGATACATAAATTTCGACAGTGTGAGCCATATTACTTTGCTTCTGGAATTTCGAATTGAGTTTTCAACGGAAATAGACCTTTTGGAGTTGCCTTAAATCCCCCCATATGTCAACATAAAATGGTTTATGTAGTAACGTTACATTTGATTACTGTTTATAAGCATTTCTGTTGTTTACACCTCCTTATCAATTTTTAGAATGATGTATAAACTTTATTTATGGCTAATTATAAATATAGCTTGTTTATGTTATTGTATACAATATTTTTGTAGTGGCTAATTTAAAACTGAAATTTCATTAAATTGCGGTCCATTGAAGTTGTATGTCACCTTTTCTTTCAATGTTCTTTTTTTATGTACATATTTTTAAGTTCATTTACAGAAATTTATTAACTGAATAGTGCATTTTTGTTTATTTTACATTAAACCCTATTTGTTTTACCTATTGATCAGGGAAAATATTTGTCCGCCAGTGTCTAGACTCAACTTAGTTATTTTATTAAAATTATTTTTTATATTCGAGTGTACTGACAATCAACAATACTTTTGTACTGCAGGGCCCGTTGCACTTCAAGACCCAGTTTACCTGACTAACCTGTCCTTGTCGTAACTCATTATTTATGGAAAATTTATATAAAACTAGAAAACCAAAGAGCAGTAAACTTTAAAGCTAAGGTATGGGTATCTGGAAATATAACGTGAAGATATTCATAAAAGTGATTCACTGTCATGCAGCAATTTGAAAAATGTTAATATTTTTAATTTTCTCGAAAACCAACGATTACGTTTAAAGTCAGAATTTTGAAACACTTTAAATAAAATTTGGTATGCGCCCAATAAAACTAAGCACTGTTTTACTCCAGGGCCTGTTTCACTAGAAGACCCAGTACTCTGGACTAGCCTGTATTACCCTTGTGTTATCTCAGCTTACCGTTCCTAAATTATTTATGGTTAATTATATAAAACTATAAAATCAAGAAGCACTATGCTTTAAGGTTTGGGTATTTGGAGATGAAAGGCGAAGATAAAACTTGGCCGGCGTCAAGCGATTTATTTGAAAAAACTACACATTTTCTCGCAAAAAATCCCAATTTACTTTTTTTGAATACAATTATTTTTGTATGTTTAGGGTACAGCTGGCGTCCAACAAAACTACAACACTGTTGTACTACACTGGAAGACTCAGCTCCCCTGACTAGTGCGAAAACTACTTGTGTAAAAAAAAAATAAACCTAAAGAGCACTAAAATTGAAAGTTAAGGGTTGGGTATCTGGAGGCGTAATGCGAAGATTGTCATAAACGTTAGTCAGTAGCACTTGATTTGAAAACATGTACATATTTTCTCAAAATCAGAATCAACAATTGTAAGCCGCTACCCCTTTAACTTCCTTTACTTTATCTAATTTGAATTCGTGTCAGACGTTAGGCTCAATTTGTAACTAATGTCTAATCAAATCGAGACGTTAGTGTCAGATGTAAACTTACTTTATTTATTTAAAGCGCCAAGTGTAAGTACTTAAATAACGGGGCGGCGTTTACTATAAATTGTAGCTTGTACAATTACCTCGGACTAACTACAATCGAAGAAAGGTCGGGTTCGAGATTTGATTGACCCAAAGATTTCAACAAACAACTAAATTTATTCCCTATAATTTACAATTCTAAATATTTTACTTATTCCACGTTTAATTAATTTAACCGAAGGAAAAAACATGTAACAAAACAATTATTTACAACACAAACAGGCAGGGGATGATCCTCCAGATCTGGACACGATATGGTCAATCCCATCACGTTGGTGGTCTCGGGTGTCTGGATAGTGAGGTGTCTATAGTACAACAAACGTTTAGGTAATACGGAGTTGGAGCGGAAAGAAAATGATGGTTGCGTGTTATTTGCAACGAAAACTTATTTTCATTTTAATTGAGATTCTTTTAAATCGTTTTGGGAAAACCCTGTTTTATGTACAGGATGTAGTTTGAGAATAATGATTAAAGAAATTCACAAATTGTCCAAATCGAATCAAGTTATGTATACAGGCTTTCAGAAATATAATTCACCTAGCGGTCTTTAAGTGTTTTTTTTTACTGTCGGAAAGTATGAGTTCAGGATACGGATTAGAAATAACGTATTAAAATTTGAGTTAACACACGGGCGGTCTCCTGGTGGTTTTATCAAACCTGGGGGTCGGACTAATCTAACAGGATTTAACTTCCGGTGATTATGTCGGTACGATCTGTTGTCTATAATGTGCCAATCTCAGCTCGGTCGTGTTTATGATAGGTGTATGTGTTTGTTTCTAGTTTAATCTCCCCAACGGGCGGTCGCACCTCGGGTTTATTAACAGGATAGCTCGATCTCTACAGGCCTACGCCTTAGGGACGGGCTTGGTAAACGTATCACCTCTAAAGGCCTACGCCTTAGGGGATAATCCTTCTGGACAGGTCTCAATACCTTACGGGAATCACTCCCAAAAGTAAAGAGGGCTTGTGTATTTATATGTGTGTATCTGCGGGCTAGCGCACCAGGGACTGAGTGTGTGTAAGTAGGTGCTGTGATGTTTTATAGATATATAAGATCGTTCTATAATTCCAGCAAGGACAGAATGGAAATCCATCACTGCAGGCGGTGTGATAATTAATATAAACTCTAAGACTTACCCCAAGCGCCATCTAGCAATTTACGTGAAAAAATTATATTTTTCAAAATTTACAATGAAATGGCTATCTAAAATGTTGCTATGCCTCAATTAGGTCTGGCGCTCAATAAAACTGAATACAGTTTTTTTTTCTTGTTACCTCAATTTGTCTTAATTATTTATGGCTAATTGTATAACGATTTTTTAAATTTTTCGAAAACATCCAACGATTTTCTTTAGTCAGAATTGTGAAATACATTTGAAGTAGACTGGCGCCCAACAAAAGCACTGTTCTACTCCAGGACCTGGTTTACTGGAAGCAAAAAACTTGAAATTTAAGGTTTTGGGTATGTGACGACGCCTTAATTACTTCCACATCAACAGATGGGAAGTACTGTATCGCAAAAAAATTTTCAAAAATTTATATTTGCTCGATCGCTTTAAAATGTTCGAAAACGTCCAAAAACAAAATTTGAGGCAAACAAATCTTGTCTGTGCTCCATAACTTTCGAAGGACTTAACATATCAACTTGAAATTTGGCACACATATAGATGTTAACTGCACAAAGCGGGGTCCGTGGGGTATGAAGAAATGGTTAAAATTTGGGGATAAGTACCCCTATTGCACATTTTTATTTTTTAGATTTTTTTCCTTTTAATATGTGATTAGTAATATAATTGTGAGTATCTTTTGTCCCTATAATTTTTCTGCACAACAAACGGTTTACAAGATATTAGCAAAAAAACCGTCACTTTAAAAAACCAGTTTTTCGTAAATATCTCCGGAACTACTTAACATGTTCAAAAAGTGGAAATATCATTAGATAGGAAATGAAATTTCTCCCAAAAAGTGTTTTTACGATTTTTTCGAAAATTTTGTCATTTTCGAAATATTTCCAAAAAACTCGATTTTGGAACCCGTCCACATGATTTTTTTTAAATTTTGGTATTAGAAAATCTAAAATTGTTGATCGAAAAGCATTTTTGTAATTTTTTGTAAAGTTAATCGTTTTCTAGTTACTTACAAAAAAAAACGATTTTTTGATATGAAAGTATTGATACAATTTGCAGCGGTTTTTTTCCTGTGTTGCACCAAAAATGTCATTTGGCTATGTGATACCTTCACTAAGGTTAGTTAGCGTCGTGTAACGATTTACGTGAAAAAATAACATTTTTCCAATTTTTTCAAAAATATTTACACTATGCCTACAATTTTGGTATGCTTTAAAAAGTATACTAGCTTCCAACAAAATCAAGTACTGTTCTACCCCAGGTTCACTGTAAGACCCAGTGTACAAAAAAGAAAAACTCGCCGGGCTTTCTCTTGTTTTTTTCCTTCAACTTACCTTAATTATTTATGGTTAATTATATAATACTATGGAACCAAATAACAAAAAACTTAAGATTTGGGTATGTGCCAACGCCTTGATTTCCCCTGTGTTGCATTAAACTTTAACGTTGTGGTTTTGCTATGTCAAGATGCAACTAGGTTAGTCAGCGTGATGTAACGATTTACCTGAAAAAATATCGTTTTTCAAATTTTCTCAGAAACATCCAACAATTTTCTTCAGTCTGAATTGTGAAAGTCATTTACACTAATAAACTATCTAAAATTTTGGTATGCCTTAACTGCCGACGCCCAACAAAACTAAGTATTGTTTTACTCCAGAACCTGTTTCACTGAAAGGCCCAGTTCCTCTCCTTGCGTCATCCTTTAACTTACCTTAATTATTTATGGCTAATTATATAACATTGAAAACAAATACCAACAAGCTAAATGTAAGGTATTGGTATGACAGCTTTGGCATACATTGGATACTGAGCACTGTTACAATTCAATCCATAGCCTGTTTCTCTAACGGTCTCCTGTCTAACCTGGATATTCCTTGCATCAACTTACCTTGCCTAAATTATTAATGGCTAATTATATAATTTAATAAAACCAAAAAGCACTAAACTCTAAAAGTAAGCTTTACCTACGTGGAGGCCTAACGCGAACATTTTCGTAAAAGTGAGCACCTACAGCATTTTACATGCATAAATTGCATTTTTCAATTTTTTTCGAAAACGTTCAATAATTTTCTTTCAAGTCAAATTTTCGAAATAAATTTACAATAACTCTAATTTTGGTACGCCTCAAGTATATCTGGCGCCGCACATTTTCTCGAAAACAAACACAACTTTGTTTAAACTTAAAATTAGAAATACATTTATACAAAAAAAAAATGGCGAATTTTCAATGTTGGTATGCTACAAGTATACTGTGGCCCAAAAAAAACTAAGCAATGTTTTACTCCAGGGTATGTTTTACGGGAAGTCCCAGTTCCCTGACTAGCCTGGATATCCCTTGTGTTGCCTTACGTATGTGGATACGCAACGCAGTTTTATAAATTAGTATGCGCCATGAGCATGTGCTCTTTTTTGAGTTCAACACTTCATGCTTCTTATATTTATTTAAATAAGTAAACAATTATAATTTAAATTCAATTTTCTTTGCGAAATCGGTAATCAGCAATGTACTTACGTATTAAAAAATATTACCATTACTAGGGATGATAACTGTGATTGTTATCGTAACGTTTAAATTTGAGTAAAAAAATTAATAAAAGTATACGATTACATACCTAAGCGATAAGTATTTGCTTTACTATCGTGCTAAACCAGGTGTATACGGTAGAAAATGAGTATATACACAGTTATTCGGCGATGAAGGTTTTTAACATTGAATTCATAATTGTATTGGCTTGGGGCAGTTCATCAAACAAGCTCTTTATAATTTGCAATTAGATCTTTTAAAGAGCTTGTTAAACTTAAACGGATTTATGTGTACTTATACGGTAACTGAAATAGGAGAGGGATAAATCTATATTTAGGGGTAAATGTGCGTTATCGCTACGTTCGCAAGAAGACTTGCGCATTTAGGAAATGATTAACTTACTAGTAAAATTTGTAACTAATGGTTTTTATTATGCATCTTGATGTATCGTACTTGAATACGACTTGTATTCTTTTCGCCAGAAAAGACGGAAACGGCTGTTTTGAGTGTAGTGCGCAATTCGAATATTTTACACAGAATTGTATGTAATAAGTTTTTACTATCTGGATATAGTTTTCGGCTATTCAAAATGGAGTTATGTACGCAGGGACAACAATTAATATCAAGCAGGGGCTTTTATACCTCTGGCTCTTAAAATGCTTTTTTTTTCTTCAAATTTCTAAAGCATAACGGTCACTTCAATAATGTGGAATCAATAATTGGATACAACAATTAATTACAATCAGGGGCTTTTATACCTCTAGCTCTTAAAATGCTTTTTTTTTCAAATTTCTAAAGCATAACAGTCACTTCAAAAATGTGGAATCAATAATTGGATACAGGGCGGTTTGTGTTTATTCCTGTGAAATACATTCGTCTCCTCTCGTCAACTAGAAAGTAACGAAACCGCAACGGTTTTGAGCCCCCCCCCCCCTCCCGATGGTTTTGAAACCACCAATAATAGAAATGAATCCATTTCCTAGCATTTTTATTTCCTCTACATGTTAGGTTGAATTGTAGGAATCAATAAACGGATATTCTACAAGTTTGGACAGGTATTTCGATTGGGAATGTACGGACAAACGGTTAAGGCTGAACTATCCGAATAACTGGTAATGAATTATTAATTTCTAAAAGAATAATCAGTGATCAGGAAAATTCCGTTCGAACCGTGAAGAGAAAGTCGAAAATTTTCAAAAATTTTGGTTTTATACAGAAAATCGCGGTAGGTTCTGGCCAGATTGTATGTGTGTTTGCACATTAGAGTGGGAATTGCTCGTAACAAGTAACGCTTTCGATACTAATCCTCGCATGTTAAAATAAAATGAAATTGCATTATTATTAGGTTTAATATCAGGTACGTGATTTAAAAATTAAAATAATTTTCTTTGCCAGGTTGGATGTAGCAGTTTACATGCACAAACTGCATTTTTTGAATTTTCTTGAAAACTGTTTTGAACTAAAAATGTGTAGTACAAATGTATTACATGAAATGGGCGTCTCCTCTTTTGAGTATCTGGCGCTCAATAAAACTAAAGTGGACCACGGTTTCTCTGGGCTACCCGGATTTACCTCCTACTTCACGCCTGTTGAATTTTATTGTAGTGCAATATTCTTGGGAGCCGTAAGATATACGTTAAAAAAGTGGCACAGAAAAAGTGTATGTCAAATAAGTATTTTTGTCATAAGATAAGGTAGGTTCTAATTAAAGCGGAGTCGAGCTTACCTCTTTATACAGCGCGTTGTAACAGTTTGTTTTATGAACCACAACTTATCCTAACTTTCGACATACATTTCTGACCTTTTTTTAATAATTTCAATTTTCCGTTTAGATTTTACGTTTACGTATGTTCTGATCTCAAGGAAACTAGTTAAGAAATTATGCGTGCTAAATTTTATGCATTTTCGACGATTACGTGGACTTTGACCAGAGATATTGCAATCGTTACTTATGCAAAGATTTCGTTAGAAATCGTCCAGAGGCGTGACTTCAATGTCCAATAAATGGATATTATGGAGTTCCCATGACCACATAGATTAGCCACCCTCCGTGGAGTGAGATGGAGTTCGCTTTCACGATTGGCAATGTTGAGCTAGGGGGTTCTGAGGGGATTTCTTGAAAAGGTATGCATTCGTGGTGCTCTAATGAAAGGTCTAGACTACTAATTATCTTCCCTTCCAACTTCCTACAAGCGAGATCGGTCATAATTCCTAAATGGTAGGAGGTAGATATGTCGTGTGACCACTGGTTAGAAAGCTTTCGACAGGCCACATTTAACTGTCACTTCGATCACTTGGTCATCCTCTTCCCTGTAGGAAAAGTTAGCGTTTTTGGCGGATTTGATCTGTCCAGAAAAAAAGGGAGAAGGCGTGGTACAATTTTTGTAGGTACTTAAACGAAAGACCTCAACGGAAGAGGTATCTTTTACACCAACTTTTCCCCTACGTTATCCTATAAGCGAGATTGTAATTCCTAGGTATACCTTTATGGTACACAAACGAAAAGCCTCATCCAAAGAGGTATTTTTTCACAACCATATCCTCCGACCTCGTATAATTAGTCATAATTCCGAAAGTATACGTCGTAGATATGTCATGCGATTACTTATTGCAAAGCTTTCGAGAAGTTGCATCGATCTGTGTTACTCCGCCCTTCTTCCGGCTAATCCCACCCCCTCCACGGGTAACGTTGAGATGTTTTCGGTGGATTTGGCCTTCCCAGAGAATGGAGAGGGGAAATCAATTTTTCGTAGATATACCTTCATTGTACTCAAATGAAAGTCCTCGACGAAAGAAGTATTTTTTACGAACTCGCATCCTTCAAACGCCCTCCAGTTAACCCCCTTCCTCTGGATGAGAAAAAGTTTTGGCGGATTTGGTCTTTCCAAAAAATGGATTCATTATACGCAAATGAAAGACCTCCGCGAAAGGAGTGTTTTCCTCTAATTCTTATACCCCCTTCTGTCGCTGCTTCGATTTTAATCCAAGGAGTTTTTACATTCAAACTTTACGCAATTTTATTTTGCAGAATTCCGTAATTTTTGAATTTGTGAAATGTTTTTATTTGAAATACTAACTTCTGTGTAGAAGGATATAATTTTTGGAGACTGGTAGGAAAATCAGATAGTTGTTTCCAATTTCTGATAAAGAATGCACTGCATCTGAAAACTTGGATCACTTACATGTTTCTATGTACTGAGACGTCTTAATTAGATTCCCCAATTGGTATCTGTTTTTTCTTAGTCTCTCCAATTAAAACCTGGACCAGAGCCCTAACCTAACCTTACTGTAAGGATAGTACTTTATTTTTAATTTTCTTAATTTATTTTACTGTTCTTGACCTAGGGATTGAAAACCCCAAGGAAGAAATGGGGGAATGAGGTATGTTGATGCTACCTCATGTGCCCACTGAGGGGTGTTACCATTCTCCAAACTGCAGTAACCCAGTTGTTGTAACATTTTATTTGAGGACCTAGTATGCTGTATACTGTTTCTATTGTATTAATAATTTCTTATAGACGCAGTACACAACATGTATGTTTATTTAATAATAAACTATAAAATTATAAAAACATAAGGGGAGGTTAGGATGGATGTTTTTATAATTTGATATTTTATTTTTACGGGCATATATTTGTGTTCTTGAATTCTAATTTTGAGTGCTCACTGTTATCTCCCATGTATGATCTGCCGCATTCGCATGGTAGGTAGGTTATATACACAATTTTTGGAAATCTTAATTCTAGCGGTAATAATTAAGGAAAATGGTTAATAATAAATAATCAAACGGAATCCTAACATAAAAAATTTCAACACTTTATAAGCAATTATTTATAGTAGCGGAAAATCTGGACCGCTACATTTTTAATGATCCGCTTCAAAGAATCCGTTCACTCAATTTTTTAGGTATTCATAATATCCAAATCAATAAAAAAATCTTTATTTAAGTATGTAAACTTATCTGTATCTTATAATAATTTAATTTATATACAAATTCCAAAAACGGCTACGTTATATACTTAAAGTAATTTTATGAAAAAAAAATGTTTAAATTAAATATGTATGTATATTTTCTGTGAATGTGTACTTCTTAGGTGAAATGACAATAACACAATATAGATGTTATGTAAGTTTTTGTTTACAGGCTTATCAATGGGCTCAACGTTCTTTAAAACTATTAAATGAAGATGTGCCACCAAGGTATATATATATTTTTTATTAGGGTATTTGTGTAAGATAAAGTTTGTCTTTAATTTTAATGATTGACTAAACTGTTGTTCATATTATTCTACATATATTACTTTTAAAGTATTAAATAACCAAGACAAGAAAAATTGTTAACAACACTTGAAGGCCTTTAGTACTTAATTTATTTATTTTCTATTTTCCTGCTAAAAATGCTTTTTTCTTAATAAAACACTCATTCTTAAGTAAGGAAAATTCAATAGTGGAAATATATTTAGAAATTTATTACATAACATATTTTACTTAGTATGAAATGCAACAAAACAGTACTTGTGTAAGTTAAATTTACATTTTACACAAACATTCAGAGTTTTTCTTGCAAAGGGCACATCTATTTTGTTTAATCGCATTGACGATCAATTGTCTACTTTGGTAATATCTAACCTGATCTGTCATTCTTCCAGGTAATGCTTTTGGTGTCATATGACGTCCTCCTCCAGTAGGTGGATGCCCATGCTTTTGTAGGTAAACCTGTACAATAGTTCGATGAAAGGTTAAATAATTTAAGTATTTTCCTTCTCCCTTTCTACAAGTCTGTCAAGAATTATGAACATTTGCGTCAATACAAAAAGCAAACACAGCCCACCTCCTTTTTCATCCATTCGGTCTACAGCACCCATGAACTTATTATATTGTGATACTACAAAGGGTTGACGGACCGGGACTTTTTTCTTTTTAGCAGATACCCACTGATTTACTTGGTTTTCTGGGCCCACTGGATCACAAGTACTAATTGCACAAACTATTCGATTCTCATTCCAATGTTGCATTGTTTTTTGTGTCTGCGCAAAAATCATAATAGTCACGAGCTTCGTTTTCCATAAGTTTTGCTACAGTAATCGGAAATTTCTCTACTCTGTTATATTTTATTGTTCCAGTGTAATCGATATGCTAGTTTTAAAGAGCTATAAAAATCTATCTCTATGAATCTTAAATGGCTTATCTCGAGGTAATTCTTTTAAAAGATTAATTACAACTGATCCTCTCAACACTAGATCTGCTTTGGTTTTGTCATTGTTTGTTGGCGAAGTAGCGCCTTGATAGGGTTCGAATTTCATAAGATAGCCTAACGGCTCACACAGCCACCCCATTTTATACGTGTATCTTATAGGTTGCCCTTTATATTATTGAGCCTCTCTTGAAATTCTGAATTATCAAGAGTCTTTATTAAGGGTTTTATTTTCTCAAACTTATGATTTTTTGGTAGATCTGAATTATCAACACTCATCGAATTTACAGCTGACATATTGCAAGCTTTCGATTCTACTTCCCAGCATATTCTCCATCTGGGAACTATACAATAACCCGACAGTAAAATTATTGTTACGAAACAACGTATTTCGCTAACATCCATTGTAAATTTGGGATTTTTCTTTTCATTCATTGCGTATTTTGTTGTTAAATTTGTTTGAAGTTCAAAAACTGAATCGTCAAAAAATTTTTAAAGCAGAGTACGGGATCTAAGGGAATTTCAGAGAGGTTTTGCATCGAGGTAAAGTTTGTTTTAAGTCCATGTTTTGAACAGTTTTTATTTGTTCGGAAAAGCAATTTTTTTTATGTCAGACAACCTTATGTTCATCTTCATCCCTATCCCTATGACTACTAAAATAAGCCGAAAAACAATAAGGACACCACCCAAAGTAAATCTGAATGGGAGAGAGAACCAACAGGAAAGAGGAGAAGAATCTCAGGAAACAGATAACAAAACAAGAAATGGATGAAATTAAGAAAATTCTGGAAGGTATGAAAGCCGAATTTCGTTAGAGCCAGGATGAACTAAAGGCAGTAGTCAACAAAGGGAACGCAGACATGAAAAAGGAATTGAACAAATCAGAAGAACTAAAAAAATCTCAAGAAAAATTTAGACAATTAAAATAGTACTAGAACAGAAAGAACAAGAATGGAAGGTTGAGGGAGAAGAGTTGATGGAAAGAATTGAAAATTTGAGTAAGTAACTTTGTCATTAATTCATGAAGACGGGAGTACAAAAGTTTCTAAAAGAAAAAGTAGGAGTAGATGTAGTCTTAGAGGAAGTGTACAAGAAAGGAAACAGAGAAGCAAGACAAGTTGTTATAGCAAAGTGTAGTAAGTGACATGATAAGAGATAAATAATGAAGAACAAAAACAAATTAAGAGGCATGCAAATCTATATAAAACATGACTTGACAGTCACAGAAAGGGAGATCCAAGCGTCCATACAGAAGTTGGCAAAAGAGGAAAGTGCTGAAAACAAAAAAGTACAGATAGGCTGTCAAAAATTAGCAGTAGATGGGGTCAAGTACATGTGGAACCGAAAAACGAAACAAATGCATCTTTCAAAAATAAATATTACGTTAAATGGAAATTTAATAAATCGGTCGACAGTCATGTAGAATACGTTGGTGCTAGAAATATCTGCAAAAGTGTCATCACTAAAACTAAAAAGTTGTTCGAACAACGAAAATGCAATGAACTAGCTACATCTCCTTTAGGCAGTCGTAAATTTTGGTCTTTAGCTAAAGCCATTAGTAAAAACTTTGGAAAATCTTCATTTCCCCCCCTGACATCTATTGATGGATCGGTAGTTGCTGATTCTGTAAACAAACCAATTCATTTTCGGTACAAGCTCATCAGTAGGCTTGATCTCAATAAGGCGACTGGCCCAGACGGTATCCCAGCTATTGTCTTAAAGAAATGTTCCCCCGAACTAGTACCAGTCCTATCTAAGCTGTATACGATCTCTATGTCTTCTGGATGATTCCCTTTATCATGGAAGTTAGCGAATGTTCAACCTATTCCCAAAAAAGGCGATAAGAGCGATCTCTCAAACTACCGACCAATTGCCATCACTTCCATTTTGTCTAAAATCATGGAAAAAGCCATCAATCAGCAACTGCTCGCATTCCTTGAAACTAACAAACTCCTTAGTTCCCACCAATATGGGTTTAGGAAAAGTCGTTCAACAGGTGATCTTCTTTCGTATGTGACCAAAGTTTGGAACAATACAGTAGAGCAGTCCGGGGAAACAGTTGTAGTCGCTTTAGATATCTCAAAGGCATTTGACCAAGTTTGGCATAAGTGTTTACTTGTCAAACTCACCTCGTTTGGGTTAAATGATACGCTCATCAACTGGGTTTCTAGTTTCCTTGATAAAAGACGAATAACGTGTCGTAGTTGATGGTTTTTTTTCAAAAGAAGTTAGCATCTCCATCTTCTATGTCAAATCAAGAAATTAAAGCTGAAATGGCAAATTCAATCAACAAAGACATTCAACGTATTCTCGAATGGGGAAGCAATAATCTAGTTAAATTTAATGCTAACAAACTCAGTGTTGCCTTATGTCCGCCAAAAAAGATCGATCATTTCCTATTGTAAGTATGAATGGCTCAGTTTTCAGACTCTATTATTCTGTTGGCTATGACTGTATCTTCAAATCTCTCATGGGTTGACCATCTTCTGTCAGCTACCAAATCAGCTGCTCGTAAAATAGACTTTTTGTACAGATCTAAGCAGTAGTTTACCTCTTGACAACTCCTTCTGATGTATAAGGCCCAAATTCGGCCTCATCTGGAATATAATTCTCACCTCTGCGTTAGTGCTCCCCAATATGCTCTCGATATCGTTGATCGTATTCAAAAGAGAGCGATTAGGCTTATAAATGACCCGTCCTTAACTTCTCACATACAGTCCCTTGAGCATAGAAGGATGGTTTCAGTTCTTTCCTTGTATTATCGTTATTACAACGGCTATTCTGCTACTGAATTATATTCTTTGATAGCATCTCAGGCTATCTTTGCGAGAAACACTCGGTTCGCTCATTCACATCATCAGTATGCAGTACAAATCTCCACTTCACACTTGTCGTACCAAACGGGCGCAATTCACATTTTTCTACGGCTTCTGAACTTTGGAATGATCTCCCTAGTTCCTGTTTTCCTCTCACTTATGATATGAGAAAATTTAAGGTAGCTGTTCATAGGCATCTATTGGCAATTTCTTATCCTTCTATCCATCCTCCTAAGTGTTCCTGAGTGCTTTAGCACGATAGGCCATATTTAGCTTGTTCAGGTCCACAATCATAAAAAAAAAGGAGGAGAAGCAACATTTAAACCCAAAAAACTAGTAAAACAAATAGAGACTGGCCTAAAATCGATGGCAAACAACGCTATGTGTAAGGACAAATGAAAACAAAAGAATCAAGAACAAAACAAGCGAACTAAGATACTACCAAACAATTCAGTAGGATCATGGAATGCTCAGAAACAAATAAGGAAGGAGAAAGAGCACAGAAAATAAGGAAGGGAAACTTAAACAGTTAATAAAAGAAACGAACCTACAGAATAAATTTATTAGCCGTACAGAAAACAAACATAAAAGAGATAACAGATAGAAAAATAGAGGATTACTATTGGTTGAACGGAGGCGGAAAAGAACAGATTGGGGACTGGCTTTGTAATAAGCGAAAGAATAAAAAGTTTAGTGACTGATTACAAAATTATTAATGAGAGGATAGTAAATTAAATGAAAATACAGAAAGATAAGCATAACAAATGTACATGCCCCGACTGAGAAAACAAAAGAAGAGAAGAAACTACAATTTTGCGACACTTTAGAACAGTGGAGAAATTACCGAAATTCGACTTGCATATGGTATTTGGAGACTGGAACTGAAAAATCGGCAGAGAGGATAGATTTATTTCAATCATAGCCAAAGATAGTTTACAAGACGAAACAAATGACAACGGACAAAACGTATAGATTTTGCAGGAAGAAATAGGGTGATGATAAAAACTACAATGTTTCAGCATAAAAATATTCATTAAGTAACATGGATAATCCCGGACAAGAAGACACGAAACCAACTCGATCACGTGCTCATAGATAAAATTCATAATAAAAAATGTAGAAAATGTCAGGACATATAGAAGGGCTGACGTAGGATCAGATCATCTACTACTAAAAGTCAATCTAAAACAAACAATTCCTAAACTCCCAAGCAGCCAGCAGAGGAGAAACGAAGATAGAATGTAAGCATGCAAAAAAATTATCTAATCCAAAAGGACTATGCAAGAGAAATGATGAAGGACAGGCGAGGGAGTGCAAGCGTGGAGGAAGAATGGATTTTTATCAAAATAGTAATAAATAAGAGCACAGAAAAATTAGAGGAAGAGAAACAAGAAAAAGGGAAAGAATGGTGTGATCCAGAGTGTGAGGAAACGGCAAAAGAAAGAAAAAAGCCAGATTGAAAATGTTACAAAATCCATCAAACGAAGTGATAGAGGAATATAAACAAATTAGAAACAAAATGCACAGTTTATGCAGAAGAAAGAAAAGGGAAGAAAACGAAAAGAGAATGGAAGCAGTAGAAGAGGATTACAGAAGTAACAACTCAAGAGCTTTATATAGAAATCTGAAATCGGAAAGGAGAGGCTTTAAAACACAATCGGTGAGAATAAGGAATGATGAACATGGAGAATTATGTATGGATGAAAAGGCAGTACTAGAAATATGGGTAGAGTACTAAAGACAGTATTCACAGAACAAAGGGAGCAACAAACTCCTCAAGCCCAAATACAACAACAAAACACGAGCGAACCTTCATGGGAAGAATTTACAGAAGTAATCAAGAAAATGAGAAATAACAAAAGTCCAGAGTCAGATAAAGTAGTAATAGAATATATCAAGCTAGCGGACGAAGAATTAGGCAGACAAATTGACGAATTGATAAAGAAATCTGTGGAAAAAGAAAATGCCAGCAGAATGGTCAACAGCTATTATATACTCCATATATAAGAAAGGAAGCAAGCAACAACCAGATAATTATAGACCTCTCACTCTTAAACGTTACATATAAAATAATGGCATCATTGATAAATAATAGAATTCAAAAAGAACCAGAAAGAAAAATCGGGATGTACCAAGCAGGATTTAGAAAAGGGAAATCGGTACTTGATCATAGTTTTACTCTGAGACAGATCCATGAAAAGTTAGGAGAAAAAACAAACCAATACATACAATTTTCCTGGACTTCAAACAAGCATATGACAAAATTATACGAGCCTCAATCTTGGAAGGTTTGACAAAGGGTTGATAGCACTGGTAAAAATACAAATTTCAAGATCAGATTTCAAGGGGGCGAGTCGCATTGTGTAGAAAGTAACATAAGACTAAAACAAGGAAACCCCTTATCTGCAACCTAACATAGTTTTAGAAAATGTACTGCGGAAAAGAGAGATAAATATAAACAAGAACATACTTGCGGATTTAACACAATGTTTGGCATACGCCAATGATGTAGTATTACTAGCGAAAACAAAAGAAGAGCTTAAAACTATGTTTAAAAAAATAGAACAGCAAGCTCTAAAAGTAGGTTTGATAATAAATGAAAAGAAATCGAAATATATGATTTTGGGGAACAGAAAACAGGGATGAAACACAAAATTTCTCGATAAAGGCTGTTGGCACAAGCAAACAATGTATTTTGAATATCACAAACCAAGTAGTGTATCTAGGAGCGGAGATAACGAGTGAATGTGTTTATACAAACAATATACAAAGAAGAATAACAGCAGGATCATGATATGTTGATGCGCTAAAAAACGATCTAAGTGACAAAAACATATCAAGACGATCGAAAATAAAAATGTATAAACTGTAATAAGACCAATAGTGACATTCGCGAGTGAAACGTAGGTGCTAACAAAAGAAATTGTGAACAAGTTAGAAATATGGGAAAGGTTCTAAGAAGGATTTTTGGAGGCATTAAAGAAAATGAAACATGGAAAAGAAGAACAAACAGGGAACTCTCAGAACTGTTCGAAGAGAAAAGTATTAAAACAGTTGTGCAACAAAACAGGTTGAGATGGCTGGGGCGCATAACCAGACAAAATAATGAAGATTTAACAAAGAAGATGTACAATAAGGAGATAAGTGGAAGAAATAGAAGAGGTAGGCCTAGAAAAACATGATGTGAGAGTGTACAAAAGACCTCCAGGAATATAACCTTTTACCAGAGTGGAAATCAATGGCTAGAAACAGAAAGTCTTGGAAAAACAAGATCCAAGCCATAGGCCAATAGGCTTCCAGTGCTGTTTATATATACTGGGTGGGTGTCTACTGCGTGGACGGTGGATCGCTCCTTAACTATTGGAGATATCAAAACCAATTTTGGTATGGTAATACATGATCATTGGACCTACTTTCTAAAAATATTTAGGTATATACAGGGTGATTGACAAAAATATGCCAACCCAAACCTGTGTTTTTTTATAGAACGCCCTGTATATTTGTGCATTTTTGGATTCACTGTTACATTTAGAACAAAAGTATAGAATTTTGTATCTGTATCACTAACCGTTCTGCAGATATCGTCACAGTACCAAAATAGAGTTCACGTTGAAACCACGATGCGAGCGTTGTCACCGACTAGTAATAATAGTTTACTAACAAACAAACTGGGAAATTTTTCGAAAACGTCAAACTATACAGAAATTAACTTACATGAAATGTAATTTTTTTCAACTTTTTCAAATGCAACACCCTGTATATTTTCTCACATTTCGATTCCCCGTGAAAATGATAATAGGTTTCATAGCCATACGAGGGACCCTTCTTGAGATATTGATGCTTTTACGTGAAAATGTTCTAAAATACAAATTTTCTATGACAATAGAATTCAACAAAACAAATCAGGTAGGCTAGCCGCTCGTAATAAAAAGCAACAATTGCATCTATTGTTTTGATGCTTGTATAATCATTAAAATATTGTTCCATTAGTGTGTGTGTTTTTGGATTGTCGTTTTGTCAATTTTTGTATAAAATGAATTTTTCCAAAGAAGAAATGGTTGCTACCCGTTTGTACTGTGAACGATACCCAGAGAGAAGACAGCCGCGGAAAGAATCGTTTATGAATGTAGCTGAGAGATTTATAAATTTTGGAACCTAGACGTAAATAGAAATACAGTTCGCAACTTTATTGAAAAAACAAATTGCATCCTTATCATATCGAGCAACATCAAGCTTTAAGTGAAATATATTTTCAAAATCGTGAATCGCAACTTTTCACAATAATGGCAATATTAATACACATAACTATCATCACTATTCAGATACTAATCCACACATCTTAAGAGTTGTTGTATCACCAGCATCGATGGTCAGTTAATGTGTGGGTGGTATAATCAATTTTCATGTGGTTGGTCCTTTTTTCTTTGATGGGAGTCTTACTGGAGAAAGATATTTACAGTTTTTGGAAAATGATTTACCCGAACTTTTGGAAAATATCGCGGTAGATATTATTCGTACAATGTGGTTTCAACTGGATGGCACCCCTCCACACTAGCAATCAATGTTAGCCAATATCTCAATAGAAATTTTCCAATGAGGTGGATAGAACGAGGTAGTGTGCAAAACTGGCCACCGGATCACTGGATATTACGCCCCTTGATTTCTTCGTTTGGGACTATGTTAAAGAAAAAGTTTACCAACATCCTCTCACCACAAGCGAAGATATGAAAATTAGAATTAGAGCTACGTTTCAATCCATTTCGCCTCTAATGTTGTTGCAAGTGAATCTTTCATTTACTGAGCGAATTGCAAAGTGTTTAGATAGGCATGGCCAGCATTTTGAACATTTAATTGGAATTTATGGTTTTATTCATTTATGTTTACTTGTTCAACCTATTTTTAGATGTAGAGAATTATTTTATTGTTTAAATATTAATTAAGTTTTCCTGTCAGTTAAAGAATTTAGTTGCAATTCGTATTTTCTTATTTGCTCTGGGTTTTGTTTTATTTGTTCTTCTGTATGTCAATATTTTCAAATAAAGCGTCAATATCTCAAGATGGCTATGAAACCTATTATCAGTTAGTATCTACTTTTCACGGGGAATCGAAATGTTAAAAACATACAGAGTGTTGCATTTGAAAAATTGAGAAAATAACATTTCGCGTAAGTTAATCATTCTGTATAGTTTTACGTGTTTTCGTAAAATCTCCCAGGTTTGTTTGTTAGTAGACTATTATTAATAGTCGGTGGTATAAACTGATTTACAAAATCGCGGTGACAACGCTCGCATTGTGGTTCCAAAAGTTAACACTATTTTGGTACTATAGTGACAATATCTGCCGAACGGTTAGTGAATTTCTATACTTTTATTCTAAATGTAACAGAGAAGCTAAAATGCAAAACTACACAGGGTGTTCCATTTAAAAAAACAGGTTTGGGTTGGCATATTTTTGTGAATCACCTTGTATATACCTAAATATGTTTGGAATGTAGGTCCAATGATCGTGTATTACCACACCAAAATTGGTTTTGATATCTCTAATAGTTAAGGAGAAATCCTCCATCCACGCAGTAGACACCCACCATGCATATTTATTTTATCAAACTTATGATTTTTTTGGTAGATCTGAATTATCAACACTCATCAAATTTACAACTGATATATTGCAAGCTCCCGATCCTACTTCCTACCATATTCTCCATCTGGGAACTATATAATAACCAAACAGTAAAAATATTGTTACGAAACAATGCATTTCACTAACATCCATTGTAAATTTGGGATTCTTCTTTTCATTAATTGCGTATTTTATTGTAACATTTGTTAGAAATTCAAAAACTGAATCGTCAAAAAATTTTCAAAGCAGACTACTGGATCTATGGAAATTTCAGAGGTTTTGCATCCAGATAAACTGTGGAAAGTTTGTTTTAAGTCCATATGTTTTGCACAACTTTATTTGATCGGAAAAGCAGTTTTTTTTATTTCAGACAACCTTATGTTCATTTCTTCGTCCCTATCACTACTGTTTTCACCCTCGTTGAGCTTGTATGTCCTTTTCTACATTCAAATTTTTGAAATCTTCATTGTGTGTATCTTCCCCTACTCAGAATGTTTTGAACCTTTGCTGTAGTATCAGTTCTTAACTGAGTTTATTTACAACATTACATACATGCTCAGTGCTCTCCTTACCATCTTTGGGAGGGGTAATAAAGCTTCCCAAAAATTTGAGTCCTCAACAAATTGAATTAATTCTTCAGTAGTATATGTATTCATCCATGCTCACTCCGTTAATGGAACACAGGCTTTTTTACAAAATCGATCAAACATGCAAAACAAAATTCTTGGTTTAATCATCGGCGGTGTGAATTATCAACACAGAAGTAAATAACTGCACTTCTAGATACATGAATGAATCCCGACTTGCTGGAAGACGAACAGACAACACAAACTTTTTTGGTGGGGGTAAAGATAACATGTTCCAATATTGGAACAATAATCAGAAATGGGTTAGTGTCAGTAAGTTACAAGTTTATTCTTAAAATATATAAAGGTATAAAAAAAAGTGTTTAATGATGATTACCATGTCGTCAAATTACTAGAAATTCTCCCCCCATTAATTGTTAAAATATAGTAATAAATTTATTCCCCATAAAACTAAATGAATGATAATTTGAGGTTTAGAGATAAGAGGCAGTTAAATTCTCGTCAATGTAACATGTAATAATAACAGTTGTCATAAGTGTAATAGTCGTAATAATATTCATTTTCTAATAATATTGAAATATTGAGTTGAATCTTTTTTTATAAAGTTGCATTGTAAAACAGGCTATAATTATGTTCCTAATAAATTTTGAATGTTGTAGAATAACTATTGAAGTATTACGTCAAGCTTCGAAATCATGTGTAGTAAAACGTCGATTTTTACAAGCAAAATTACTCATACATCAAGCTGTTAGTCTGGCTTCTCACTTATACTACAATGATCAACATCCACATTATTCGGATGCTTTAATGGATTACGGTTTTTATTTACTCAATTATGATACAATACAAGAAAGTGTTAAGGTATATGAAAAAGCACTGGCAATTCGTAAGGATATCTTTGAGAAAAATAACATACATGTCGCTATCGGGCATGAAGATCTAGCATATGCACTTTATGTAAATGAATACAGTTCAGGTCGATTTTATTCTGCAAGGTATTTATTGATACACACAATTTTATATACTAACATTTATGATTATAGAGAGAACGCTGATCGTGCAATACGTATAATGGATAAAATTCTACCGAAAGATCATTTAATGCTGGCATCTGCAATGCGTGTTAAAGCATTAATACTAGAAGAAATTGCACTTGATTTGAGAGATGGTATGCATTTACAGGAACAAGATCAGTTACTTCTAGAAGCAGAACAATTACACAAATCAGCATTAGCATTATCACATTCAGCGTTTGGCGAACATAATGTTCAAACAGCAAAACATTATGGTAACTTGGGTAGATTATATCAGACGATGATAAAATACGATGAAGCTGAAAAAATGCATTTACGTGCAATATCAATTAAGGAACAACTTTTAGGTCCGGATGATTACGAAGTTGGTTTAAGTATAGGACATTTAGCTTCTCTTTATAGTTTTCATATGAAAAGGCATCGAGCTGCCGAGAAATTATATAAAAGATCGATTGATATTAGTCTCAAATTGTTTGGTGCATTCTATTCAGGGTTAGAGTATGATTATAGAGGTCTTATCCATGTTTATACAGAATTAAACGATATTGCCAATATGTTACATTATACTCATATGATGCGTGAATGGAAATTTTTAAGGGAAAGTCACGAGTCCTCAAACTGTTTTCCTGATCATCTCCAATCTCTAAATACTGTTATAACTGAATTTTTTAAAATGTGCTAATTTTAGTTATAAAAATTTCTAGTCCTTTGATGAAGTCATTTTTTTTCTTTTTTTTTTGTGTATATTTTATTGTTAAATTGACTGAATTTTATTAATTTTAATGCAATGGCATTCTAAAACTGTTATCCATTATGCACACACATAATGAAAAATCATAATTGTATAACAGGTGTATATTGCATTTATTACACTGATTTTCATAGAGTATGAAATGATTTCGTCTTTCTCATATTACTAAGCACTAATTAATTCCGAGTTAAGTTTAAAATTTATATACATTCATAATCATTTTTATGTTTCATTGATCTCTATTTAGTAGTATTTTACATAAAATCAATGTTTATTATATACGTAGTTAAGGAGAGGCTCGATTCAGTTTTATGTAAATACGATCTGATTTAAAATAGTTGGTATTTGTATGTGTTGTAGATAGAGTATACATATACCCTCTTAATTGACATGTTCAATGTATGATTTAATAGGTATATATATGCAATATATGCATGTGTGATTACATTTTTAATAAATTTTTTTGTGGAAGTTTTGTTAATATATTCATACTTGCACCTCATTTCTCTTCATAGTGTTTGAATGTGATGGTAACTGTGTTGTGTTTTTACGAAATTACAAGCACTGCTGTTGCATATTTTGACCCCTGTGACATCTACATCTTTTTCAATTGTAATTCAGAAGGTATAAGATGTATTGAGAAAATAGATATTTTTGATTAACGGTCCTATGCAGTCATGTTATTACCGTGCTAACTTTACACTAAGACTGTGTCTTTATTTTTTCATTTTTAAGAGCTAAAAATTGCACAGGTAATGCACGACTTTGTTTTCTATCACTTTATTATGTCTGATTTACTTTCAATTTGATCAATTTGATAAAACCTTTAAATAAATCTTTCTAATAAGATTATAACAAAAGTGTATGTTCTTTGAAATTGAATTTTGGCATTAGGTGAAACATAATAAACTCTAAGTGATGTCAACGGTATTCCACTAATTACCGCAATTGTAGATGGTGCTTAGAGTAAGCATTCGTATAAAACTAATTACAACACTTTTTCTGGTGTTGCATGCATTGTTGGAGCACAGACCATAAAAATAATGTACAAGATGTCAGAGCATGTCAGAAGCAAAATAAAGATAAGGAGAACGTTGCACTGAAAAACTACAAATCTTTAAAAATTGGAGTGGAACATCAACCTCGATGGAATCAGCAATTATTTTAGATGGGCTAAAAGTTCCTAAAGCTGGGTACTCACAGGCGAACTGTAACTGCAACTGTTACTGTATCAATTTTTGTGTGTACGTTAACGTATTTTAACGTACCGCCTTTTGGCAAATCTCTAGATCCACAGTGTTCATACAGGGCTCACGACGATATGGCAATTCCAAGAGAAATGATTGCCAGTGGTGCAAATATTTTAACTGACACAAGATAGATTAGCAGTAACATTAAGATATTTGGCTACTGGCGATTCTTTTACAAGTCTGCAGTAACAAGTCATTAGTAGGATAGTTGCAAAGGTATGCGAAGGAATCAACGATGCACTAACAGACAATGTAAAGGTAAATAAATAACAAAAATATTTATTCCATATTATTGTAATATAAGGTAATATAGTTAAACAAGATCTTCCATATTATCAGAGTAAACACTTAATGGAGAGGAAGATGCATATGAATGTGAACTTGGCTGGCAATTGGAGATGTGACTGGTGGTGTTGTACCCATTGAGGATGTAGTTGATAATTGTAGCTTTCAACTGGATGTAATGCAGTTACTAGGGGTATGAATGATGTTTGTTCGTAATTATAGCATTCAGTTGGGTAGTTTACAGTTGATGGGGATGAGTATGATGTTTGTTGATAATTTTAGTTACATTGCCATACTGGTGTGCTTGATCGCTGCATCCTGCTTGGTCAGCATAGAAAATAATCTGCCATATTTCTTGCTGAACCAAGTTTATAGTTTGTTTGTTGTAGTTTTCATCTTCTAAAAATGAAATCACAAAATGATCTCAATTCAGGATTTTCTACATTTAGTTGTGAAGGTGGTGGTGGTTTTTCAGCAACAGACTTTAATATACCACAAGCTTCTTTAAGCATCGGTAATTTTTGATCCAGTTTTAACTTTTTATGTGATGGTTCTGGTGTTGTATTGGATGTGCTTCCTTCTGTGCTCTCATCTACTGAGTTTTGATGTCAGCTTCATTGTTTATATCCTAAAGAATATACATAAAATTAACTTTTCTTTTTCAGTTGCCGACCAATCCAGAAGAATGGATGAAAGGATGAAATGGATGAGAGTGATTTCATGAATTTGTGGAATTTTCCTTTTGCAATTGGGGCATTGGACGAACAACATATTTTACTGCAGTGTCCATTTAACAGGGGAACATATTATTATAATTATAAATCGCACATTAGTATTGTGTTACTTGCCGTAGTAGATGCTGACTATATCTTTTTTTATGTGTACATTGGTGCTCTAGGAAGAATTCCAGATGGCGACGTAATGAATAGTTGTAGTCTAAATGAAATGATTGAAAAAAAAACCTTAGGAATACCTCCACATAGGAAATTACAAAGTCAAGAAAAGACAATTCCGTATTTCTTTATTGCTGACTCAGCATTTTCTATGATAGAAAATATTATTAAACCGTACGCAGGAATTCGCCCAAAAGGGTCTAAAGAAAGAATTTTCAACTACCACTTATCAAGAGCATGTAGGGTAGTGGAAAATGCGTTTGGGATACTTTCTTCGGTATTCAGAGTATTCAGAAAGCCTATGCTACTACAACCAGAAAAGGCACAAGTTATTTCAAATGCCTGCAGTACATTTGCATAATTTTTTAAGACGTAGCACCTCAAAACATTTTTATACACCATCTAGATCTATGGGTACTGAAAATAGTGTATCTGGGGAGTTAATTCTGGGAATCTGGAGAGATGATGAAAATTTGACTTCATTTCTAACTATCCCCTTGATTCCACGCAGATCTGCAAGCCGCTTCAAACAAAATCGAGAGGAGTTATCAAACTACTTTATAAATGAAGGAAATTTGATCTTTTAAAAAAATTAAGAGCACCGTAAGCAAACCACTTGCTTTCATATACTTCATCCCGTCCTGTAAAAAAAATTAGTTTTACTAACTTTACCTTAACGCACTTGTTTTTCTTCTTATCAAAACAAATTAAATGAATTAGAATATGTATTTTATTTTGTATTAAAAAAAAAAAAAAAACAGAAAACTGATATATTTTATTATTTATTACTTTTTAATAATTTCTTTCTTGCAGATGTCCCCAGTTGTGGTCATTGCTAAGCCTATTTGTGCCCAAGCATCTGCTTTTAAATGTTTTTTGTAATTTTTTTATCTTTTGGGTCTCATATTATTGGCATATTTTTATAATTCTCAATTAAAGTGAGACCTTTTTCTTCACTCCACTCGGACATTTCCTTCAATGTTCGAAGCAACGTAGACGTACACAAGTACCCTAGTGTCCACGAACCAACTGAGAGCCTCTTTGTGTTCGCAGTAAAAACCGACAACTGGCAGTTTGCTGCGATCAGTTTGAAGTAGGCTCGCGAACTTGACTTGCGTCTAATCGCCAAGTGCAACTAATGATTCCAATCTCCGAATGTATACGAGTACTTATGTGAGACAATACCACAGTCGAGAGCAATCGACAGTTCATGAAATGACATTTACCATCTCTGATTTACCTACAATACAAAAAACAGGTGCAAGTGTGTACAGATTTTAATTTAAAGGAACATTGGATTGCGGTTGGAATCTACATAAATGTTAAGTAATTGCACATTTCAATAATTGTGGATTAAAATCAATTAATTGCAGTAACAACATCTACTTAAGTTTCTAAAGATAGAACAAAAACTAAATAATATTAAATGCTGACAAAAGTTCGGCCTTAGCACCTTTAAAAAAACAAAGAAATTTTCTTTTTACTTGCCTTGACTGTGGTAAGAATTTCAACCACAAACGAAATCTACACTTTCATATGAAAGCTCATGATGGCCAACTTGGACAATCGTCCTTGAATGAAGGGTTGAGAACTTTCAAAAAAGTGCCCCATGTATAGTTACAATACTCTTTTAAAAATGTGCTCATAGATCACTTTAAAGTTATTTACGACATAAAAATTGGATCGAGAGAAATATCGTTTTACTTAATAGAACAATTCAATAATTGGAAAATTAAGACTGAAAAAAGACACTAACTCGAAGTTTGTTATGAATGAAAGTAAGAAAAGTTTCAAAACCCACACAACAATAAAATTTGAGTGTCACCGATCTGGTTATTACGTTTCTGGAGGCAGTGGAAAAAGAAACTAATAAAATTAATGCTTTTTGGAAATTGACCTTTGTTGATACTCATGCAGGACACCTCACTCTTACATCATCAGAACAACAAATGTTAGCCCAAAAAATGGTGTTAAAGGTTCCATATGATTCAATACTTGATGAAGTGGCTGAATCAATTTTAGATTCAGAGTCAAAGGGAAAAAAGATCTTCACAACATTGAAGTAGTTTTAAACTTGTCATCAGTGTCAATAAGGCATCAAAAACAATGCTATGAGTGTAGACACATAGGTGAATGAAATGAAAAGTGAAGGTGACTGCATCTTGTACTATAAGCCTCAAGGCGGACCCTGTATATATATATATATATATATATATATATATATATATATATATATATATATATATATATATCTACTGATTCAAGTAATAATGAGTCTGCAGTAATTATTCAAGAGCTGACTCAAAAAATAAATAAGAAAAGCTAATACAACAATTGAAAAGACAGTTGGATAAAATTCATTCTCCAAGTAAATTGGAAATTGTAAAAAAGGCCTTGGTTCCTCTATCTCCAACTCTGGCTGCAAACGCCCAGCCAAATTTACCCTGAACATTCCTCACAATACCAAAATCACTGATCAAAGGCGTCTGTGGTCTACTAAGAAAAAATCCAAAAAACGCGACGTAATAAGAAAACCCACTAATGAAGAAACTCAGAATGAAAGTATTGCACTTCTTAGAAATTAAAAAGTGAAGATAATGTTATAGTTATTTATGTTACAGGTGTTGAAAATGATCAATTGCATTACGAATGGTAATGTGAGTAGCATACAAAAATATTTTTTTTATAAAAGCATCAAACAAATTTCGTATACTACTCTTGTGAAACTCCATTGCATTACTCACTCACATACGGCACTCGCCATCGTCTCGCGCCGTTCGTAATGCAATGGATCGTTTTCAACACTTGTAACATAAATAACTATTCTGTATGAACATCTTTTATTATTAATTAAACAAAAAAACAACTAAAAAGTATTTTATTTTATTCTCCCCAATGATCTCAATTAAAAACTAAGGTTCTAACGGATATACTATAGGAAACAAAAATAGAGTGAGAAATTAGATAAATTAATTAACTAAATACAAAAATCAAAGTAGTATTTACATTTCTTTGGCTGCATCGAATTGGTAAATATGGTAGTGCGGAGTATTATGGACAACAATTATTGTGACTCAAAATTGTAATTCTAACTATAAGTCTATAACTATAAAAAACATTAAAACATATTCGATTTTTCACATTATTATACATAGAATAGTACCTAATACACATGGTTTACATGGTATGTATGTATTATTTTCTGTTTTATAACAGTTATAATGATTATATGTAATTACTAATCAGACACCGACTGCTCAGACAAATTAACGCCAAGAGATTATATTCAGAATTTACATTAGTTCTACATACACTAAGACAAAGTTTACATTGATTGGACCAAAAATAAGTAGAAGCCCGGTTGTATATACCCATTTTTTGTATTATTTTTTTTTGTTCTCATTTTTTTTTGTATTTTTATCATTCACATTATTTTAAGCATCTATTCTTTAGTTACGTTCTCTAATTGTTTATTTAGTGTGTTGGTTAATAGACGTTTAGCTGGCCTAGTTAAACTGGTTACTAATTAAGTTTTGCTTTAGTACTAATGGCTCTAGTTCGTAGCGGAAGGTAGCGAAGGACCACGATCCGAAGCAAAGGATGTTGAAATCTCTCCGAATGTTTCCGGGTGGACATCGTCGTGCCTTCAAAGGGTCGTTCTGTAGGTAGCGGACCGCGAAAATGTTATTATTGTAACAAACATTGTTACCGCGGTAGAAAAGTTAATGGGGTTTAACACATTTTATTAAATATTTAGTGGTTATTTGAGAGTGGTTTTCGGGATATTTTATTTGTGTAACTAATATTTGGCTAAGGGTTGAAAAACATGTGTTTGGGGTTTAATTAGCAGGTGTACGCTTAAAAACTGCTTTACTGAAGGGGCGTAACAAATCATTGGAAATTCTTATGCGCACATTCTTGATGTAAAAATGTCACTAGTTTAATAATTAATTACGTTGGTACACATCGCGATCGTCTTTGCTTGGTACTAGGAAATTTGATATTAGGTATAGGTTTTTCTACGGAAGAATGCATATTTTAGAAATTAATACGCCTTTTGATAATTAATAGTGACTATTTTCACGGAATGTTTCTTGTTTTTTTTTTTTTTGAAAAACGGGGTTGATTTTCGGAGTAAATATAGTTAGTTTGAAATCGGAGGGGAAGGCAGTTGCGTTTAAAGTTTTGGTTGAGCCGGATTGTTTTAATTAGAAACTCCCATTGTAAACCGTTCGGTCTATAAATATTTAGTCGTGTACCTTCTAGAAAAACTAAAACGCTGATTCGTTCTTTTCTTTTTGTGTAGGTTTTAATGTAAGTTTTTTCAAAAATTAATCATTAATAGTCGTTGCCTCGAGTTTAAACCGCTCACCTTAACTCGTCGTGTTGTGGTAAACTATTTAACAAAAGGGAATATATTCAAGTATAAGTAGGTACTTTTAATGTAATTAAAGCTCGCAGCAAACAATTCTACAAACGTATTAAAAATCAAGCATTACCTTGCAAAGATATCCCATTCACACGTGCGCTCAGTAAGCGGAATGAGCATTGTTATTTGTTGTTTATATTTATATTTGTGCAGAGGTGGGCGTAGACGAACGGGTACAGGATAAAGCTTGGTTATAATTGTGAATATGACCATTAAAATACCTCGAATTTTATTTTTATTGTTATAGATGAATGTGTAAATCTGAGAAAGGGACGCTGTATTTTTCTAACCCACTCAATCATATATATCGGTCACGGTGTTAGGATCTATTTACAACTTACCTTTGTAAGGCTTTGTTTAATTTTTGTTTGTCTTTGATTCAGCCTGATTAATCGGAGATGTAATTAGAATTGTTTGCCTGCGAACGGATTTCACCTTTATATGTAATTTATTGTAATTGTACTATGTATTTTGTGCTTTATTAGTCACTAAACAATTGTGTATGTGTAAATTTTTCATCTTTTTTTTTTGTTTTTGCTTGCATTTACCTTATTATCACCTGTGCAATTTTACTGTTGTTACATTTTATATGTCCCGAAATTTGCCTTATTGTTATATTTACTTAAAGACCGGCATTTGGTTATATAGGGCCACATGTTTGGTATTACAATTTTTATTCTGATTTATTTATGACAATTGCGAGCGTGATTACATGATTTGGTTTTATTATTGTGTATGTGTAGCTAGACTGCTTTTTAATTTATTTTTTTTAATGTTACAATTTTGTACGCACTTTAACCTGATTAATGGTGTTTTGTTATATATTTAACTGTTCTTTTGTGTTATTTGATTTATTAATGTACTTGTGCAATGACGTATTTATGAATAAAGTGGCTTTTCTTGGTAGTTCTTTCCCACATTAGAACATTCATGGGTGGAACCATCCTTGCGCAAATCTGGTTAATTTTAATTTGAGTAGTTTCATTGTTTACCTGCCCCACATGATTCAACACTTAACCTCATCCAGCCTACCTAATTCAAATAGCACAACGTACCTACTAGACGGCCAATTCGTTTGATCAGATAGGTATTAGAATTGTAAGTAAATTTTAATGTTTTAATTATTGCCAGGAAAGTCAATGTAAGGCAAGCAATTAATTTGAGTAATAGTAACATTATTGTCAGTAAAGTCAAGACAAATCACTTAGCGATTGAATTTGCATTATTACAAATAAGTTCAAATTACACTTTTCAAGATAGGGTACCTGGGGGACGCTACAAGACTTTAAAAAATTGCATTAAATGTTCAAAAACATTTCCATTTTCTTGTACACAAAAATCTATCCATCTCGCAATATTTTGTACTGCTCTTTGAATATCCCTTCTTCTCAAGGACTTAAATCAATTCAATATATTTACCCTCAATTCTTCTGATATTTTATGCATTCTTATAAAGTCTTTAAAATACACATTTCTCATGGCCTAGGGCCAGGAGACAGTATGGCGTTTAACATATTCCAATTGGTTGCGTCAGCAATTACAAAATTACCCGAATTCTTTACATAATGTTCTTTCTTTCTTTACAGTTTCCATACTTCTTCTGTCTTTATTTCTGTAATCTTTTCCTGTGATTTTTTCTTCCTCCTTTTTTCTCTCGCATGTCTCTCTGTGTTTTCTTAATGTTGCTTTGTACTCTTCTTTTTCTGCCTTCACTTTTTTTCCATTGTCTTAGTGTTCTTCTTGCCTTCCTCTTGGTCGCCTTACATTCTGTATCCCACCACTTCTTCCATCCCATTCTATCCCTGTTCCATGTTTTTAGTTTGACTGTTGCTTTCTCCATCTTCTCTCTCATTTTCTACACGCTTTCCTGTACCCCTTTCCCTTCCCATATTATATTTTCTATTTTCTCTTTATAATTCCTTGTTTTCACTCGACAATATTTTTTTGTTATCTGCCTCTATTCCTTCTTCCACTCCTCCCTTTCACCTCTTCCTTATCAGCTCTATGGGTTGGTGGTTCGATTCCATCCTCTCTCCTATCTTAAATGATTTTACCCATTCTCCCGCTTCAGAGTTCGTTACTACATAAAAAGGAAAGGAAAAGGCCACGTATTTCATTCCCTCCCCATGGGGGAGGGCGGACTGCTCGAGCTTTCCGAGCTCCTTCAGCCACAATCATGGATTCCCAGCATACATACATACATTACGTATATATGCATGGTGGGATTAAGGATGGGTGTGGTCAGGATAGGATCGAAAGGAACGGAGTTAGGGTTCTGAGGGAGAAAATACTACCCCAGCATTAGCCTAAGTAGCCGCACATGGTGTGCATATACGCAATGACCATGCCGCTACATGTGTATGAGGAAAACCCCCTGAAAAAACTTCATGCAGGGTAGACGGTAACGGGAATTTACCTCCCGATTGCTAAGCAGGTCGTATCACCACTACGCTACCAGTTCTGTGTTACTACATAATCTATTGTCAATTTACCCCTCCCTCCTATATACGTGAACTCCACCATTTTGCTTTCTTCCCTATTCCTGTTTAGTATCTCCCATCCCTTTTCATTGCACATTGTTAGCAGTTTTTCCTTGTTTGTTTATCACTTTAGCCTTCGAAGCTCTTTTCACCGTACCCTTCCTTTCTTGTACTCCTTCCTCTTCTCCTATTCTCCTATTAGAATCCCCTCCCAGTATTACCATGTCCCCACTCTTTCATCATCTCATCCGAGTTTTTCCTTGTCTCCATTCTTCTGCTGTAAATTGTTATTATTTTCATCTGTGTTTCCCCCCTTTGTATATTTCTTTCTACTATTCCCTTTCTCTGTTCTTTCCTCTTTTTGCTTCCATTTTTTCTTAATCCTGTTATTATTCCTCCTTGTGCTCTCCCTCTTATACTGTCTCTTTCAGTGTGCTGCACCACCGTCTCCCAATCTTTTTTCTACCATCTGTGTGTTATGTCTTGTTCCCTAATGAACTCCCAAAATTCTTGGTCTTTGTTCTTTATTCCCGCGACGTTCCAAAACATTAACTTTGGCGCCTTTGCCTCTTTTTATACCCTTGCTCTTATTTCCTTTTTTTGTTCTTTTTTTCCTGCTATTCACTATTCCATTTCTTCGCGGTTTCATTAAACTTCTTTCCTCCTCCACCCCTTCCTCCTCCTCCAGTTTTTTTTCTTTTTGGTTTCTCCTCTCCGCCTCTCTTTCTCTGATTATCTCCCCGTTTCTATCATTCCAAAAGTGTCTTTCTCCCTCAATCTCCATTTTTTGTACCCTACTCTTACTTTATTCATTATTTCTCGTTAAATTCTTCTGTCTTCCTAAGTTAAGTCATGATCTATGTATATTTTTGTATTTTTCAGTTTTTTTCTCTGCCATTAATTTTTTTTCTCTTCCCAGTTCTCCATTTCTACCACCACTATCTCGTTTCTCTTCGGTCTATTTATAACCATCAATTTTTTGCATTCCACTTGTTCGTTTAATTTTTCTTCCAGCATTGCTTTTACCTTTTTCTCGTGTTTCTTGTTTTTCCTTCCATTTATTACTGTATTATTCTTTCTTTTCCTTCTCTCCTCTTCATTCGATTTTTTCAAGCTTTACCATTGGTCCTATCAGTTCTTGCTTTCTTTCTGCCACTCCTTTTCCCTGTTTCCCATTTCTTCTTTCATTGCTTTGATTGCGTTCCTTATTCCCTGTGTTTTTTATTCCTGTTTCCTCCCTGTTCCTCCCTTGTATTTGTTATGCCTGGCGACCTTATTATCTTCTTCCCTTTTCCAAATATTCTTTTCGATTTTTCTTCTTTTCTCTCGCTTTTATTCATTCCCTCCCTCGTTCACCCTACTCCTCAAGCTCTTCTTTCTGCTTCAATTATTTATTTCTTTTTTAGCCCTTGTAGGGTAGATTATCGGTCAACCCATGTTTATATAGTTCTTCGTATACCCAAACGTTAGCTACCCAGTCGACGTAAATTCTTAGAACTTATGAGAATAAGAAATGGTTCATTTATTTGATTGTGATTTCAAGTACTAATTAACCCCCGCGTTACGTTAATAATTTAATTACCCAAATATAAAAGAGCGTTAAGGAATAAATTATTAAATCGCGGATTACATATTTTGTCTCCCTTTATTACTAATTATTCAATCCATAGATATTAAGTACCTGCAAGGAAGCTCCTACGCCAGACCGCAGCCGTCCGAACGTTCAGATCGTGGCCGTCTGGGGATCCGTCCTTGGCTACTGATTATTTATTATTGATTGTTTTATTTTAGTTGTAATGCCTAGTAGTTTAAGTTATTTTATTTAGAACTGTATAAAATAAGAAATAAATAGCGTTTGTCACGATCATGTAGTTATCACAATCAATTATCTGAATCTACACCTTCTCTGACTAAGCTAACGCCGGGCAACCAAAAATAGCTGAAGGTCAACTTTACAACTTTTAATGTAAAAGATTCTCTGTTGTTTGATTAGGGCCCAGACAAAAATAGGACTGTTGCTTTTGGTACGCATCGCAATCTGCAAGTTCTAACCCAAACTGACCATTGGTATGCCGACGGAACTTTCAAAATTCTGCTGATATTATTTCATCAATTGTGTACCATGCACGGTTTGAAAGAAAATGTGTCCTTGCCTCTGCTCTATGTGTTTTTGCTTAATAAAGCAGATGAGAACTATATGAGTTTGTTGCGGGAACTAAAAAACATTGACCCTTCGTTGATAGAATCTGCTCAAGCGGAACAGTATGGCTGCTTTTTTTCATTTTACTCAATGTATATCTCGTAGTATTCAAAGTTGCGGATTGAAGCAACGCTATGAAACGGATGCAGATTTCGCTTTAGACTTGAAAATGTTGCCATATCTCGCATTTTTTCCAACAGATACAGTAGACTAGGCCTTTGAAACGCTATGTGATAGCGAGGTTTTTCCAGAGAATCCCAGGACATTGTGTACTATTTAGAAGAAACGTGGGTCGTCCAAATAGAAGACAACGTGATCCCCCCTCATCCTTATGTAATGTGGAGCGTTTACTAAATGATTGGCCGAAGACAAACAATTCCGTCGAAGTATGGTATCTAGGGTTTGAAGAGCCGAGGTGCGAGGACGCACGCTAACATCGGAAAGTGTGTAGGTACATTGTTTAAAAAAATAACAAAGCTTGATTGAAGTCTGAATCGAGCGATACATCGGGGGATTTGAACATCAACCAAAAAAGAAAAAGTATAGGGATTGTGATCAAAGAATCAAAAACATTATAAGAGAGTACGGCATTAATAATATGCTCGACTATATTAGAGTATGGCTAATAATTTATCTTATACGTGTTCTTACACTAGATAAACATTTATACAGGTATGGAAAAACTTTATTGCGGGTCTGACTTATAATAAGCTAGAAAGAAACCCAATAAGCATTATATGAGTGTGAGAGAGACATAAATTTACCGATGTTGCCACTTGTACATATTTGCATGTAGGCACAAAATATGAACTACTTAAGTCTTCTTCAATCTAGCTTCAACATTTCTAACGAAACCAAAGCAATTAAGATGATGATGATGTAACTATTAAGTAAATACTTTACACTTAAACATTAAATGATGATACGTCAAACATCGAAGTTTATTATAATTGCAAGTTTATGACATGGTTCGATTACTAATCGTAAGAAGAACCAAGAAGAAGACTCCACTTTATAAGATTCTCGAAAAGACCTCCACCTTGCACAAGGCAGTAACCCAATCTGTGATCAAATACAGTTCGGGTAACATTTCTTGGGTGATGCCTTTTAAAATCTATATTTTTTTTTACGAAGTTCGCCCATGTTGTTAGCACGTTCATGCCTGTGCCCATAAATTTGCTGGGATACATATCCCCAAACAAAAAAGTCGTACGGCGCGATATCGGGTGAGCGAGGAGAATATTTAATAGTGCCGTTTCCACTAATAACACGGTTAGGGAACGTAGTTTCCAAAAATGGTTGAACTCTTATTGCAGTATGAGCAGGACAGCCATCTCTTGATACTAAATGTTATCAAAATTTATATTGAGGCGTTGAACAGCTGGAACTATCTGGTTTCTCAACAGTTCTAAATATTTGTCCGCATTCAAGTTTCCGTTAAAATGGACCTGCGTAAAGTTCCTGCCCACATATTAACTTTTTGGGGTATTGTGTCCGGTAAGGAATACTAATGTGTTTGTTTTCCCGAGTGTAACCAACAGCGACAGACGGATTGTGATGGCCATGTAAGTTAAAAGAACACTCGTCGGTAAACAAAATATTTTCAATAGATCTTTCGTTTTATTAGCCCGATTCATAGTATCTTCACAAAATTCCATACGCTTTTGATGATCTTTTGAAAAATTTCTTGTGTAGTTTGCAACTTATAGCAACGGTATTTATTCCTTTTCAAGACATTGCGAACCGTCCTTGGTTCAATATTCATTTCTTCAGCAATTTTTGTACTATTGCACGGGAAATTAGTTTTTGCTAAACTACACACTGCAATTTCTTGGAGTCCGCGCTCTTCGTTTAAGTTACGACCAGGATGCTCACCATAATGACCATCAATGCTACTGCGTTTTCTACAATTATTGAAACATCCACATTTTTCAAATTTACAAACAGTACTCATAATCGTACTTTCTGGTGGAACTGGCCTGTTTTCAAAGGAAAAAGCAAACCTGCCCATAATTTCTTGGACTGTGCTTCCTGAATAATATCTTAATAATCTGTATTTTTTCTTCAGTGGAATACATGAGTATTGTGTCGGACTTGCAAAAACACTGATTTTCAATTCTCGTTGACATTAGCAATTAAATGTGTCATTGATACTAGCAAAGAGTATACATATAATAGGGAAGAGAGCTAAAGTAATGTGTTTATTTTTAGGTACCTTCAGCTGGGGTAACTTTGGCCTAAATTTTAGTGTTTTGTGTTAAAATTGTCACTCATACCACCTAAATGCTTTAAAAAAATATAATTAAGGTGTTTCAAGTTGTTTAAAGGTTATTTACCTTTAATCTAAGCCTTTTCTTAAACCAAAATTTATTTTCATAACCCAGAAATTTTTTTTCAAAATTTTGGGCCAAAGTTACCTTGACTTGGGGTAACATTGTCCCATCTCTTAAAACCTTATAAAACTGCTATTATACCATAGTTAGGATAAAGTTACCCCACACAAAAAATAATGTTAGGTGACCTATTTACAAGTCTTATCTGATTTTTACTTCAAACTTTTCTGTAATTGGTAACAAAATTAAAATTCAAAAGACAAACATTTTAGAACAATACAAAAGCATGAAACAATGCTATTCAAACATTTTTCATACAGAAACTAGAGCTCAATATAAAAAATACAAATAGAAAATTATAAAAACTACAATAAAATTAGATTTATATATTAAACGATTTTACAAATGCATCCAGTTCAGGGACCGAGAACTGGTTCCTTTTTGAAGCCATTTTAGAAGGATCGATTTTCTCCATACTTCATCCCAGTCATAGGTGAAACAGTCTGGTTTTGCAGGCCATCGCCAAAACTTTAGTCCCCTCTGCATGCATTCAACAGTCGGGCCTTTTTCAGTGATTCTCACAATTTTGCGTGGATATTTTTGTCCATTGTAGGTCACAACTAAAAAGTTTTCAACAGCAAAACCTTCAGGTTTAAACTCTTGTTCTTCTTGATCTTGATGAGTAGTACCAGAACATGTTTTTCCAGAGTTTGCCACTTCTTCGAGATCTGAAAAGGTTTCGCTCACTTCATCTGACTCCAAAATCATTTCAAGGTCATCCTCATCTGAAGAAGAGTTATAACATTTTTTAGCCATTTTTTAGATTTGGATTGTTTTGAAGATAAAGATGCCTGTTTGGATGAAGTGGCCAGACAGTCTGTAAGTGCTGCTTCAACATCTTTTACAGTAACACTCTTTCCAGCAGGCACTTGCCGCTTCTTCTTTCTTTTCTTGGGGCCAGCTGTAATCAGATACTCTGCTGTTTTCTTTTCTAGCTGTTGAAGAAAAGAATCACCGATGGCATCTTTATCAATAGGCTGGTTTTCTGGCAGGCGGTCCTACAGTTTTTGTTTGCTGTAGGGCTGTATCCCACATTTTTCAAACCCAGCCATCAAGTTTTCTTTTTGTTTTTCCGCTAAACTTGTCATTAGCTCTTTCAACAAAGTTGGAAAGGTATATTTAGGTATAGTTGTAAATTTAGAGCCTGAATCAGACTCTTTCCACTTACACAGGATTCCTCGACATGCCCTTTTCATAGGTGAAAAGAATGCCACATCGAGAGGTTGTGTAAGGTGTGTCGAGTTTGGTGGAAAGCAAACGAACCTCACATTATGCTCTTCACATAGCCTAAGTACATTCAGACTGATGTGGGAAGATAAGTTGTCCCCAATTATAACTTTAGACCCATTTAGATCCCTAACATTGGGTAAAAATGATGACTCAAACCAATCTTCAAAACATAAAGCATCGAACCAGTCACTCTTAGAGTGATTATAACGAGCTCCTCTGGCCCGTTTTCCGTCCAAGTGGTTCACATGCTCTCTGACTTATACACAACATAAGGGGGAAGGAAAACGCCAGCTGCATTTCCAGAGAACATGAGGGATATTGCACTTTTGCTATGATTGCAAATATTTTCTACATATTTTGGCCCTCTTTGCAAATTACTTTTTTCATACCAGGGTCATCTGTAAGATTTGTCCCATCATAGTTCCAAATATGAGTAGCAGGAACACCTTTCACCACATCACGTAAGTTTTCCATGTAACTTTCAACATCTTTAGCGCTTACCTGTGCTCTAACTTTTTTTATGTTTGAGCTTAAGCGAGTTGTTAATTGCGAATGCCTTTTTAAAAAAGACTTTGTCCACTCACATCCAGGAGGAGTTTGGCAAAATGCATCAATTTTGACAACTTTCTTATCGAAATAAGCTTTCACTGCGTATCTAAAATCAGTCTCAATAACTGGAAATCCATAATCAGACATTTTTATCAGATGCTGCTTGAAAGCTAACTCCTCATTTTCACGGAAGCTTTTGGCACGTCCAACTTTACTAGTGTGTCTGCCTTTGAGTTTGTTCTTAATGGTTGATCTAGGGATGCCATACCTTGTTTCAGCTGAACGTTGCGTCAGCTCACCTGACCTAATGGCCTCGAAGCACTCCTCTAATATTTGTGTACTGTAGTTTGCATAGTTTCTTGTCCCGAGAGGTTTTATTCTATTTCTGGGCATTTTTCTGAACATAACAAACAAATTGTAAATATTTTAGGTTTATTAACAGCATTCTGAGATGTAATTAGACATTTTAGCCTTGTAAATAATTACTGGAAAAGAAATTGCAGTATAGAAAAGAAATATTGTAACTTTGGCCCAGCCACCATGTTGGGGCAAAGTTACCCCAAGTTTGGGACAAATTTGTACTAAACTAGAAAAACTATCTCGGCTCTAAAAATACAAATAAAAATGAGTAGTTATGATAATAACTTGTTAAACAAATGAATTAAGTAAAAGAAACATCGCTTGCCACTTGCCAGGTATCAAAAGCTTTGGAATATCTGCACTATCAAAAGTTGGAAGGACTCCAAAACAGTTAACTATGAAGTAACAAGGAAGAAGCAGCACTGAATTGGTGGTGAGAAGTGGAACTAAACCAAAAGTGGCTTATAGTCAAGCCAGTGCTGCTACCTATTGAGTGATGCACGAATTGTCAGTAGCTCTATCTTAAGGGCAATATAGAGAACAATAAATCTTTTTCAGTTTTTGGCACGAAGTTATCCGTAAAAGACCAAAGTTACCCCAGCTGGCAGTATGTACGTTGGGTTGCATATCAACTTTATGTTTACATTTTTTGTCCTGAAAGGTCTTACAACGTTGCCATTATAAAATTATTTTAACTACTTCAGTGTTTTCTGAATTTACTTATTTATTGCTTTAAATTTACAGTTATACAAAATTATATATAAATACTAATAAAATAAAATATAACTTGAAAATGTGTATCCATTTCAACTAGGTAACTAAATTTTAAAATACAGCTATTTAAATGACAAACATTAAAATTATGCGTATATGCTTAAATATATAACATTTCGCGATTTTTTATTACTTGATGTAAAAACAGGTAAATACAAATCTTGTGACGTCCACTTTAATGTTTTATGTAGCTTACAATTTATTAAATTCTCGATAATCAATAACTGTGTACGTAACAATTTGATTTCGCTTGTAACCAACTAGAAACTTCTTCCTTAATTCATTCTATACAAAGGCTAATTAAAATGTTTCGGAAATTAATATTTTCTTTGTTTTAAAATGTTCTGTGAAAAGGTTAAGTAGGATAGTTGTAAGTGTGGTTAAGTCATCGCTTGGCATTTTCGAATATTGATCCCACTGAAATTTGTAAAGGTATTGTAATGTCCCTAATGAGTCAGCTCTATCGTTTTCAGTTTACCTGAAGGAGATTTGTGTACAACGTCGTCCTTTACACATACAAAACTTACCACGCCATCAAACAAAACTACTCATTCCTTTAAGTTTTTTTTATATATTTTGTATTAAAGGTTTCTTAAATCAATGCATTTTGCTATTATAATACTCAAAACAATTTTTACAGATTTTAATCTTATTAAATAATGCATGTTTAATAAGCACACAAAGGTATTAATCACATTTTAAATTTTAGGACGTATATTACCTGAAACCAAAACAAGAAGTCCTCAAAGTTGTTGTTAAAGCAAAGAGTATTATAGGTACCTATACTCTTTGGTTAAAGCAATGAGCAATAAACGTTTTATTGCTCTTTGCTTAAAGCAAGAAAATCAAATGAATGGACAAGTAAATGTCACAACGCCGTAAAATAATAGCGGTAAAATTTTAAAGGGAATTATTTTTTTGTTGGTAACATTACTTCGTTAGTCCTGTATTAGGGGGCCGACAATAGCGCTTTAAAGCGGTGGACTAACTTTTATCATGACGCTGTTTTTAAAAGACATTGCTTCTCTATCAAGGGCGTAGCCATGATTTATAACAGGGGGGGGCAAACCATGGTCCATCGTCGTTCAAAATGTAAAATTTTAGGATAAAAAGAAAAGGCAAATGAAAACAAAACTTTGAGATTTTTATTTTTGCTCTTCCAGGGGGGGGGGGGGCAGTTGCCCCTCCCTGCCCTTAGCTGGCTACGCCCATGCTTCTCTTTCCTGTTATATACTCTGGCTATTATATGCTCTTTGATACTAGCCTACTCAAAAGGCGCATATATGGCATCAGCGCTTTTAGTTTGTTGTGTGTTCTATCCCACTTAACATGTGAACTGATTGTACTGTGTTTGTTTTACTTATTATAAGTCAGACCCGCGATAATATTTTCCATACCTCTATATGTTTTTTATTTTGTATTACGGATTAAATAATAAAATCAGTAAAAGCCTTTTTGTGGTTAACTTAGAATCGGTGAATTGTAATCGGTTATTGGATACCGTCGACGCAGTAGTAAGCACCCAAATAGACTAACTTTAGATCATGATGTAAACTATCCTTTATCTATTTTTATCACTCTTTGACAGTTTTGACAATCAGCTGTAATAAGTGGAAGTGGTTTTATACAATTTATGATTTATTTATATAAGTATTTTTAAATGTTAGTATAAAAACGTTCGTTATCAAAATCATCGCAATGGCAGATTTTTCAAATATACCCAATTTTCATTTGAAGGTAAAACAATTTTTTACAACGCAAATAAACATTCTCTTTTTAGATTGTGTTTGTAACGCATTTTATGCTTATTTCCTTAGCATGTATTGGTCATTGGGCACCTGCCTCTTATCTTTTTTATAATTTAGTTTTCATAATTACATTACTATGGGGTATACATAAAAGTGACTCAAACGAACCTATTCAATTAGTAAGTATCTACGTACAACAATAATATTAATTGAAAGACTTTTTGTAGAGTATTTTTATAAATGGAATGTCGATAATTTTAGATATTCTTGTATTATCATTATGGTTTCCATACACACATGGTAAAGTATAGTTTTAACCCATGATCATGAGTCATCACTGATAATTTTGTTTCTAAACAGAAGGAAGTGAGCGATTTTCCGTAGCACTAGCTATCATACATCTAATTCTACGTCCATTCTCCACATTATTTTTAGCAAAACTTTTACAGGAACGATTGGAAATGAATGGAACTGGTAATATAAACTGAACTGTATTCAAACATCTTATTTCATATTTTAGATGGGGGAATGGGAAATTTATTTTCAAGTCCACGTAATCGTACTTATGAAGATATGGATAAAAATGCAGGTCCTAATATACCAACTGGAAATCAAGGTGGTTATGATTTTACAACAGCTGAACAAATTTAAAATTTTGAGATTCCAATTGCCAATTGTTAGTAACAAAAGTGATAAAGCTGCACTCTGTTGGATGTCAGCTATATATGGCGTAATAACTATTTTTTTTTAAACGTGTTAAAGGTCTAATACTTATCTTATTATTAAGTAAGAAAGTTTATATCATTAGTATATTAACTGTAAGATTACAGTGAACACATTCATTCATTCAATCATTCATTCATTCAATCATCATTCAATAATTATATTGTGTATAAGATACATTTTCAGAAATACATTTTCTACAAATTGTTAAAAAATTAAATAAAACAAATATATACATTTCTTTTACATTGGCATACAAATTACATTTAAAGAAAGTTCTTATTTGCTCATTTTGCCTGCTAATCTGCTAGACCTCGTGAAAGACTGAATGAACATAGGTACATTCCCACCTCAAATTTAGGAATCATTTTTATTGCTTAGAATGTAAGTGTGTACAATGTTATATATTTTAAGTTTACCAAATCTTGTGATTGAAAATTACTCATAACATAATAAATACGTATTTTTGTTTTATTTTAGTATTTTTCATCCAACTTTTTATGAGGGCATATGAAATATAAGTATATTAATTAGGATTTTCCAGTATTTTATTTGTTATTCAAAATTTTAGACAAATATGTTAGCTAGAGATGTTATCTCAATTAAGATTATACAGTGTAAAAATTTTTAGGAAAAAATCTATGAAAATGTAAACTCATTGACTTTATTAAGTCAATGTACTAACTCTACAATTACAGTTATTGTCGTCAATAAATTTTTGTTAAGTGTCATGTTTTACTGAGTGTGATATAGTTTGATTCAAATAAGTTGGGTATGACTCATTCTTAAAATTACACGCAGTAAAATTTAGGCTGCATAAGTCTCATTAAATCAGCAAGGTATCTTTTACTTAATGTTTCTATCGGCAGATGTCTTCACATAAAATGTCAAAGAAAGTAGAAAATTATTGAATGTTTTTTACACTTTAAACTAGAATATATCCACTTATTTTATTGATAGAGTCAAAAATAGTTTGCTGCGACAGTGTATTGTAATAATTTAGTACATGGTTTGATTATGATTACATACCATCATAATACATAACCTATATATTTGTAAGTGAACAAAAACTTTTTTTGTTTATTATAAATTAAATCATTTCAGGTGAAAAAATTGATAAAAGTTTCAATTTGTTTGTTATTCTCAACATTTATAACAACCCGTCTAGAACAAGCCCGGATATACCAATAGACCGACTAGGCACTGGCCTAGAGCAGCAAATTTTCAGGGGCGGGTTTCCAAGAGAGAGAGAGAAAAAAACTGCGTACATCAATATGAAGACAAGGTTCCTATCAAAATAAAATTAGCCAAATTTGTTAGCTGTCAATTATCATTTAAAGCAGTTGAGAAATGATATTATTATATTTCACATAAACATACATAATAAAATGTATGTATAAAGACAAAATTTACATCGATTGAGGCTTGAATCTTGATGGCGCAGTTGGTTAATGCGGTACTCTAGCAAAGTACAGGTCGTAGGTTCAAATCGTACTCAAGGTAAACTTTTTATTTATGTATTGGATTGGATATTACCTAAAAAAGTAAAAATCCTTAAGAAACTTATTGTAATTTTTGTTTTAGAGTAGAATAAAAGTGTTGAAGGACATGTACAACTCAAAAAATTCAGTTTCATTTTTGCATCGTACCGTCATCCGGGGTGAATTCGGACGATTTTTGTAAGTAGGACCTGTCTGATTTATTTGCAAAATCTGAAAAAATTAAATTAGATACTTCTATCATTTACCTTTCATTTCCGTGCAAAAAAATCAGAGTATATTCATATTTCTATAATTTTTTTAAACATATATAGTGTCCGAATTCACCCCTATGTGTGGGGTGAATTAGGACACTCGTTGTTTATAGCTTAAAATCGAATTATAGCATATACTAAGACTGAATTCGGACACAAAAATTGAAAAATAAAAGTTGTGCTCATACATAAATGAAGAAGTAGGTCTAAAATTTGCACAAAAGTTAAGAAAAATACAAAATTGGAGAAACTTTAGTGCTAAACATAATACAAATAATAAAATAAACTCATTTCATAGAAAATAAAAATAAATTCACTAAAAAAATAACAGAAAGTTATTATCTTATAACATTAAAAAAAAAACTAAAAAATTGGGGGTGACAGTAGGAAAAATACATATTGTTTCATTCTACGAAGTGTCTATATTTTCGGGAAATTTAAATTGATATTGACCCCTTCGTAAAACTTTTACAGCCCGTAGAACAAAGATTATTTGATGTCTTTCAATGGCACTCTCATCTTTGGTTTGGGGGTAAGAATAATAATCTCCCATCTTGGACGAATCATGTTTTCTGAGGAAGTGAACCATAAATGCATCAGGATCGATCACTTCCTTGATACAGGCGACATAGTTTTTTGTAATCTTTTCGTTGGCCAATTTAACTATGACAAACATATCAGTTGTTATAACTGCATTTTGTGGATTCTCCAATGGATTGATGTTCTCATTATTTTCATCATCAAACTCACACTCTTCTTCACTTTGATGCTCAACTTCTTCATCCGTTGTGTCATATTCTTTTGAGTTATCCAGTTCAGAGGATGAAGTAGACTTCTTTCTACTGGGGCATTTTACCGCTTTTCCCGGTGCAACATTAAGTCTCTTACCTCTTTTACAAGTAGGTTCTTCAGTAAAACGTTTGTCTTTGAGCAAATTGATAAATGTTTCGGACCATTCCCCAGCAACATCCTCAGCTCTTGATGTTGGAATTTTTTTTAATACAGCCTCTTCATCTAGTGGAAAAATTCCACATGTTCGAAATCCCGACTTTATGATCGTTTGCATTGTTGCCGCCATCTCGTTTAAAGTAATTTTAAAAATTCTGGGAAATTCTGATTTTGGAATGCATCCCTTATTCTTTGTTTTCCATTCTGTCAGAGTTTTACGCCATTTATTCTTTAAAGGAGCGAATAAGGCAACGTCCAGAGGCTGGAGAAGGTGCGTGGAATTGGGTGGGAATAAAACAAATCTTACATTATATCTTTCACATTTCTCAAGAACATGTAATGAAACATGGCTTGATAGATTGTCTCCTATTATTACTTTTGGTCCTTGACAAGTTTTTAAATACGGCAATGCAATCTTATCAAACCAGTCTTCAAACGTCGGTCCGTCAAACCAACCACTTTTGTACGATTATATAAAGCACCGTCTACACCTCCTTCCACCCAAGTTGGATATAAATGCTGCGCCTTATACACAGTATAAGGCGGTAGTAGTTCACGAGATGCAGAAATTGCCATCATGATGGAAATGCTGTTTTACTCGAATCCATTATTCTCTCCGCCCTTTTTGACCCTTTTCGACACAAAACCTTAATACGACCTGGATCGTCACTAATGTTAGTTTCGTCGTAATTTACTATGTTCGTATCTGGAACTCCTGCTAACGTCTCCCTTAAATTTGAAAAATATTCCTTAATAACATCTCTATCAACGACTGCCCTGACACGCTTAACATTTTGTGCCAATCGCTCAGTCAGGCGGTCATTTCTTTCCAAAAACCGATAAAACCAATCTTCTCCTGGCATATTATCTCGAAACTTCGCTATCTTGAGTCCCTTACGATCTAAGTAGCCCTTCACGAGAAGTCATATGTCGGATCTTGTAAGTGGAAAACCCCATTCACCGAATTTCTGAATTCCTTCTGACAAAAATCTTTCATCTTCTATCGATAGGGAAGTTTGTCCACCTTGCTTCTTGCTATGACGGTTTCTTAGCTTATCACTGATTGTTGATTTCGGAATGTTATAGTTTTGTGAAGCTTCACGGATGGACCTTCTACCCTGTCGAACATCCTGTAGAGCGAGCTGCAGGGTCTCTGGCGTGTAGTTCATAAACTGAATACCCAGTTTCTTCTGATATTTACGAGGCATGGCTGTCCGAGTACACCCCACCTATCAACAAGTTTTTGATTTAATCCCTACACTTAAAAGTCAAGGTCAATATCATAATATTTTTTATACTAAATTGTTGTTGATAAACTACTTTTCAATTATAGATTAAAATTGCAAAGATAAATTTTTTTGAATTTTCTGCACAGAAGTTTCTTTTTATAGTTAAAAAAAAACAGAATATCAGTAAGTTATAAAAGAGCCTGAAACACATACTTACTGTTAATTCAGCTGGTTTATAATTCACGCACATAAACTACATCTACTCTTCGTCGTGTCTATCTGTCTACTGACTTGAAAATTCAAAAACGGTTACCGACAGGAGTAGACTTGCAAGAATAAACACTGTGTCCGAATTCTCCCCTACTGTCCGAGTTCACCCCGGATGACGGTACGTAGAATTTTATAATGCAATTGTATAAATCCGCTAATAGGTATTACGGGAATGTTGAGTGGAGGCACTCTAGATTTTTTTAGTTGTACTTTTGCTTGTTGGAATTATATATTTTACCTACGACCACTGTAGAAAATAGACGAAAACACACGACACACAGCCTCAGTAAATTCGTCATTACGCACGGTAAACAAATCACACAGTTTTCGTAAACAAAACGCACAGTTTGACTATATTAACAAATGAAAATATTACAATGTCATATGAATCGACAAATCGAGATATTTCTAATATGCGTGATAATTGTACAGTAACCATAAATAATTATTATAATGTTTCTAATGTTAATTAAACCAACGTAGTAGTAAATAGAACGAATTATATCGTGTATGATCATCAAAGTTGTGAGACATAATTTTGTAAAATTGTTTCAAATAAAATTGATCAAAAGTCTAAAGATGCAATAATATACAGAGTATCCCATTTAAAGAAATGAAGATTACTAGTTTTTAGATCTCTATGTATACATGAAACGAACAACAAAAAACAACGACTAAAATAAAATATCGACGTGTTTAAGCATCATCTACAATACCTGATAAAAATGAAAATATTAAAAGCAGTCCAGACTTTTTTGGCACAGTGTCTATGGTCGTAGGTAAAGTATAGTACGTAATACGTGTTGTAGAGCAATTACGCACTCATGGAATTATGAACTCGCCGCTACGCGGCTGCGTGCATAATTTTTCCATTCGTGCGTAATATGCCTTTTACAACACTTATTACGTAATATACTATTAACTTACAGTTATTATTCAGAGTTGTAAAGAATAGGTTAACATATGTATTAAACTTTTTTGTTGTTTATCTAACAGTGTGATAAAATGTAGCCATAGATATGTAGTTATAAAAGGATTCCCACCGGTCACCAAATTGGAGAAAAAAGCAATTGTTTACATAAGACGACCTAACTAGATTGCACATTATAAGATATGAATCAGTTAAGATTTTAATCTGAAAGTAATAAAAATTGAATGTGCTTTAGGATGCTCCTAAAACTAGTGATTATCGTATGATTATACACTTTGACTACGGTCTACGTTAATAACATAGTTTAATCAATGCTTATATTTATTTTAGATACTAAAACTTTTCTATATGTAACCAAAATTATGCACGAAAAATCATTAATATAATCACAAATTTGAACGTAAGAGAGCGCCACACGTAAAAGTCGTAGATTGTATATAAATGTGACACTCTAAAACACACTTTAGAATTTTTATCCAGTATCGCTTCTCGGCCTATGGCTAAGATCAAAGTGTAGTATCTGTTCTTATCAGCTTAATATCTGATACGACCCGCATGCGGGTCCAGTATATTAAACTGATTTTTGGAAATTGACGGAGGTTAGGGGCTTGCTCCATCTCCGTCGCGGGTTGGCCCGGTATTGCAGTACCTCCGGGATCGGCCCAAAAATGTAAATATAAACTTAGACGTACAAGATGCCATTATTTAACAAAACCCCCAATATAAGAGATATACATAATTAGAATCACAGTATACGTCTCGTAGACGTATACTGTGATTAGAATAGCGCTGATATATTTAACTGTTCGGAGAATGTGTAAACCAAAACGACGTATACTTAGGTGGGTGTGTCAGGAAGGTGTTAATTAGCATAACTGGAGTAGAAAAGGGTAAGTAACATCACAAACTTTAGACATACGTTATATTACTATATGGTCAAGGGTCCACAACTCATTCCCATGGTCGAGTGCGCAGACCCATATTTCCGTGGTTTAAAAGGAAATATGAATGCGACAAATGGAGAAAAAGAACGCTTGTTTCTTCCATGCGTAGTGTTTTACGTTACGGTTAGTGGTTGTTTTATAATTGTTTTCTGAACTTTTCTATACTTGCATAACTTCTTACTAGGAAACTATTAAACTGTTTATTTTTATACTCGCACGCAATCTGTGTCCTGTGCAAAGTATTTACATTATAAACTTGTATAAAAGTTTAGTGTTTCTTCTTAGTATTATAATTAGTGTTGTTAGGTTAGGTTAGAAAATGGCTTCAATTATTGCTATATTTGTGGTAAAGTGTATTTTTACCGTAAATTTTGTTAAAATGTTTCACGTATTAAATATTTATTTCTAGAATTCCAAGTAATAGAAATCTTAAATCTGCATGACAATGTGGAAATTAAATCCATACGTAGAAGAATGTATTTTTACAAAAAAATGTAAAAGCATTTCTGTGCAACTAATCATAAGAAATTTAAATATTAGAGATTTATTCAAAAATCGTGTTATAGACGAGCACTTAAACGTATAAGACGTTGTAGAAAACTATCATAAATTTCTCATGATTAACCCTTAAATGCATACGCTTGCAGAAAAGCAACAAAATCATTTTCATATATTAGTTATTTATTATATAAGGGTCTTATTAGGCAAATAAAACACACAAGAAAATAAACGCGAGAGCGTTAGCTCGAGCGTTTATTTTCTTAAGTGTCTTATATGCTAATAAGACCCGAATGTAATACAAAACTTTATCCACAACCGACAATAAATTAGAATGAAATGTACTTAATTATTTTGAAAAAGTGCGGACGTGTTTTATACTTCTCAAATTTCATTCGCTTTAAAACGGAGTTTTAATTACGAGTAAAATTCCATAAAAACACTCACAGTAAGTGACACACTTTTTAAAAAACTAGTGTTTGTTTTCTCGCGAAAACTCGCTTCGGTTTTTTGTAAAAAGTGTTATTCTTTCAAAATAACTCAGGTAATTTAATGTTTGGTAATATTATTGTTGAACGTTTAAATGTGATTTATTCTTTAATCGCGTTAACCTTTCACCCATCTCTAATAATATTTACAATGCCACATTTACCTTACATTTAATATTTTTAATTCTCAAGTAAGTTCCTGCATTTAAAATTAACAAAGGGTGACGAGTATAAATACAAAATGCAAGGGAACAGCGATGGTTACGCTGTTTACCCGGGCACTACCTATTACAACAATTCACAAACTGGCTTCAATGCACAACTACAACAATCACAATTTGCAAATATGCAGCACCCATCGCAACAAAACTATCTAGCTCCGCAAGCCACCATGAATGCACAGCAGCAAAGGTATCAAACACACTACAACACACAAAATCCTACCTACGTTCAGATACAACCGTGGCAGTTACAAGGTTACCAACAGCAATCAACACACTCACAACAATCTATTATCCCTAATGCACTGCATACTCAAATGCAAATGCAAAATCAACCGTATCTATCCAATATGGAATTTCCTCCACCTCCACAATCACAAATACAACCGATTCCTGGCTATTCGGGCGGGCAACACACAACCCCTGTAGTTCAAATGGACTACAGCCAAACCGTAACAAATTTCAATGAAGAATGCCATAATGATGATAACATATCGTCCACAAGCGATGTTTCTCAAATAACAAAACTGAACGACTTTAAGAAGTTCGACATAGCAAAAACGTAAAGTTGCAAATACTAACGTATCAATACAAAGAGTAAACAGATAAATCTGGGTATTCCAATATCAAATAGATTTCAATCATTAACAAAGCACACCGATAACAGTAGTGATAATCTTACCAATAAGAACAAAACACAAGTTCCACCATTTATACTCCATTACGTTCAAGCTATAAATCCATTGATTAATTTAGTAGAAGGCAACATTCCTAAAGAAAACTACTGCTATCAACTTCTACAGGGAATAAGTTAAAGCTGCAAATAAATAATGTAGAAGATTACAAAAAATTAGAAACGTTTTAGATACTCAGAACGTAGCCAGACACACATATTGCCTAGAAGAAGAAAAGAAATTCAGAGTAGTTCTTAGGAATTTGCATCATACGACAGAGGATGATACTATTAAGGCAGCATTGGCTAAAGAAGGCCATGAAGTTGTTAATGTCATGAACGTAATGAACAGGAGACTAAACAGAAAAAGAACCTGTTCTTTATTGATATTAAACGTAAAGCCAATAATAATGACATTTTAAAATAAAAAGTATAGGTAATGCAATTGTAACCTTTGAAGAACCAAGACGGAAAACTCACATACCGCAATGCAAAACTGCCAGTGTTATGGGCATACGCGTAATAGGTGCACTAGACCGGCACGCTGTGTCAAGTGTACTGAACTGCATGATTATCGCAAATGCACGAAAAATCGCAGCGACGGTAAACCAGCTAAATGTGTGTTGTGTCAAGGCGAACATCCCGCTAATTATAAAGGATGTAAGGTGTACCTTGAAATTCTTAAACGTAGATACCCAAATCAATCCAACTCGAGCTATGCTTTACGTCAGCAACAACAGAAATCACAGTTACAGCAATATCAACAAAGACAACCACAACTACAACAGCTACAACATTAACAACAACAACTTTTAACTCACTCCATGACTCAGACACAACCCCAAACAACCCCACTATATTCAGATCAAGCAAAAAAACAAAAGAAAGAGGTTCGCATTAACACCTCGCCTCAATCATTCAACAATGCATATAGCCAACAAGTAAGCGACCTAACACCAATAATACTTTCACTACAACAAACAATTCAAGCACAACAACAGATAATTAATGAATTAACTAACCAAATCAGGCTTCTTAGAGAAGAATTAAGCAATAAAATGGCTCCAATCCTGAAAATAGCACAGTGGAATGCCAACGGCTTTCTAAACCATAAAAATGAAGTTGAGGTGTTCCTAACACACAATGAAATAGACATTCTGCTTGTTTCTGAAACTCATTTCTGCAGTAGTTCCTACTTCAAAATTTACAATTACCAGCTGTACTTCACAAATCATCCTGATTCCGATAGAAGAGCTAGAGGTGGTACGGCTATACTAGTCAAACAACACATTAAACACCATGTACTACCTGCATTCCAAGAGTATTTTCTACAGGCAACCAGTATTGAAGTAGAAGACTGGCATGGGCCACTGGTTATATCTGCTGTCTACTGTGCCCCAAATTATGCTACAAGTAAACAAGGCTTTACACAATACTTTAGATCCTTAGGTAATCGTTTCTTAGCAGGGGGTGATTACAATTCTAAGCACACATTATGGGGCTCTCGAATTTCCCCACCCGGCAGAGGTAAAGTCCTGTACCAAGTGGTACAAGAACTCAGTTTGAACCATCTATCAACCTACGAACCTACGTATTGGCCATCTGACCCAAATAAACTACCAGACTTGTTAGACTTCTTTCTAACTAAAGGGTTAGCTGCAGGATACCTTAAGATAACATCGTGTCTGGACCTAACATCAGATCACACCCCTATTATTGCAACGGTGTGTACCACATTTTTGAACAGGACAAGACACCAAAATTATTTAACAACCAAACTGATTGGAACGAATTTAGAAATATTATCCACAATCACCTTGACTTGAAAATTTCTCTACAATCTAATGAAGAACTGGAATCAGCAGTTTATAATTTTACAAGAATTATTCAAGAAGCAGCCCTGGAAGCAACTCCTGTAATCTCGCCTAAGCAAATACAAGCGCGTTGCCCGGTTGCAGTTAAGAAAAAAATTGCAGAAAAAAGAAGACTGAGAAAAATCTGGCAACACTCCAAGTATCCATCGGATAAACGAAAATATAATCAGGCTTCAACAGAATTAAAAGCACTCATAAAAACTGCAAAAAATGATAGTTTTCAAGATTTCCTTACCAACCTAAGTCCAACAGAATTTACAGATTATTCGCTCTGGAAGGCAACGAAAAGAATAAAAAATCAAAACCAACCAATTCCTCCTATAAGGAAAACAAATGGCTTATGGGTGCGTTCTGACACAGAGAAAGCGGACCTTTTTGCACAATACCTAGAAAATGTCTTCCAACCTATTCCATCTCAATCAACCGACGAAGAAGAAAAGGAAATACAGGACTTCCTCGATATTCCACACCAACTTACTTTGCCCCTGGAATCATTCACAGTTAGAGAAGTAAAGAAGATGATTAAACACAACCTAAAATTGAAGAAAGCACCGGGCTATGATTTAATTACGGGGAAACTAATCAAAGAACTACCGCGCAAGGGTTTCGTGATGTTGACCATGTTATTTAATGCTGTCCTAAGACTGGGTTATTTTCCAGTGCAGTGGAAGGTTGCGCAGGTAATTCTCATTCCTAAACCCGGAAAACCTTCCAACGAAATTGGTTCCTATAGGCCAATTAGCCTGTTGCCCGTTTTAAGTAAGCTACTGGAAAAATTATTGGCCAATAGACTCACTCTGATCCTGGCAGAACGCAATATTATCCCAGATCATCAGTTTGGCTTTCGAGCCAACCATTCTACTATTCAGCAGGTTCACAGGGTTGTAGACACAATTAACAAGGCCTTAGAAGAAAAACAATATTGTACAGCAGCCTTCCTAGATGATAGTCAGGCCTTCGACAGAGTTTGGCACATGGGTCTATTGTACAAACTAAAAGCATTCTTATCTCATCCTTTTACAATATCCTTAAATCCTATCTTGAAGAACGATACTTTCAGGTTAAAGTTGGACAAGACCAAACAGAGCTACACCCAATTAAATCAGGCGTACCACAGGGCAGTGTACTTGGCCCTATCTTGTACCTCATATTCACATCAGACTTTCCAACTAATCCTCGCACATTTACTGCTTCCTTTGCTGATGATAAAGTACTTATGGTGAAACATAGAGATCCTGTCGAGGCTGCTAATTTTCTACAACAGAGCTTAGATGAAGTAATAAAATGGACCAAAAAATGGCGCGTTAAACTTAACGCATCAAAATCTTTCCACATAACATTTACAAAATGCAAAGGAACATCCCCAGCAGTCCTTATAAATAATACTCCACCAACTCGAGTATCAGAGGTTAAATACCTAGGTCTGCACCTTGACAAGGGCCTGACATGGAAATCCCACATCTGGAAAAAGCGCAAACAGCTTGGAATGAAATTCCGTAAACACTACTGGCTCCTTGGTAAGAAATCTAACTTATCGTTAACTAACAAGCTCCTCGTCTACAACACAGTCTTCAAACCCATCTTGACCTATGGCATCCAGTTGTGGGTACAGCAGCCTACTCCAACATCTTAATGTTAGAAAGATTTCAGTGTAAAGTGCTACGTGCCATGTGTGATGCGCCATACTTTGTGCGAAATGCAGACATTTTACGTGACCTAAAAGTTGATACGGTCAAAAATGTGATTAAAAATTTCAGTATAAAATACCTAAGTAACCTAGAACAACATCCTAACGTGTTAGCTCTAAATCTACTAGACAATAGTGAAAATATTCAAAGGTTACATAGATACAAACCGCTCGACCTGCCTCATAGATTTAACTAATTAAACTAATTAAATTAAATTACTGTTATACCTACCTTACTTTAAGTAACTTCTGTATTGTAAACCGATGGGTTTCAATCTTCATGCCATTGTTCCATGTCATTTTATCTACTAATCTAAATTTTGCTTATTGTTACAAAACAGATTGCAAAATAAAACTACTTGAATAAAAAAAAAAAACTTAATTATTTTAATTCAATTTTTTTATTATTTGAATTTATGGGTGGTCATGGATTTATTGCTATAGTTTTTGTTGTTGTTATAGTAAATAATAAATAAATTACATATTTTATCTTTCAAGTCATATTTTGTGCTTAAGGTGTCAAAATGTAAGTAAAATTCTAAAATGATCTATATAAAGATGAAAAGAGTTTGCATTGTTAGAATAGTATTTGTGAACATTATGGAAGAGTTCGCCGTACCAGACGTTCCAGTAGAAATATTGGAAGACGCAGAGCAAGCGACTTTACATTTAGTTCCAGCAAAGTCCAAAGACGCATACGAAAAAGAATATTTAGATTTCGACAACTGGAAAAAAGAAAAAGGAATAACATCTATAACGGAAACAGTTTTACTAGCATATTTCTTTAATGCCAATAAAAGGTTTGCTGCGTCATCACTTTGGACAAAATATTCAATGTTGAAAGCTACATTAAAAGTGCATAAGAATATAGATATTTCAAAATATGGTAAATTAATAGCATTCTTGAAAACTAAATTCAGAACCTACAAAGCGAAGAAAGCTAAAGTTCTGGAACAAGAGCACATTAAAAAATTTCTGAAGGAATCTCCAGATGAGAAATATTTAATGATGAAGGTGAAATTTGTTCAGTAAGTTGTTTTTTTTTCTAATTTTCAATTTGTCTAGGTTGCATTAATATTTGGTATTGCTGGCGCTTGCCGATGTAACGAGTTGACCTTTTTAAAAATAGACGACATACAAGACAAAGGGGCTTATTTGTACGTTTCAATACCAGATACAAAAACCCATGTTCCGCGTAGTTTTGCACTTATGAAAGATGGTTTTAGCATTAACGCCTTAGCACTTTACAGAAAGTATGTACTTTTACGTCCTACACAAAATGCATGTAATGGCAGATTTTTTTTGCGATACGTAAACGGAAGATGCACAGCTCAGCCAGTTGGTATTAACACTATGTCAAGAATACCTGCTTCAATAGCTGCTTTCCTTAATTTACCAAACTCTGCTTTGTATGCGGGCCATAGTATGAGGAGATCCTCCGCTACATTATTGGCCAATGCAGGAGGAGATCTTACGACTATTAAACGCCACGGTGGATGGAAGTCATCCTCTGTGGCAGAAGGCTATATTGAAGACGCAGTGTCAAATAAAATGGATAGAGCCAGAAAGATTCAAGGAGAAAGTTCGAAAATTCTGAATCCAGCTATTGATTCGGTTCCGAGTACAAGTGGTATAACCCCGGGTATAACTAAATTTAACGTCAATATTCCCGACAATAATATTTCAGAAGAAAATAATAAGAATATTTCTATAAATGTTAATATAAATGTTAACTTTAATAAATAAAATATTAAAACGCTACAGTGTTTTATGAATATAAAACACTAGGGTTTTATAGTGTTTATAATGCGTTTGTAAGCAGTTGAATTACGACATGATAATGTGTCGGCTGTGGATAAAAATATGTCAGAACAAGTTCTCGATCTATCCATGTTGTTGTAGAGATGCAACAGTGTGTTAAATATGGAATTAACTACTGCGCACTTAAAATTTTAAAAATCTCAACTCAGTCAAGCCAGCCTCGTAGTGGTTATCACATGTTCTAACCCTACTTTCGTTACTGGACTTTTGTAAACGTTATAAAGTGAACAAAAGCTATATTTGTGGTTAATAAAATTGTGTTTTATGCTGTCTGAGGTTAGTACTGCAAACATTTTATGGTATTTTGTTTTAAAACATGCTTGATGTTGAATTTTTTGTAAAAAATGATATGATGCAGAAATGCAACATCATGCATTGCGACTCATTTTGGAATTCGCTAACACGTGTAGTTTTGATGACTGAGTTTTTATTTTTCTTTTAGCCATGTCGAGTGGTGATTGTAATAAGGTGCTTAAAGATGGCGAGTTGCAATATTTTGCTGATAATTTGAGTGAAATTATTGAAGATATAAATTTCTCCGACGTAGATAGTTTAGATGATCCTGAGTATTCTCCCGATAATGAGCAAGATGAATTATCAGATTTAGAAATATCCAATGGGGTTTTAAATAACGCAGAAGAACGATTCGAGAGTGTGGTGGAGAAAGATAATTTATCAAATGTACTACCATCTGGTTCAAAATCAAAATCTGCAAAACCCGAAATAAAATGGAAAAATAAAAATTTAGTTTTGAATGAGACTCAACTATGTTTTAGGGGAAATGATATTATGCCAAATGCTTTGCTTGAAATGGACACTCCATATAAATGTTTCCAACATTACTTTTCTGATGATTTACTGGAGAAAATTGTTCAAGAATCAAATTTATATGCTCAACAAACAGACATATCTAAACCACTAAACCTTTCTGTCAGTGTTTATATGTCTCTCGTACGTCTACCGAATACCCGTCATTATTGGTCGCCGACTATTGGTATCGACATAGTAGCCAATTGTATGACAGTAAATAGGTTTGAGAAAATTCGCCAGTTTTTGCACTTTAACGATAATGACCAACATTTACCTCGGGATAATCCAAATCATGACAGACTTCATAAAATAAGACCGATCATAACGCATCTGAATACAGAAAATTCTACAGTAAGGGAAAGTTGGGATGATTCGGCATATTTGACTTTTATGGCGAAAATTTAAATAACGGTTAGAGTTATTAAACATACTTTTATGTATACAAATAACATTGTATTATGGCCTTATTTCCCAACAGTGTGAATTTGTTTTCATTGTGTGTACCTACAATTTTTTGGTGTTCCACTTTTTTTAATAATAGCTGAATGATTCCCACTAGTGGGGAACATTAAGCTATTAGGTGGGGATGTTTCGGCCTCTTTGATATTACTTATATTTTGGCTTAGTTTGTACCCTTACATATTTATATGAAACACGCAACAACTGAAACTGTTCTCTATTAAAGAAAAATACACGAAAAAAATACATAATTGGTTTTGAAATGAAATGAAATTTTTTACTTATCTAACATCCAAATTTCTCAAATTAACATTAAATTTGTAAACTTTTGACGTTCTTGACGTCCCTTGACAAGTGGAAAATAGTAAAATAGCCGCAATGTTTTCTTTTTCTATTATGGAGATATCATCAACATCAGGAAATAGGAAGCAGTTTGTATTTCTCTTTCGCCGTAAGAACTTTATTTCATAATCTGATTCACGTAAATCGAGTACTTGTCCCACATAGTATATGATGGATTTTCCGGCTATAAACTTCACCAGAACATAATCCACAGTAATATTGTCCTCCTCAGAAATTAGTTTCATGTCTTCGTCTGATGATTCATCTAGTAGAACATCGACACTGGACTCACTTGATGTATTTGATGCACTTCTTTTTCTGTTTCTTATTTGTGTCAAACTCAAATCTGAGGTCAAATCTCTTTTAACTGGTTTGTTTTTTACTTCACGCTTTCGCAGTCGCTCTTCTTCTATGCTCCGTTTCTTTTCATATTCCGGTGTGTCAGTATATACTGTGGATTGACATTTTCTGGACGATTGTTTCCTATTATTTTGGTCCAGTTTTCTTTTGGGGTAGGGCCTAACATCACTTATTAAACATGGAGTGCTCGATGTAAAAGCTCGTGGACCTTGATTGTCTAAATTATGCGATTTCGAAGACGCAGGTGGTGTAATTTCGTCTTCAATTTGAACAACCGTCAAAGTATCACCTTCGGGTTCAATTTCAATTAATGGTCTGTCCGTCACTTCACTTGATATGGAATCGTCATCACTGAAAATGAGTCGGTTTAAAGGCCACAATCCTGTGCTTTTGAAGGAACTAGTAATATTCTTTATTGTAAATGCGCGTTCATATGCTAGCTTAGCCAAGGCAGCCAAATGTCGTATTGTAATAACTTTAGCCGGATTTGAAAGTAGCCAATCATGTTGGGATCTTAATGCTATGAGTGACAATGAAGAAAATGAAGTAGGGGAAGATCCGCTCGACAATGACGACAGTATTGCCTATTGTGACTATGTTCCCGCTGATCCTGACGAAGAACGGTATCAAGATGAACTAGAAAGCACATGGAAACCTAAACAAAAAAGAGTGTTCTCATAGCAAAAATAGATAAGCGCTCACAGCCGTCAACATCCCGAGAGGCTCTATCTGAAGGACAAATATTTCTATATATTTAGGAAAAAATGAAAAATGGACATGTGAAGAAAAGTGCTTCGATAAATAACGAAGGTAGTAAAATTCCTGCTATAGATATTGTTTATATTCGACTAGGACCAACAGGCCTGGTTAAAAGTGTTATATAACCGACTGATACTTTCAGTATGTTTTTCACCGAAGAAATTTTAAGCAAAGTATTAGTATGAGAAAATTGGGAAATTGCGAGATAAATGCAAGGTAAAAGCTGCAACAGTTTCAAACACAACACTGACTGAATGATAGCCTTACTCGGATTATTAGATAGTTGGTTGCTCTGTAGAATAAGCATCTATCAGCTAAGCTTTTGTTTGATGCAACATGTTCGTGTGAGAGATACAAGGCAGCTATGAGTAGAAAAAGAGTTAACTTTCTAATAAATTCATTAGGATTTGACGATCAAACAACCAGAGAGGAACGCAGAAAAGGAAACAAATTCATCCCAATTTCTAACATGTGGGATATGTTTATTGGTAAATGTGTTATCAATTATAAACCCAGCGCGTATGTTACCGTAGATCAACAACTTCTAGGCTTCCGGGGAAAATGCTCGTTTCATATATACATACATACAGTGAGTCCCAGAAGTTATGTCTAAATTGATTTAAAGTTCAAGGGTCTAGTTTTGGAGAGACACTCGGACAAGTGCGAGTCACACCGAGAATGCAGTGTGGCGGGGTATAGGCAATGTATCTGTAATGGGAGGCCGGCTCTGAAGTTATTATACAGTGCCGCCAAAAAATTGGACACAAAATTCAAATATGAATTTTCAAGACGATCTAAATATCGTTAAACAATTGTATTAATTAGAAAGTTACTTGCAATGCATTTACGTCATTTCAAACCAAGCTTATGCGGGACGATATCTTAATGAGTTTTTAATGTCACTGAAAAGTAAACAAACAACCCTAAATATAATACTGATTTTCAGTCTTGTTTGTGACTTATTACTGGTAACATGGAATTTAAGAAATTCAAACGCGGACAAATGCTCCATGCGAGTGCGAAAATTATAATTTTCAATATCATTTGTCATTTAGTGAATGATGAAAAATTGAGTTTGACTGCAGCGGTGAGTCGTGCTTCCAAAATGAGTGGGGTCAGTGAAAAAACAATTTTTACCATCAAGAAAGAGGAAGAGCAAAACACAATGGCGAATTAAAATCTCCTGCAGCAAGAAAAAAGCGGGTAAGTCAGTCAAATTCTCGCGAATATGCATACGATGAGGGTTTTATGAGCTTATTAAGAAGAATTGTGCACAATGACTTTTTTTTTTAAAACATTCCTCCAACTTTGTAAGCTGTATATAATGTTATTCGAGGGAATGAGAATTCGCCATCGTTCTCTTTAAGTACCCTAGGTAGATTGATTAAAGATATTGGTTTTGAATATATGAAACGTGGTCGTAAAAGCATAATGTTAGAGCGAAACGACATGATTAATTGGAGGCACAGATATTTAAGAGCCATAAAAAACTATCGCCAAGAAAATTGCAACATTATCTACTTAGATGAGACTTGGGTCAACGTGGGTCAAACGGTGAACTATGCATGGTGTGATAATACCATAACAAATCGTAGAGATGCTTTTATAAAGGGTTTAACCACAGGCCTCAAAGTACCTACACAAAGAGGTCCACGTTTCGTTATTCTTCATGCAGGATATGAAGATGGATTTTTATTTGGCGCCGCACGTGTTTTCTTGGCAAAGAAAAACGATGGCGATTATCACGACGAAATGAACGCCGACTATTTTGAGCAATGGTTTGAAGAGTCGCTGATTCCTGTCTTACGCAAAAACGGACGGAAAAACGTTGTTGTTATGGATAACGCTTCGCATCATTCGCGTAAATTTAGTTTTCCAACTACTTCATGGGACAAACCCCAAATTAAAGGTTGGCTGCTCGAAAGGAACATTTTTTTTACGACTCCTATTTAAAATCTGAGCTGCTTGAAGTTGTCAACGCATATAGAGACCAATACGACAAGTATAAAATTGAAGAAAAAGTTGCAAAATACGACGTAACTGTTTTGCGTTTACCACCATACCATTGTGAGCTTAACCCGATAGAGATGGTGTGCAATCAGATTAAGCACTATATTGCAAGAAAGAACTCCGATTTCAAGACAAGGCACGTCCGTTTATTGATAAATGAAGCATTTGGACATGCCACTGCACAAAATTGGAGTAATTGCGTTGCATATGTCAGAGAAAAAACGGAAAAAGAAATGTGGGCTGCTGATAACCTCCAAGACAACGTGGATGAACTCATAATAAGTGTAAATTTTAGCGACAGTTCTGAGAATGAGATTTCAGACCTCGATGATGACTGTGTCGACGACGTACAGGTGTAAATAGTGTAAAAAGTGTAAATATTTTATTTGTTTATAAATGTACAATTAATTCTCTGTTTATTTTTTCTTATATTTTAACTTTGCCTGAAATAATTCTTTTGTAATTTTGAAATTTATTGTTTATTATCAATTATTGAAAACATTTAAACAAAGGCGAAGGTATAAACATCAACAAGTTTTTAGCGAATCTGTGAGAGCGGCGAAATTTGCCTGAGACCGGACTTGAGGTTTAACCGATCCCAGCATAACGACAACTGGCAACGGTGTGCTCCATAAGACCCCAGACTGCATTCTCAGTGTGACTTTCACTATAGCAAGATATGTTTTAAATGGACCGTATACACCCACATCGAGTGGTTGTAATCGATGCGTCGTATGCGGTGGGAATGATAACAAGACAACACAACCTGATGACCTCCACAGGAATATGAGATTCGTGATTGTCTACTAGTAAGAGTACTTCGTCATTGACAGAACGTTTAACTACACTTGCAAAGTGTTTTATTACAGTGGGAAAAAGTTCAGACGTCATCCATCCTTTTTTATTGCCAAGAGCAATAGCTGCAGTTGGACAGACATCACCTAAATATTCTTCAGGATTTCTTATTCTAGGGTAAACAAACACTGGCGGAACTGTGCCTCCCGTTGCATTAATAATTCCGACAAACGTCACTAGTTCCCCCCTTTCTTACGAAGATATGTGTGCAACTTGTTTTTTACCTTTAGTAGCAACAACTCTAGGCGGTGGCATCACTGTCGTCAATCCAGTTTCGTCCAAGTTCCATAATTGTTCTGGATTAAATTTATTCTTTTTCAAAACGGAAATGTATTTGGAAAAAAAATCTTCTACAACTGGTTTATTAAACGCCATAGACCTACATATTGCTTGTATTTTCAGGTTTTCGAAGTGATATCTCTTTCGAATGTCTCTTCATGAACCCCCGCAGCCAATCAAGACCTTTTAAAAATATGTTTACCAAAAATTGAATACCTATATTTACCCAAAGATCAGATACAAACCTGCAATTTTATTAAGCGTCCATGTTTTTGGTACTTTGCATTCCTTTATTAGACTGGCATACTCGTACGCAAGTGCTCGTATTTGCTAATAATTCAAACTATAATTCAAATATGAGCATTGTTTCACATATGCCACAAGTTGTTCTTCTTGATTTGTGTTAAATATTTGGCGCGATGTATATTTGCCTGGAAATGCAATTTGTTCGCCACTTTCTCTACCAGAATCTTCAAATTCACGTTCAAGTTCTTCCCGTGACTTTTTCTTCAAGAGAATCTTTATTCGTTATTGTATTGTTTGTCTTTTTACACCATATTCTTGAGCAGCCTTATACTGTGATAGACGCTTTGATTGCCAATTTAATACGCGCCTCACTAATATCGCAACGATTGGTCTTTTTGACGTATACCTTAGGCATCTGTATTAAATGAATAAGCAATTAAATGGCGCATTTTGAATATACGAAAATATAACAGAATGGGGACCATTCGGCTGTTAGCCGAATCTTGACCTTACCAGGTGGCCGAATGTTTCCCATTTGTTATAAAAATACTTTTGGTGGTAAAAGTGTAAAAGACAAAACTTCAAAGGTTATGTTATATATTGAAAATACAACGTAAATGATGCCTTCAAGTCTATGTTACTTGTGCGAATTCTAGTGTAAAAGTTCGCATCTTTACAGATAATTATAGTACATTAAAAAACTTACCTCGAACTAAGCCAATATTTCGCAGCCCGCAAAGACCACTAAAAACTTGGAATAAACCTAACCACGCACATTACTGTTTGCGTTTATTATATTACCAACATGTTACATGCAAAAGTAGCGCCAAATTCAAACACTGTTAATAGTTACACGTGGTAGCCGAATTCTCCCTATACCCTAATGTTCCCCACCTTCCCCTATCTCTTGAAGCTCAACTTTCAGTTGATGAGCAGCTGTGTTCTACGAAAGTACATCACTACATGAAACAGTATTTACCAATGAAACCTCACAAATGGGGTTTCAAACTATTTGTGCTTTGTGGAGTGAGTGGGTATGCGTACAACTTCGTAGTCTATTCCGGGCAAGAAAACGGTGACAGGCAAAAGATAGAAGGTGAACCGGATCTAGGAGCTGCTGCTAACGTAGTAGTTTGCTTATCAAGAACAATACCTAGAAATCAAAACTACAGGTTGTATTTTGATAATTACTACACCAGTCCAGCTTTGTTGGTATACTTAGCACAGAACGGAATATACAGCTTAGGAACTGTACGCCGGAATAGAGTCACCAATTGCAAGTTATCAACTGAAAAAGATCCGCGAGGCACTTCGTATGAATGTGGTAGTCTTGACGGCATAATAAGTTTGGAAAGACAACAAAATTGTAGTGTTTTGTCAACATTTGCAGGAAAATTTCCATTAACTACCATAAAAAGATTTGATAAAAAAGTAAATCAACTGTTGAAATTAGCTGTCCCTTTGTTATAAAAGAATATAACTATCACATGGGTGTGGGTACGATTTACTTGATGCCTTTATGGCAAGACACAAAATATTAAACAAAAGCAAAAATGGTATATCCGCCTATTTTATCACTTTCTGGATATGCCGTTAGCTAATCCATGCATTTTGTTTAAAAAATTTCTACAACGAATTTCGGAAAGAAGTAGCACTGTGTCTAATGAAAATTGGACAACACAATCCAATAAACGAGGCCGTCCAAGCAGTAACACTGTAGAAGAACTGATGAGTGTTAAGAAAAATCTGGTCCTGCCCAGCATGCTCCTCAAAGGACGTTCGCCTTGATCAAACAGGACATTGGATTATATGGACAAATGTACGAGGTCGTTGTAAATTTCCGAGTTGTAAAGGGTATACGCAAACTTTATATGAAAAATGTGGCGTGAATTTGTGTTGCAACAAAAAAAATAACTGTTTTAAAAATTACCATACTACATCATAAGTTGTTGCATTAATGCATAATGTTGCAGATATGAAACAATTACTTTTTTGCTAAAAACAGCTTCCTACCGTTATGTTAATTTTTTTTTCATTATTTTTCTCTGAATAAATGCATCAAAACAATCATTTATAATTTTTTTCAACAATTTTTAAAAAATCATGCACTTTAAGGGTTAAGTTAATTAGACACACTTATTTAAATGTAAGATTGTATTATGAAGGTAAAAGAAAATCAGAAAAAGAAAAAATAGAAGGAAGTTCCTATATTAGATTTGTTTCAAAACCAATAAATAAATTTTAATTGTTTATCATTTCCCATTCTTCACAAGCATAACGAGCTACGAAAGTGATCGATATCGCACAAGTGGGAATTTCACACGAGGGCGCCAGCCCGTGAGTGAGAACCTCGAAAGTACAGGATACACTTTCGTGCGAGCGTAATGTACACTATTTTTCCTACAAGGAGTATATTGTGTAACAAGTGCAGAATATCAAATGAATGAATAATAATTTTTGGTGAATTATTTTTAGAAATATTTAAAGTATTAGATGTAGAGGTTGATGGTCCATCGCTAGATAATTCTGTACTTGATGTTGGCGGAAAAACCGAATGTAGTATTTTGTTTGCAACATTCATTTTGGAGTACAAAGAGTCATCGACATAACCTTCGGCGACGCTGTTAGATTGCCAACCTCCATGGCGTTTCAATGTTAGCAGCTCCTGCATTTGCTAACAAGGTTGCCGAAGTTCGCCGGAATGTGTGCCCCGTGTACAATTCTGGATTCGGTAACTTTAAAAACGATGCAATTTCTTGAAGCATTTTACCAAATTTGTTTATTTCTACCACTTGCCATGTGCATTTTCCTTTTTGATAATTTAAAAAAAAACGGTTTTCAGATATCTCAGCAGGACAGGACGCAAAGAAACATATTTCTTGCGGAGGTTATAAAAATTACCGGTAATTCTAAAACTGCTTGAAACTTTTGTTTCAGAGTCGTTTAATTTTATTAGTAAAGCGGAATTTAGATCTTCTATGTCATTTATTTTTAATTTCCACAATTCGACTCTTCGACATGCACCACTAATTGCAATGATCATTGCAACCTGCAATGATAAAAAATATTAAATATTTATTATAATCGTGTGTTATTTAAAAGTACCTTTGTTAGTAGATATCGATCATCTTCTTGTAAAAATTGCCTTATTTGTTTCGATGTCAAGCATGTGCTTTTTTGGCGGAATATCCTGTAGAGTTTCTCTTTAAAAAGCACGTAATTTTGAATAAGTCGATATATCGATGGCATGATTAATATTAATGGTAGATTTTAACATGGAATATATAGACCATAAAGTGGAAGCTTTTTTCACTTTTGACATTTCTTCGAAATAGACCATTACAATGTTTTCAGAAATACTTTTGCTTTTATTTTTTTTCTTCCAATCCATAAATTGTTTGTATACATTTTCATATTTTTCTCATGACGTAGAAAGTAGTAAATTCAACGGCAATAAATTAGCTTGTTCCCTAAGTTCTGGAGGTGTATTTTCTATTTCTATATCTTTTTATTTTATTATATTATAATATATTATTTTATTAATAATTACCAGCTTCAAAGTGCACTCTAGCTAATTTTCGTTCTTGAAAATTTTTATTTTTGGTGTGTAGATATTACATGGTTTGCGGCACAGAAATGTCACTTTCCTGCAGGCTTATGTCAAATTCTTATTATTGTGAGAAATTATCAAGTTTGCGAATATAAAAGTATGCAGAAAAGCGAGTTTTGAATAGTGGTTGTAGAAAAATAAATTTATTAATTAATTTATATTAATTAATTAATTAATGTGTTATTGTTCACAAATTAAACAATTACAAAATATGACAAACAAAAATACACCCACGTACCACACAAAATTAAAAAACACCGAACGCGTTTCGACAGCTACGCTATCATCATCAGCGGTCGACTAGTCGAAAAGTAACAAATACTAAGTAATATAATATAGTTTATTTTACCAATACTCCTACTAATATTCCAAACTGTAATACAAATATGTAACCGATGCACACTAATTTCACGGTTGCTATAGGTAGACCCGTACACTACATTGGCATCAATCGTATCTATGGAGACATCACGTTTAACAATGCTAGTTTTATTAATATCAATATTATAAATAAAAAAGACTAGTTATATATTTGTATTACAGTTTGGAATATTAGTAGGATTATTGGTGGTAAAATGGTTTTAGAACATTTCGCCCCCAAACAGTTCGCCCCCCGCAATTCGCTTCCGGACAGTTCGCCTCCTGGGACACTTCGCCACCTGATGCTTCGCCCCTCAACGTTACCTTGAATTTTTGGGATATTTGTAGTTTCTCTTTGTATATTATATTTTACCTACCGTATTCCATAGGTGTGATGATGAATTGTGATATTAGGTTATTATTATAGCTAATCGAATAATAAATACATGTGACCATTAATTTATAAAATATTTATTTATTTCCAACAGTTACAAACTAAAATGCAAAATTGTTGGCAATTCCTCTTAAATAATCTATAATATTTGCTATTATAATCATAATAATAATTATTATAATTACACATTAAGCTAATGATTAAGATAATCACACATTAATAGATCATTAATAGATGTTGATAATGGAAATTAATGGGTCCTTAAGCACAATTTATGATTAAGATGCTATTATCATATTTGCACATTACACGTCGCAATTACTTTGCAATTGGCATTGTATAGATAATAATATTGGAATATTATCAACTATATAGGTCAATTTTCTAATTACTTTAGTCAATGTTGGTATCGATATTAATCTAGAAGAAGCCTAAACAAATATGCAAAAATTGTAATAAACATTTAGGGGCGAAATGTCACAGGGGCGAAGTGTCACAAGGGGCGAATTGTGTCTGGGCGAAATGTCCGGGGACGAATTGTGAGGGGCCAAATGTCCTCATCCCATGAAATCGTTGTAGTGTTAATTGTAGATTACGTAAATTATTCGGATAATTTCTAATCGATTGATGTGACCTAATGACACATCAACATCATAATAACCAATTTCGTTAATGATGTACTTATGACAAGAATTATAATTAACTTTCTCTGCCACAATGGTCACTTAATTACTATGTCTAATATAAATTAACCCACAAAATGCAGCAGTGATTCAGTTTGCAGTTTTTTGTCAACAATTACCGACAGTTTTCAAAATGCTGATGAAGGAATTGTTTAAGACTGTCATCCTAACCGAAGAAGCAGCAACGAATTATTTATTGCACAACGAGTTATTGGTTAACGAAAATCAGGCTCATCCATGCGACAGTGCGGAGCGGAAATGGCAATAAAGAGACGTCGTGACAGACAAGGCGAATTTCGACCAGTGCTGAGGTGCCCAAAGAAGAATTGCCAAGTAACCAGATCGGTGCGGAAAGGAAATGATTTTTTCCACTTTACGGATTTAAATGACAAAACCCGCTGCAACTTAAAACTTTACGACATTCTGGAATTGATTTTTATGTTTGTTCATGAGATTCCAAATGAGACGACAATGAAATTCACGGACAAATCATCCCATACTGTTTCTGATTTCTGATGTGCCGAGAAGTTTGTTTTTCAATTGTTAGTGTGCAACGACGTGGATCTTTAGTTGGAACTAATGAAAATCCAGTGCAAGTAGATTTGCAGGTCGGAGAAAATACGACAGAGGTCGTTTATTGGTTGGGGATCATGCGGCACTATCAGATGATAGTGATGCTGAGATTGATAATGCGCATAATCATGGTCAACGGATTGATGGGCTTTGGGTATTTGGGTTGCGGAACAATCAGGAACTTCGATATTTCGTTGTGAAACGCAGAGACCGTAATACATTGATTCCAATTATACAACGTGAGGTGCAGCATGGTCCAACAATCCATTCAGATGAGTGGCCAGCGTACTCTAACTTGGCAAATTTGGGATATAATCGTTTAACAGTAAACCGCCAATATGATTATGTGGATCCTGAAAGCGGCGCGCACACACACAAGGCATTGAGAGATCGTGGCTGGAAGGGAAAATGAAATTTATGAGAAGAATGAGGGGAGTTCCTAGGCAGCATCTACAATCGCATATGGATCATTTGGTGTGGAAGTATATCAGAGCGAATGAGGAAGATTTGTTTCTAAGCTTCCTAAGAGATATATGTACTGTATATATGTAAATAAGTGTATTTTATCATGTTTGTAATAAAATTTTGGGTGTTGGGCAAGATTCTAATAATTTACTTAATCTACACTACATGCCTTCCCTGCACGGTTATTATAGGTAGACCGCACACTACATTAGCACCGATACGATTTATGTTGCAACATTTAGGAAATACGGGGCAATTCATTAGAATTACTTAAGAAAGTTCAAAGAAATTTTCAAATATAACAGTTACAGTAAAAATATTGTTTGTAGTTCGTGGTAAAATTCATGTTATGTGGCATATTCGAATGAATTTTTGGTCTAGGCCAAAAATTAACACTCTTATGTGCCATTTACAAAACACTCATTTTGCACATTTAATACAAAAATAACTATTTAAGGTTTTAATTTTTTTGAAAAAGTCTAGCAGCCGACGCTAATATTGTTGTCCATTTACATATAAATGTTTGTATTTAATTTTATTAACTTAATTTTATATACAACTATTTTACATATGTCAAACTCAATAAAATAACCAGAAATTTGACCGCTAGAGAGCGCCACTCGTAAAAGTCGTAGATTGTATATAAATGAGAAATGCTAAAATGCGTTTCCGAATTTTAATTCGGTATGGATACTTGAGCTGGCTTTCGAACGAAGCACACGTGCCTAGGGAGAAACCACTTGAGAATTTTCGCGCGCGCACTCCTCGGAGTGAAATTACGTCCTAAAAGAATCCTCGAGTGCTAGGTAGCTCACCTAGTACTCGAAACAAACCGGATTTGTGTGGTTTTCACTACATAGATCCGGTTTGCAAAACATGTCGGGGTACCGGGAAGAAGCCCTCCTACTCCAGGTCGAGGCCCTTAGAACTCAAAACGATGCTCTGAAGCTGCACATCGAGAGCATCCAAAGGCTCCGAAGAAATGAATCTCCGCGAGATCGAATTTCTGAAGAGCGAAGTCCACGAGCTACGACGACACATTGAAGCACTCGCCCAAAACAAACCGGCCGCTACAGAAGACGCCACTAACAAAGCACAGTACGTAGAAAACAATCCTGAACACGACGAAAACCCCCAACGACGAAAAAAGAAAAAGAAAAAACACGGACTGAAAACAGAACAGACGATGGAAATTTCCATAAACGAAAGTGAGGTCAACACACCCTCACACACAAAAGAAGCCACCTCCGACGCTGAATCCGAAGAAGACTTCACCATCATCAATCGCAGAAAAAACAAACGACCACGTACCGACGAGGAAGAGCGTAGTACGAAAACACCGCCAGTAAAAGCGGAAAGGATACCGCCGATCATCCTCCATCGCCACGAGGATTACACAAACACGATGGAGAAGCTGTCCTCTTTAAACGTAGTCCCCAAAAACGTATGCACCACGAAAAACGGCATCAAAATTAACCTAACTCCGCTGGAAGACTTCAGAGCCGCAACAAAGGCCCTTGATGCAGAAGCAACGCAACTCAACACCTACCTCCTAGAAGCGGAAAAGCCACTGAAAGCAGTCCTAAAAGGGATCCCACAGGACGACAACACCATCAAACAACTAGAAGACGAACTAACCGAAATGGGCTTTGAAATCCTAAAAATAAGCCGCATGTTCGCAGGCCCCGACCGAAGAACAACCAGCATGGTGCTGGTACAACTACGCAGAAGCGAACGAGCGAAGGAGATCTTCGAACTCACGTCTATCGGGTACCTCAAAGTAAGAGTAGAGACCCCACACCGCAGATCCGGCATAGGGCAGTGCCATAACTGCCAAAGGTAAGGGCATTCGACCAGTGGCTGCCACGCTCCAGCGAGGTGTGTGAAGTGCGCGGGGCCACACCACACCAACACATGCACCCTAACCAGGGAATCCGGCCAGCCCACAAAGTGCTGCAATTGCACCGGGCCGCATACCGCCAACTTCCGGGGCTGCCCGGAACACCCGATTTACGGCAACAACCAACAAACAAGACCAGCAAGAACAGTAAACACACAATTAAGCTACGAAAAAATTACATCAATAACACAACCACAACATACGACTACAGAAGACGAAGAAGCCGCTTTAATTATGCGAATCCTAAAGGCAATTCGAGCCGAAAAACAACAATAAAGGACCAAACAGGACTACAACACAGAACAAAACCAAACAAATCACAAAGAGACGAAGGTATAAAGGGGCTTGCCCCGAAATACCGTGAATAATCAATAAAATGGTAAATGGTAAAAATTCGGTATGATTTAGAGAAGCTGACGGAGGTTAGGGGCTTGTTCCAATCTCCGTCGCGGGTTGGCCCGGTATTGCACTACCACCGGGATCGGCCCTAAAATATAAATAAAAACTAAGTTATACGAGTTAGTTATATTTTGAGAAGAAATGTTTACAATGATTTTTTGCTGGGATTAATATTGATCAAGTCTCTCTCGGTTTATAAAATAAAATAATTTCCAAGAAAAGAACCACTGTCATTTATTTTTATCAAGACGCTGTGGGTTACTGTAAAACTATTAAGGGCCGGTTGTATAAAGTCGGGTGGACCGTCGGTTACAACACAACCAGCGGTTGATTCGAAATTTTAGTTGTATAATCGTCGTTTGGTACTAAACCTGATACCACAATCTAGTATAATCCATTTCTAAGCATCTGTTAAAAAGTTAAAATAGATTGCGTAATACTTCGTATTATAAACCAGTTTTTAATTTATAACGAATATTCAAAAAATGTAAAGCAATAAATGCCAGACTTAGCAAGAAGTTGTGTTTTATAAACCTCCGGGATCGGTCCCTAAAATTTCTATATTAGAATAAACCATAGATAAGTAAGGGGATAAATAGTTAAAGTCAACATCGGAGACACCAAGCTGCGCAAAAAAGTGACGTCAGAGTGTAAAGCTCAACAAAAAAATATGTTTGAAAAAATAAAAGTTTAGGTTATGTTACTTCGCGTTTGTTGTCTAAGAATACAATTTTAGATGTAAAATTTTTGAAATAATCATAAAGTAAAATCATATTTTATTGTCATAGTTACAAAATCTAGTTTTTTTAAAATAACAATTTAACATTTTTTTAGTTACGAAGGCTGTCAAAGTTACTTTCACATCATCTTACACTTTATTGTCAATTAATTACTGAAAAGAAACAGTTTGTCAATTTAATCTTCTGAACCAGACGAAAAAGTTATATCATCAGAGGAATCACCATTCACTTGAATTATGTATTTGTCGCAAATGTTGTCTATTATGTGTTCCTTATTTATGTAATCCTATTCAACTTCCTTCACATGACGACATACTTCCGGCCCATTCTTTCTGACCAACACTTCGAAACTTTTCTTTAGCTAGTTCCGCAACATCATTAAGATTGAAAGTGGTATTTCTCATTAACACCCAATGTTTTACAATCATCCAAATCTTCTCAATGGTGTTTAATTCCGGGTGGCACGGCGGCAGGCGGCATATACGGAATGACCAAATTTTGAGAACACCTCATGGATAGAATACTGCGTGTATCTCGGCTTGTTCAATTTTATAAGTTCATATAACTCGGCTTTTGTAGAGTTATGATCATAAGCAATTCCACGTTCACTTAACTACGTTGTCATTTCATTTTTTTTTGGTGGTGGAAATAGGATGCTTTATAGCTAAAACGTTGTGATAACTGGCATTATCATCTACGATAACAGATTTTGGTGGTAAATTTGGTATGATCATCGTTTATCATTTATAAAATTCATGTTGTCATGATAATCTCCTGATTTTTGGCCAGATTTAAATATTAGCAAAGCATTATTTATAAAGCCCATTTCACCACCTAAAATAATGATAAATAGCAACATATTTACATTATAAAATTAAATAAACATACCAGCATGCACGATTATAAGGCGATTTCCTTTTCCAATAGGATATTTAAGACCTGCGTTTGTCCCATCTGTCCACGAATATGGTGTCCTATGAGACGAATGTATGTATGTTTCATCTAAAATTTACATAAGATTATGCAGTAGAATGTATAGTTTATAATCTTCAAAACTAACCTGTGTATATAATTGGTCGTCCTGCTTTCCGATAATTAGTGATCGAACGTATATATGCACAACGCAAAGAACATATTTCATGTCGTTCTATTATAATCTTACGATGATCAGATCTTTTTTTCCACCTACATAAAAACCCAAGATAAGATATGATTCAAAATTAATCAATAAACTTACCTGAAGCCCATTTTTAAAAGTAATGACCTTTTCTTTCCCGAATATCCAATTGTTTCGTCATCTTTAACCGAGCTGGTAGCGTAGTGGTGACACGATCTGCTTAGCATTCGGGAGGTAATGGGTTCGATTCCCGTTACCGTCTACCTTGTATGAGGTTTTTTCAGGGGGTTTTCCTCATACACATGTAGCGGCATGGTCACTGCGTATATGCACACCATGTGCGGCTGCTTAGGCGAATGCTGGGGTAGTATTTTCTCCCTTAGAACCATAACTCCGTTCCTTCCGATCCTATCCTTAATCCCACCATGCATATATACGTAATGTATGTATGTATGCTGGGAATCCATGATTGTGGCTGAAGGAGCTCGGAAAGCTCGAGCAGCCCGCCCTCCCCCCTGGGGAGGGAATGAAATACGCGGCCTTTTCCTTTTCCTTTAATTCGGTATAATTTTGAGAAGCTGACGGAGGTTAGAGGCTTGCTCCACCTCCGTCGCGGGTTGGCCCGGTATTGCAGTACATCCGGGATAGGCCCAAAAATAAAAATAAAAACTAAGTTATTACGAGTTAGAGTTATATTTGGGAAGAAATGTTTACAATGATTTTACTGGGATTAATATTGATCAAGTCTCTCGGTTTATAAAATAAAATTATTTCCGAGAACTACTGTCATTTATTTTTATACATCAAGACGCTGTGGGTGTTACTATAAAACTATTAAGTGTAATAACAAATCTTACACTGAAATAAGTTATACCATTGTTTATACATTTATAGTTATACCACCTATAGCGCTGATAAGTGCTGCCACATCTTGATCAATTTAAGTACTACACAAATGTTAAATGGTTTATGTACCCACTACAATTCAATTTAAAAATTGTATTTGTTACTTTTTTTTTGTGGATTATTTAAACCCGTGCAAAATGTGAATATTAGTCATTGTCAACAATATTCTAAGTTCCTATGTTTCATTCATTATAATAAATCACTATAAAGTTCATTGGGATAATACAAAATAACACGTCAAAAATGCACCCTAAATTTAACAAATAAATAAAAAAGTATCAAACGTTTCATACAGTATATCTTGCTAGACCTACCATTTTCAGAATAATAGCATATCTTTGCAAGCAAATAGAAATTTTACAGCCAAAGAAATGAGATTCTCTTTTCAAAATTTACTTTATTATCTGTATGTGTGCACCTGTGATGAATGTCCGGACGCAATATCTCAAAAACTTGAAAAGCCATTGTATTCAAAACTCATACAAGTATTTATGACCTACATGTGTAGACCTAAGTGACCACTAATTGTTTTTAGGGGTGGATCCGCACGGTACTGAGAAAGGGAGGTAAATGCGGTTCTCTATCAGCCACAATAACTTAGAAATTTTAAAAGCAATTATATTCAAAATTAACGTTCGTATTTAACTCTAGATCCCTGTGATGTTTGGTGGTGTCAGATCACCGAGCTAAGCAAGATAGGGGTTAATATTATTTTCTACCGTCCACAATAACACAAAAGCTTAAACTGCGATTGTATACAAACTTAACATAAATGTTTAACAATTAAATGTGATTGTGGTGGTGGTGAAGCTGCAGGACAAAGAGGTGAATTTTTTCTTTTCGGAATGTCAAAAAATTGAAAAGCGATTGCAATAAAATTAAATAAAAGAGATTGAATTCACTTAAATAATAAACAGTGGGAAAGCCTTTTTTCAGCTGTAGCAGAACATTTATTAAGGCAATAATTTCTCAACGTTCTTGTTTAATTTCACCTTGTTTTATATCTACCCAAAATGTTATGCAATAAGTACCCAAAGAGTTAAACAAAAATTGTGGAAATTCTGTTTTCATTTCAACCAACAAAGTATTTTTTATCAATTTAAACAAACTAAAATTTCTGTCTAGTAAAAACTGTTAAATTTTAACCAAACAATTGTTTCTTTTGTTGATTGGATTAAAATTTTCTTCCTATGTTACAATTAATAACTATAATTCCATTTCCCAAAAGTATATTAGAACAATAAAATTAATTTACAGTATTATAAAAAGTATATTTCACTTAACTGGTCTGAACAGCAAGAAATAGAACTACTCGAGTGTAAAATATAAAAAAAAACAGCACGCAAATTAAAAAAATTCATTTATTATGCATTCAGTAAAGTTTTATAATGAAAGGACAAAGTCAAAAGTGAGTGTTGTGTCCACAAGTAGATATGAAGGAGAAAGATCCCAACAAAGAAAACTGTTAAAATATAACAAACGTTAAACTATAATACCTTTACAAAACCAATAACACATAGTGATAAAATTTATAATGTAATCAAATACTAGCTGTAGAATGAGAGAAATAAAATAAGTACTAATTTAAATAGATGTTGAAGTAATATCCGAGAATTGCCAAAAATCTTGATGCTATCAGTTACTTCACTTGAGGATTTCCAGACTTCATGTTCTTCCTTTGCAAATTATTTCAAAATGTCCCATAATGACCAAGTGGGTCATAACACATTGAAGTTTGTCAACTTCTCAGGTTTTCTTGCTCTGAATGGTTAGTGGCCAGCTGCCGTGGCAGTAGTTCATTTTATACATAGAACAAAATAAAACAGTATTAATGTGATTTTGATACATAATAAATCTTTTAGACTGGTAATATTAGTCACTGTTCTTTACCTCAGTTATTTCAATTGGCATTTAATCACTACTTGAATACATATCCTCTAAATAAAAAAATGAGTGGGTTATGAGTTCACATTTTTTGGTAGAAATGAGTTTTGATCTTGTTTTCGGAATACTCACTTAAATAAAATATTTCCGGTCTTCTGTATCCTTCATGGTCATATGGTACAATTCTTATGTTTTAGATGCTTCCTATATTAGTACCCAAAAGTAAAATAAATAAAATATTTATATTTAGTAATTTCCATAACTTACAATGTGAATTCAAAATCTGTCAGTTGTTCCGAAAAATTTACACATTCTTTCTTTAGTTTCAGTTTCTCAAATAAATGTATATGAGAAGGGAATGAACAATAAACATAAAAAAAAATAGTATTAGTTTATTCCTAACTTATTTCAAATACTTACATAATAAACGATTAACTGCTGTTGTCATGATGCTTAAGCCTAATAAATTTCTGTTAATTAGTGCAACGTTCAGGTAGATTACAAAGATCACATAAATTGAATTACGAGTGCTTTTGTCAAATACAATCATGTTCTTGACAGTACTTCCTAATAATAAAAATGTGAAAGTTGAACTTACTGTAGACAAATTTATTTAGTTCTAGTAGGAAGAAAACCGATTTAACCAATACCTACTCAATATGACTGATCACTTGTTTAATTACCATTATTAAACACTGATAAGTGACAAACGAGCACAAGTACCAAATTTCATAAAATGCCTTACTCTAATGATGCAATTTTCCCAAATATCCACTTCGACAAAAAAACATGTATATATACCTACCTAATTAATACCGACTGTAATCACACAAAGGGTACCTATGTAAATACAAGGGTTAAAATTTTAATAGTGGTAACTGTTTGTTTACAAGTGACACAAAATGGATACATATTTGAAAGTTTTGCTACCCTTTAAGACAGTCACCAGAATTGCATATAACACATTTCTAACAATCTAGAAATCATTATGATACCTTTAGCAATGCATAGTGTTGATAGTGGGAACAGAGCAGCCTTCTGCCTAAATAATGCCTGGAACACTTCTGAAACTAATACCACACACTGGTTCATTCAACTCAGTAATTAAGTTGAAATCACAAGGGTTTAAAAGTTCGTGAAGTATGGTGAATGGTATAGCATTTTCTAGCCATATTGATCGTACAAATCAGTCACAGCTTGCACGATATGCATCTCTCGTCGTTGGCTTTTACCTACCTTACCACTGTTTAGTAAGGTGATGCTAATTCTCTGTAAGCCTCTCGAATACCTTGAAAACACTGTCATGCTTTACGGGCTCTGGTGCATAGAATTTTTATCCAACTCTGTTGATCTTTATCCAAAACATCATGCAAACACTACATTAGATCGTTTGCGATGCGAGGCTCTGTTCTTCTCGTAACTGAGCATACATGTGATGTGAAAAAGGAGAGTCGTTTGGCGTTAAAGTAAGGTAGTTACAAGTGTCTCACTATATATTTTAAGATGCCACGGAACTAGAGAAATTAGCTGGCAATATTGGATGACAATGCATCGTCACACATTGGTAAGTCATTGAACACTTTTCCTCTGATTTGGCTATGTGTGGTTTCTGGTTGTTGTTTAACCTATAGAATTATTTACGTGGTCGATGTTTTACGACAGAGGATGAGAATCAATTCATCCATTTTTTGAGAATATTCCAAAATATGACTGGCTTCAAGGTTTTACGTTGTGGAAGTGGTGCATTGATGCAGGAGTTGATTATTTTGATTATAAATAAAATCATTTTCGTAAAAAGACTTGTAGTTTTCTTGTATCTCAAAACATATAGCGTGACTCCCGTATTAGCTAACGTGCTATAAACGACAAAACTTGATTTATTTGTGAGACTATTAAAGATTAAATTATCGTACCTCAGAAATCTAAAAATTATTTGTGTATACCTTTTGCTAATTTTACCAGCTTTATATGTGTATATAGGTATGTTAAAGAATATTTCACCATGAAATGCTTAACCCCTGCTGCACAATGCACCAGGAGAAAGCAAGGGTAGGTGAAAATTAATAATCGTATGTATTTATAACTTCCTAGGCTAGCTAGATATTAATATGCCCTTCTATATGAGAATCTTTCATATTATGAGTTGTGGTTCACTTAATGAAATATATAGAATTAGGTATAAAATTTATGTTTTGTAACATTGATAGTTTCACATTTCGTGCATTAGTAGTTTTAGTTGATGATGAAACTATCTTGCACTCTTTAAACACTAGAACTCGTATTAATAAATTTAACCTGTACTGTCTATGTAATTCACAATTAGTTAACCACTGTGGCACTTTCTTTAATATTCTTTTATATGTATCTTTGTTGATAATAATTTAACTAGATTCTTCTTGACACAAAATCGTTTAAAATAATTATTAAAAGCACTCATCGCTTCTCTTGCAAAATTAATCTGTACACGTGAAGGCTTCTTTAAAGACACAGGATCATTGATATTGAAATTTCGGTAAAACAATAAAATATATGTTTCTTCAATGAGGTCTCGATTACTTGACAAACAGTTTTTACAATCGTCCCAACCGAATTTGTCCAAACACTTTTTTACTAAATAACCAGCAAAATATACTATGGCACATTCTTCTAAGTTTCTTTTGTTGGCATGTAAGCTGCTATCAGAACTGCCTTCTGATTCAGGTGTTGCATCAGAATCACCACCTTGACATTCCGATAATAAGTTTCCTCATTTGGTAAAGCCTCATAATTGGATGTCTTAGGTGGCTTTAACAAATTCCAAATGCAATTTGCCTTAAATGCCGCTTGAAATGTTCTAACGGTTGGATTTTGACTAGGTATAACCTCCTCGTTGCCTATATATAGAGAATTGATTTTCTAAAATATCTTGATTTAAGCGTGGTGTTAATAAGAAGGGATATCCTTTATCTTTTTGCTGAATGTATATTTTTTTCACACTTTGTATGGTCAATTGTAACCCAGAGAAACAGGGCACTGATCGTATCTTCCCATGTTTGTCAATTTTTTTAATATTTTCCATAATGGTATGTACATTATCCAGAACGCTAAAGCCTCGAAAACTATCACATAAAGCCCTCTTTAATGGATTACTACTATAAAGACTTCGACTATGTAATACATCAAAAATGTTGTTCATCGATTCAATGAATGAAGCAATTGATTCAGCTGTCACAGATGTAAGTTCACAAGTTTCCACTGCTGTTCTAATAGCTGCAGCAACACTTACTCAAGACTTGAACAGCCAATTTCACATGCATTTTTTGAAATGCGTTTGGATTCATATGTTTATCTGTGAGTTTAGGCAAAGATTTTCCAGTTTTACTTCGTTTATCTATATCATAAACAGCCTTTATGTCTTGAAATGATATTCGTACCTTGTCATAAACAAAGTCTCCATCCAATAAATTATTTCTAACACTTTTGATTAAATGTGGAGCATAAAATAAAGCGTAATATTTCTTACCATTAACTACTAAATAGGGTTTCGTACTAGAAATATTCGATATTTTAAAAAAAAATTTGATTTGTTGTGGACTGATCACAGACAAAAGCAACAGGGCATATACCAATTTTATGAAGTTCACTTAAAGTACTCTCTAATTTAATTTTTAGTGTATCTGCATTTACACCTTTGCTAGTAAAATAATATGAAAGTGGTAGTTTCCATGATGAGTATAATCCTCTAATAATAACTACTAAAGCTTGTTTTGCCAAAGTGGATTGACGCCCAAATTGTCCTAAATTTTCATAACCTCGTATGACATCTCCTTTGCTAGTATACTCCCAACACTGTTTAATTGCCATTTCGTCAAATGACAAAATAAACTCTTTTGCTTTCTCATTCAATGTATTAAATTTTAATTCAAGTGACCTAAAAAGTTTTTTGTTATATCCTGGTTTGTAATCTATACAGCTCAGCCAACGATTAATTGTAGTTGGAGATGGCAAAATTACATGTTGACTTCTCATAAATTTATATGTAGCAGGAGATTTGTAATATAATGATAAAGCCATTTTTTTTTCGTCAGAAAGCCAAGGGGTTCTTGCTTTATGGTGTAACTGAATTCGAGTGATTGCTCTGGGAAAGTAAGGTAAAGTGTGAACATTTCTTGGTGCTGTCATCTTTAATTTGAGTTTGGATCTTGCCTTTTCCAACTTCTTTTTAGTAGAAACTAAATGCCTTTTAAGACTCACTTTTCGCGGAGTGTGGCGAATCACCAAAATGTAATTTTCGGACAGTCTTAGGTGATAGGTGATATGGAACAATATTCATTGAAGTAACTTCAACATCCTGAGAGGAACTTTCTTTATCGGGTGTAATGAAATGAATTTCTTCTCCCTTTGTTCAGTAGAAGATCCAGGCTGAGAGTCAGTATAAGTCTTAACTGGCTTGTACAGTTGCGTACATGCTATAGAAACAGCAGTTGAAGCCAGCTTCCTCCTTAGAAAGTATCCTTTTTCAAAATGATCTTGACAAATAAATCTCTTCTTTAGTTTTCTTGGAGATAGGTAATCCAACTCCAAATTACCTGTTTACAACAAAAAACACCAGCTTTTATTTATTTATAAGTTTATAACATAAATAATATAATGGAGGGGTACTTAATTAATTAACTCAGTTTAGTGGTCTGTGTTAGCTTTCTATTCTAATAAGGGATCCTAATGCTAACTTGTCTCTCCTCACCCTAATTTCTCTCTCGTTTCTCTCGCTTCTCTGTCTCTCACTCTCTTCCGCCCTCCAGTAGAGTTAAAAGGACAGAAACTTGGGATGAACATGTGGTGGCTACGACCACACACAACAAATAGGTTTTTGAGAAAAATTGGGCCGAGAAAATACCTATGTAAACCTGGCACCCGACTTGTTTTTTTTTGTTTTTAGTTATTTGTAGTAACGATAATTTCGTTTGTAGTTTAATTATAAAAAAAAATGAATAACTCGCACCCGACATTAAGATAATCGCAAATCCGCTTGCGCAGTTTTTTTCATAATCAGTTTGTAGTTGTTTTCCCGTCGTTTGTTGTCAAACCATTCAAAAGTTATAAACAATTGTTTATACCAGTAGAAGCTAACTTTGTCAATTTTTGAGATATCGCGAATCCGCTTGTTCAGTCCTCTTCAGAATCGTTTGTAGTTGATTGTAGTGATTTTCTCGTCGTTTGAAGTATAGTCGTTCAAAACTTACAACATATTGACAATATACAAACAACGCAACTTAATCATTTTTTTAAATACTTTTTTTTTGTTTTCTCAATATTTTTGTTATTATAACGTATTTAGGGGAGAGTGGGGCAAGTTGACGACGTTAAGGAAAAAAAATCGTAAAATTAAAACGCAAATATTTTTTGAATCCAAACTGTATTATAAAGAACACCACACATGTTGCCAATTTAACTAAAAATTTAAATGAAATTCGCATGGAAAAAAAACACAAAAAAACGATTTTCACAATTTGGTGCATTTTTTTCATCTTGCCCCACCGATGGGGCATGATGACGTACATATAGGGGCAAGATAACGATTATCGGCAGAAGTCACATATAAATGGCCCGTTCTGTTCATAAGCTGTGCATGATTCATGCCACCATCCCTCGCAATAGGCACACTGAATCCAGTCCTCTGTTGGGGGTTCAATATATCTCTCCTCACAAGCCCGACAAAAATTTCTTTGTTTGTTTTCTTCAGATGCTGAGATTGTTCCAAATACATTTTTATTTACTATCTCGCACTTTCTTTTCTTCAGATTAACTTTTCCGCTTCTTTGCCGTTCTTTTTCTTCAACCTCTTCCTTATTTGGAGTAGAGGTTATTACTGACGCCTTCGGCTTCTTCCTTTTGGTTTGATTTAGAGGACGATTATATTTTGGAAGTGGTCTAATTTGAACAAGGGCTTTATGATCTTTCGCTATTTGCTTTGAAGTTGAAGGTTGAGGGAGTTCTTGGTGTAATTGCTGTCCAGATGGGCCTGCTACAGCGCAGTCCGGCAATGCAGTATTGTCGGGTTTATTTATCAGAGGTTCATCATCACTGGAGGAGTCTTCCTCAGCAATTGTTGGATAAGCGGTATTTTGATTTTCAGCGATATTTGGACGTTCACTTACTAGGGTTGGCGCAAAGTCTGTCTCATCAAACACATCCGGGTTATATGGTTCAATCCCTCACTTCAAGAAACTTTTAACAGCAGTTCCAATGGTTGCAGCTTTTAAATATGATTGTCCAAAAAGTTTCCCTGCGTCTTTATCTGTTATTGTTTTTCCAGGGTTATTTACAAGAAAATTGTCACAAGCTTGGCTGTAATAAGTCTTTAAAGGAGCAAAAAATCCCACGTCCAAAGGTTGCATACGGTGCGTCGTATGTGGAAGTAACCCCAACATAATTTTTCCACTATCTCTACATAGGCTGATCGCTTCTAAAGAACAGTGGGAAGAATGGTTGTCTACAATCAGCAAAATGGGCACTTCTTTGGAAGGATGGGTAAATTTTATAAAATGTCGAAGATACTGCACAAAACTTTCACGGTTCATCCATCCACTTTGCTGTGCAATGCCATTATTATTTGGGGGACATCCATTCAACAGTTCTGATCGCATCCTTACCCTCAGAAAAATAAAGAAAGGAGGAACATAGGATCCTTGGGCGTTAATTGCACAAACAACTGTAGTATTTTTTCCCCGCTCACCACTACCAACCTTCGCTACCCTTCTGCATCCAGTAGGAGACATAACTTTTGGTTGCTTATTGGGTACAGTCGACAAACCGGACTCATCAGCGTTGAAGATACGGTCAGGAGTAAAATTATATTTAACTTTGAGTTCTCGCAGTAGGTTAAAAAATCTCGCTACTTCTACTTTGTTAAACCCCATTAAGCGCCCTAACGATGTCGACTCCGGTGTCCTTAAACTAATCTTCCGTCTTTTCATAAATGAAATTAACCAGTCTTTTCCAGCTGCTTTGGCGGCCTTATTAAATTGATGAGGAATGTTATTCTGCTCTGCGAATTCAAATGCTAGTTTTCTGCATCCCTTGGAAGTTAAACCAAATGCTATATTATTTAAATCGTTTAAATAGTTGGCGAATTCTTCTTCTTGCAGATCGGAAAATGTATATTTAAATCTACCTCCACTTTCTGGTAGTTTTTCGTTTCGGCGGTGTTTTTTAACGTATCTCCGAAGCGTACGCTCTGGTATTTCGAAAAGTAAACTGGCATTATTAACGGTCTGACGTTCATGTTCAACGGCATGAATTGCAGCAATTAAACTCTTCCGACCATGATCGACGATCTGTTTTCCTCTTATAATTTCTTACCATCTGAAACAAAATATTAAGGTATAATACGCCATTGGGGCAAGATGACGAATTCGTCATTTTGCCCCCTTCATCTTGCCCTCTGGCAATATCAAAATACAATTGTTTGATAACGAACGCAAGAGAAAATTTATCAACCAAAATGCTCTCAAATCTGCTTATATAACTCTAGTAAATAAAATAGACAACAAAACCAATTATTCTTACCTTTGTTTTTGAAGCAAACGCTTATTTTCAACACAAAAAATATTATACACATGTGCAAATAAAACTGTTTACAGGTTACAATTAATGCAACACTAAAGTTAGCGCCATCTACGCGTCTAAGGTATAACTACAGTATAGGTAAATTGTATAGTTTATAAAAAAGTGTTTTTGGTTTTTGTAAAAACTAAATTCGTCGTCTTGCCCCGTATGTCATCTTGCCCCACTCTACCCTACGGTTCTAAATGCATCAACATGTTTTAAATCTTTTTAAAAACGACAAGGAAATAGAGACACAAGTACAAGATATTCAATCTGGACATCGTATCAACAAAGTACGGAGAAAGGGAGATGCGAGATTTTATATCTGTGCTACCCGAGCGTTACCATAAGTTTTTCAAGCCTGCCCACCAACGTATTCAACAACAATTTAATGACCCAATAGCCACCAATTTAATATATCGTCATATTATGTAATGTTAATGGTTTGGTTAATTGATTTCAAAAATGGCTGGTAGTGCCATGAGGTGAAACTCATGAGGCAAAACTAATTATTAGAATATTTCTTTGTAGGAGGGATTCCAGATTAGTGCTCCATATTCTAATTTTGGTCTAACCAATGCAAAGTACAATGATTTCATTGTGAGGATGTTACAAAAGTCTGCACAGGTGCGTATTATAAAACCCAGCACTTTGAAAGAAGCCTTACCTATTTCGGCTATGTGAAATGAAAATGTCAACATATTGTCAAACGTTATCCCTAAATCTTTAACCATAATATATCTGTTCAAGTAACTCATTATTCTTAAATCTATTTAATTTAGTATTAAATAGATTAGCCATGAGAAATTACTAAACAAATTCTGTAATTTAAAAATGGTCTATAACTACGGAATTAAATTTGTTTAAACAAAACCCCCAAAAAACCCAATAAAACCCAAAACAATCGGGTTGGGATTTTATACAAAAAAAAGTTTTTTTTCCACCGCTGGTTTTATGAAATCAAATATAAAAGTGTTAAAAATAAAGGTATACACAACCACCAAACACGGAGGATCTATAACTTACACATATACGATCAAACAACCAAAGGAAAAAAAAGAATAAGAACAAGGCAACTAAAATATACATTAGCATACCAGACAAAATAAAGGAAAGTAAATCAATGAAGAGTTTTAAATGTAAGCTACTGTGCTTTTTAATAAAGATTTAACAAAACAGGTAGTATAAGTAAATGTATTAGTACCAATAAGTATAGGCAAAATGTAGTAGTTGAACACCTGGGTTCAAAAAACATTAAATTTAGAAATAGATAGAATGTAATTGTAAAGCTTTAAATAATAATAAAATATAAATTAAATTATTAAAACGCTATTGCTAGTAGGTTCCTTAAGCATTTCGATAAAATAAGAATAACCCTTCTTTATAGAAATAATCAACTAATCTTAACCAGGCAAGATATTTTAAAAATGTGTTTGTAAAATAACAAACATTTAATTTTTTTTTCCTTAAAAGAACCGCTATAATCCTCTTTTCAAATAGTAAAAGTGACAGATAAGTGTTTTTATTATGTATAAAATTTATAACCCTACGAAACTTTTTCAGTAAATACCTTTCTGTAATATACATTTAGGGTAAAGTGGGGAATGGCAGTCACCTAAGGAAAATTAGTTATAGAATGCTTATTTTGCCATAAAATTTAAATATAAAAATAGAAATAGTAGGCCCTTACATTCTGCTTTTCATTATTAATCGTGAATTTTACATTATCAACTTGTCTGTGTAATAATAAATGGAAAAACAAAATGGTAGCAATGACCGCCATTCCCCACGGGTTCGGGTTATTGCAGTCATGCAAATTATGGTCAACCACTATTATGAAGATTAGTAGTACTTTATTAATAAAAAATTAAAAAATTTAAAAAACGCAAAGGTAAGTAAATAATGTTACATGTTATATTCGAAATTTGGACACTGTTTTCTTCCTACGGCACAGATCACAACAATAGCCCTTTGGCGAGTCCACACCACTACATTCGGAATGTGCCCAAAATCCACACAACGTGCATCTGAACCATAATTCATCTTTACCATAATCTCCGCAAATAATGCATTTCTCACGTTCGTCGGACATCTCATCGCTTTCATCGTTGCAAAGATCATTATCGTCTATATCGTGATCGCTTGGGGTGTCACTATCTTCATACACTTTATTTGCGGTGCACTTCTTTGTAACAGATTTTATTGGTTTGTTTTTTTTCTGCTGTCGTTTAGTTTTCCAGTCTTTCTTTTCCTGCAGTTCATTTTTTAACGGGGTACTTGTCAAAATTTGGGAATGTTGTTTTTTCTTGGTTTTTTAGATGTTTTAGGATTTGCCACTGTTGGAATAGGAATGATAAGTGTTATAGACCTATTTAAATTTGTCGTATTTGTGGATGTGCTTGGAGCATCTGAATTAGATGTCGTAGCAACAGATTGAGGTAGTGTAGTAGCTGCAGTCACAGTCGCTGAAGTAGCAGCAAGGGTATCTGCAGCCATAAAATCTTCATCTCCAAAGATATTTGGATTTATTGGATAAATCCCTGTTGCTGCAAAACCTGATACGCCTCTAGATATTGTTGCTGTCGTCGAATATGCTTTGTTAAAAATTGTTGCTAAATCATAGTGTGTGATTTTTGTAAGAGCGTTGGTTTTTAAGAATAGGTCACATTCTTTTTTAAAAGCTGCTTTTAGAGGCCCATAGAACGCAACATCCAGCGGCTGCGTTCTATGGGATGTGTGAGGGGGAATGGAGAGCATTACTATTCCATTGTTTTTACAAAATTCATACGATTCGAGAAAAATGTGACTCGAATGGTTATCCAAAATGAGTAAAACTTTATCGTCCACAGAAGGTTTCACCTGCACCCTGAAATGCTTTAACCAGACTAAAAAAAGCTCTCCGTTCGTCCAACCATTTTTAGAATTATGATAAATTGCCCCACATGGGCCACCTTTTGTTAACAGTGAAGTCATTCGCTGACGCGGAAAAATAAACATAGGAGGTATAAAATTTCCAGCCGCAGACATAGCGCAAATGATGGTAACATTTTTTCCGCGTTCCCAACTTGCAGCAGATCCTACTCGTCGTTGTCCCTTTTGTGCTAATATCGTACAAACATCGGGAACTGTGGATATTCCAGTTTCATCCATGTTGTATATTTTGTTGGGAGCAAACTTGTGTTTTCCCATGAGATCCTCTAAATTTGTAAAAAATAATTCTATTTCTTCTCTGTTGAACGCTGTAATTCTGCTTATACTTGTGGACTCTGGCTTACTTATTGATATTGTGTGATTTCTCTGAAGGAAGTTATAAAACCAGTATTTACCTGCTTCTTTTCTTACCCTATTAAAATTATGTTTAATACCATTCTTTTCGGCGAACTCGAACGAGGCTTTGCGAAACTGTTGAGGCCTTAAGCCATAAAACAGTTTGCTCAATAATATCAAATGCTCAGCAAGCGCCTTTTCCACTTCATCAGAAAATGTAGGGTTTCGTCCCATTCGTGGCCCATCTGATTTATTCCCCTTTTTAATTCTTGCTTGCAGGGTACTAAACGGAATATCATACGTTTTTGCAGCACCGCGTAGCGAATTTCCATTTTCGATAGATTTCAATGCAGGTTCCAATTGCTCTGCTGTCCATTTACCTTTTCCAGTTGTTCTTTTTCGCGTTCGTGGCATCTGAATGAAATTCCTTTTTTACTTTTCATATAAAAAGTTAATGGGATAATGGCGGTCAGTGACTGTCAATACCCCAATACTAACGACCGCCATTGTCCCACGATTTAACAATTGCGCAGAAACTTTGTAAACAATATATACTGTTTTTTTGAGGAAAAGTAATTCATGCATTAAATCCATCAAAGATCAAGAATTTCATATATCTATATAAGTATTACCTTAATATTACAGAAACTGCCGACACACTAATTTTAAAATCACAAGAATTATACATGCACGTGTTGAAAAAACAATAAGCTGAATTCATCTGCAAAAGAAAGGCTTCGGTTACCCACAGCTACCTGTAAAATGTTTGTACAAATGAAAGATAGATGTCGACACCATGTCTGAATTTTTAAACTGCACCGGAGTTTTAAAAAGCGGGTGACTATTATTACCCGCCGACTGCCATTCCCCCACTTTACCCTAAGCTTTATTTAGGAATTTTAGGAGGTTTGAAACTAAAAATTTTCTTCCATAAATAATAAATTATTTAAAAGGATTTTTGGGCAATATATGCAAACATAGACTAAAAAAATTACCTTGAATTGTGAATTGTGATTAAAGGGCATGACACGTATTCTTTTTGGTCACCAAGGTATGTCACATTTAAATGCTTACCTGAATTTTCAATCCACTTTTTACATCGATTCACATCAGTAACCGGAAAGCAAAATGTTTTTAGATCAGGTATTAGGCGCTTTGATTTTTCGCATAAAGTGTAGGAGCACTTTGTAGTCATGTTCTAAAAAATACCAATGGTACATATAGTTTGAATATTATTTCATTACGTCAATAACAATAATTCTACTTTATATTGATGAAATCTAATTTCTGTTAAAAAGTTTTTAATTGTAACCAAAGGAAAATAGTATATCGACGATGTCAATGCAATACCTCGTAACTGCAAATTTAACGAATTTCGGCTTTATGCAGCTGGAGATAGAGAAACACGTATTGCCACTCCTAGAATGCATTGTGGCACTCGCATTGGATCGGCTGAATCGCGTGATTATTGAAACAAATTTGAATGATAGTGGATTTTTACAAGTTGGTGCTCATTTATTACATGTTTTAGTGTACATTTTTTAACTTGTGGTAAGCCTATATTGCAATTTAATGTATGTAGAAAAACCATAATGCCGACTTGTCCCATAATTTCACACCCTTAATTAAAAAATGTACTTAAAATAGAAATATGAAGATACGTGTTATTGCATTTGACAATTTTTGTAGCCTCAACTGCAGATACCTGCTATTGCCTGTGCTTGTATTCGTGAAACTCGGAGCGTTTTGATGATCTAGTTTGACATAAAATTCTACAAAAATGCGTGGACAAAGAATGGTTGAGATGTGCAGAAAGGCCCAATTAAATAAATTAGGTAACAGCTATTTCTTTAGGACGATTATTAAATTATTTTGTCTAAATCGGCATTCCAACTATTTTGTTTTTGTGATTCTGTAATGTACAGTTATTTTAAAAAACATAAATAATACCCCAACTTTCAGAAAAAAACGAAACATCGACAAAAACTCCTTTAACTGCCATTGAGAATACCAAAATAGTAATGTCTTCAGCTGAGGATGGGGCTACCTCAAATAAATATTGCAATCTTATTTCAAATCAGGATCAGCCAAAAATTATAACCTTAGGAGATATTAATTTGAATAATTATCAAGCTAAAATGTTTGAAAAAAACATTTACTCTGAAGGTATGTCTTTTGTTAAAATATATGAACACATAATAAAATAAAGCTTTACTTTCGTTCTTATAGGCGAGGTAAACGAGGCGAACGAAGTAACTTTCGAACATCTTATTGAAAATGCAGAAATTGTTTTTGAAAACATGGAAACGGAACCTGCAAATTACGTTCATGAATTAAATATAGATGAACAAAAACTTAGCGAAAACCATGAAAATGAGAAAGATCCAGCAGCAGTGAGTGATCATGGAGGTTCTAGTAATGAAGATGATACGGAAAATAAAGAAGGATCTAAACGAAAAGTTAATCAACAATTAAGAATGGCAGGAAAAGAATACCTAGGATTTAGGAGACCAAGAAATCAAAAAAATACTTTCCAAGATGTCAAAAAGACTAAAAGAACAATCAAGAAAAGATGCAAGTGAAGTGTCAAAAATAAATAAGTGCAACGAAATGAGTGAAACTGTTAGAACGGAAATTTTCTCCAATTTTTGGGACAATATGGACTGGAAACAAAGGAAAATTTTTATATGCAATTTGGTATCACAGAGACCTACACAACGTAAAACTACAAATGAGATATCAAGACGTTCATCTTCATTCTTTTATAATTTAAACATTGGCCCAAAAACTGTTCCTGTGTGCAAAACAATGTTTTTAAATACACTCAGTGTAGGGGAATGGATGGTGAGAAACAGTGTATTAAAGTCCCAATTTGGAATTAATTTTTCTAAAAATAGCGAAAGACTTCCTAAACGGCAAAAACCAACAGAATCTGATGAATTCATAAAATCATTTCTAGAGCAGTTACCGAAACTGCCAAGTCACTATTGTCGCAAGGACACAAAAAAACTTTATTTAGAACAAGATTTTAAAAGTGTAGCGGACTTGTTTGAGGCGTTTGTTCAGTACTCAAAAGAATAACAAAAGAAAATAGTTAGCAGAAACACATTCATGAAATGGGTAAATAAATTAAATATAAGAATATTCAAACCGAGGAAACATCGCTGTGATATATGCGTGGAATATGAGCCAGGGAATTTGAATAAAAATAAATGGAAACTTCATATTAAACATAAGGATCGGGCTCAAAAAGAAAAAGAAAACGACAAAGAGGAAGCAAAAAGGGAAATATTCACGTTTTAACTATGGACTTGCAGGCTGTAAAAACCTGTCCGTCATTACAAGCGAGTTCACTTTCATTTTTCATTTCTGCAAATGAAGATATTAAACTGATAGTGTTGTATTCAGATGGATGCACATATCAAAATAGAAATAGTGTATTGGCAAATGCTCTATTAAGCTTGTCCTATCAATATAAAGTGACTATTGTGCAAAAATTTTTGGTAAAAGGACATACACAAATGGAGTGTGACAGCGTTCATGCGACAATTGAAAAAAGATTAAAAAATCGCGCCATAGAAATCCCTAATGATTATTTTTAAATAACAAAGGACGCACGTCGCAATCCAAAACCTTATGAAGTGTCACAGAGCTGGGAAAGATACTTTAAAAAAGTATTTAAATACTAAATACAAGATACTTTTACTATGAAAAAAGTATTTAAATAAAAGATACTTTTTTTGGATAAAAGTATTTAAATATAAGATACCAAAAGTATTTAAATACTTTTTGGAAAATAAATACTTTTTAAAATATTTAAATACTGAAAGTATTTAAATGCTTCTTTAAACTATTTTTATATTTAAATAATATTAAAAGTATTTAAATACTTTTTATAGAAATAAATACTTTTATATGTTTATTATTTAAGTAGATGTACGAAATACTGAAACTATTTAATAAACAGGTATACGTTTCTTACAAGTCACATGTTGAACATATCAAATACATAAAGTAAATGACTTCGTATAAGCACAAAAAACGATGTTAAGTAAAATGAATTTTATAAAAGAACCTCTTACAATTACAACACATGTATTTATTAAAAATATCTTTTACAATAAATAATGTATTTACATTAAACATTATTTGCTTTTAATAATACCAAATTTTCAAAATTTGAGTCTGTCAACGCCTGTCTTCTTGGTGCGTTGATAAATGTTGAATATGAAAACATCCTTTCAACAGGCGCCAATGATGGTAATGTTGTGTTATATTTTATAAAAAGTTCTTTTATATACGGATACTTATTCAACGATTTTAGATCAGTTGTGGTCAATATATTCCATGCTTCGAGGAACCTTAATAACAAAACATGATGTCAACATTGCTCCGTATCCCAAGTGAAAAGCTCTGTTAAAGAAGCAGTCAGTAAATTATGTGCCAAAAAAAGCAAATGTTTTAACTAATAACGACATCAAAACATTTTTGGAAACAGCTCCTGATGAAGTGCTTTTATTAACAAAAGTATGTAAACATGACATTTGAATTTCAATTTCTAATCTCAAATATTTTTAGACGGCCCTTATTTTTGGAGTTTGTGGATGCATGAGGAAAGGTGAAATTTATAATGTCAAACTGGGTAATGTTAAAGATGTGAATTCAGCATTAATTGTTGATGTTCCTTATACCAAAACTAAGAAACCGAGACAATTTGTTATTTCAGACAATTTTTATAGTGTCTGTAAAAAATATATGAATCTGCGACCCTCAACAATGACTAACAAGAATCAACAATTCTTTATCAATTATCAAAAAGGAAAATGTACTAAACAATATGTGGGCATTAACAAATTAGGCAAAATAGTTCAAGACATTGCCAAGTTTTTGAAGCTGCCTAACCCAGAAACATATACAGGACACACATACAGAAGAACATCAGCAACAATTGTTGCTGACAAAACTGGTGACCTTCTAGCCCTAAAACGCCATGGCGGATGGCAGTCCAGCGGGACTGCTGAAGGTAATGTAAATGACTCGATCAGTAAAAAGATAGAAATCTCGAAACACATTGTTGAAGCAGTAGCATCGACTTCTGGCACCAAACAGCCGCCGTTGCGTGAAAAAGCCGCAGCATCCACTTCTGGTACCAAGTCGCCGCTGTTGTGTGAAACTTCATTAGTGGTTCCTGAGGTGCTTACAGAAGATCGTTGTGCCGCGCAAAAAATTCAAAATTTCTTATCTACAGAAGAAAACTACCGGGTTCTAGCACCAATACATTTCCAAAACTGTCAAAATTTCACAATTAACTTTAATTAATAAAATAATACCAATTAACTTTAATCAATAAAATAATATACCTACTTTTGATTTTTTTATGGTGGTCGTCGGAAAAGTATCGTGTAAAACACGTGTTGAAAAGTCGAAATCTTGCCCTTTCAACACTTGTTGTACAATATACTATTGTATGCAACTATCAAAAAAACGTCACATTTTTTATCGATTGCACTTTTTCTACGTGGTCGACAAAGCATTTTTTACGGGTCGTAAAAACTATGCACCAAATATCGGAATTGTTCTATTGTAAAATTATTTGCTGGATTTTAAATTTTCATTAACAATATTTATGAAGCATTTATTGGACTTTAAATTTTCATTAACAAATAAAATAAGATGAAACAGGTACTCAAATAAGTTGACTTACTTTTACAAAAATTTTTCTCTGCGGGCCTTTTTTTCTGCAAACGATGCAATCAGTTCGTCGATGTTTATACTTCTTGCTTTATCGTTTTCAATGGATATGACTGCTAGTCCACTGTGTCTCTCCTGGCTCATGGTGCTTCTTAAATAGTTTTTTATCAATTTTAATTTGGAGAAAGATCGCTCAGCAGTAGCAACCGTTACTGGAATTGTTAGAAATAAAATCAACAATGTCACTACTTCGGAAAAGCTAGCACACAAAACACTTTGTTCCACGATTACTAATTTTGCTAATTCAGCAACTGTTGATCACGAAAATATTTTAAATTCCAAGCAACTCCTTAATGATAATAATTGGGATGCGAGCGCCGAAGAAAGATCTTTTTCATAGAAACCAACTAAATTTCCAGATTTTTCATATATTTCTTCTTCAGTTGCAGATATCAGCTTCGCAGGATATATAATTTCGAATTTATTTGAAATTTTTCTTAATCCCTCAAATCTATTGCGTATTTGAAAAATAATCACATCAAGAGCACGATAATAAACATTAACTTTGAAGTATTCATCTGCATTGGTTAAACGCTCATCTTCGCATAATTCATCGAAGTATCTTTTTGTTTTTCTTCTTCGCTTTTCAGTAAATGTCGATGAAATACCCCATTTAGTAGCGACTTCCTTAGCTTTATTTTTCATGTCATCATAACTATTCCTGAGGTTAATTAATTTGTTAATACCACTCTCCAGTAGTTCCACAGCCTTGTCTAACTGCATATCTGAACGCTGTAGAAATGTTGAAATTGCGTTGATAATCTGAAGGAATTCACATTGAAATATTGTGAGAAATAAAAATTCAAAGGTTTCCAGTTGGATACGCATTGATAACGCTTCATTTCTTTCTTCTGTATTTGTTGTTAACAAAATAATTTTTGTTAAACCTTTAAGGATATCTACGTATCTGTACCTCAGAGCGGTTAACGAATCATGTCTGGAAGACCACCTGGTTGGATTAAGTCTCTTCAAAGTTACCTGACTTGTGATGGAAGACAACTCTTTTAACATATGCCATCGTTTAATACTATGTCCGAAGAAAGTATACAGTTTTTCCACCAAGTCAAAGAAATTTTTTAATTCAGTAACATTTTTAACGCTGTCACTAAGGGCCAAATTTAAATTATGCGCAGCGCAGTGAACATAATCTGCCGTTGATTCCTTTTCTCGTATTCTGGCTTGTACTCCAGAATATGCTCCACTCATATTTGCAGCTCCATCAAAACCTTGCCCGCGACATTTGGATAAGGGTATCCCTTTCTTTTCAATTATGCCTAATATTTCTTTTTCAATATCTTCAGCAGCTTGACTAACAATTTCATGAAAACCCATGAATGATTCCAAAATTTTTATGTCACACGGAACACCGTTTTCGTTATTCAAAACCTTAACATAGCGAAATATGAGAGATAATTGGTCAACTTTTGCTATCTACAATTATAGAGAAAAAAGGTGCATTCGTTATCTCTTGAATAATATCTTCTTCAACTTTATGTGCTAGCAATGATATAACTTCATCTTGAATTTGATGACTTAAATATTTATGAGAACCTTTTTCTTTTCCAATAAGTTCCCTTAAGATTGGGTCATACTGTGCCAAAAGTTTGATTACAGAAATAAAATTACCACTGCGCGGGTTGTCAGTCGACTCTCTATGTCCTCTAGAGGGTAAATTGCAAGTCGCTAGAGTAATGGTTGTATTAATAATACGACGTAGTACATTCTTCCAAAAGTTCTTTAGGCTTTCAATTTCTTGTTCATATTGAACGTCAATAGTCTTATTTGAAGTCCAAAGTTGCAGTGTTACACAAGCCTTTAGATGTTCATGAGACAATTCATGTGTCTTAATTCTGTCACTTAAATGAGCCCAATCTCTAATACCAGTTATCCATGATCCATTAAAGGAAGAAGCACTTCGATTGGCAAATAACCAGCATGGCTCGCAATATGCAAAGTCTTTAGAAGGGAAGTAACAAAGCCACGAACGAGCAATCTTTAAACCTGCTTTTCAAGTTTTAAAATAATAATTTTCGGAAAAGCATCTACCTTTCTGTGTACCGTCTTTCGGAAATGGCCCTTTAGGTCGAGAAGATCCTAGTGAAATGATTGACCGTTTCAATTCTGCACTAACAATTACATCTGAGGCAAATTTTCCTCGGTCTGAAGATGATATCACTTCTTCAGTATTATTATTCGTTGTTAGATTACTCTGAACATTAACTTCTTCTGAATCTTCTGGACACCGTTCAGAAGTTGAAGGAGTTTCTTACAATACAACTGAAGACAAATCTTCAGATTTCTGATTGAAAAATTGGTCTATTTTTGGCAATTTGTTCCTAACATCTTCCTGTTGCTTCTATATTTTTCAAAAAATTCTAGGTAAAATATTTTATTCTTATCTTATCTTATCCTTGTTCATAAAGGTCTTATTCATGAAAGGTACCGTTGTTAGTCATCTGTTGGCAGTAATACAAGGGTAAGCAATTAATGGATGTGGCCGACTGAAAAATACAATTCACGCCAAGCGATGATTCATTACGCATTCCTTTAAAAATTGTTCTTAATTTATTACATCTTTTAATTTAAATTAAAAAGTATCTTTTGGGACCCTATAGGGCATGGAGGGCATGGGCCCCGGTGCACTGCACCGGTTGCACCATAGTAACTTCCGCCACTGCAGGTACAATAAAATAAAATTGAAATTGCAGTATTTACTAATAAAGCAGCAGAAAATTTAATTACTTTTATCCTCAGGGCGTAATTAATATAAGGACATATGTAACAATAGACAATAGCCAATAGCTTATTGTATTTTGTAATTAGAAATTCATTATTAAATTAATATTATTATAGATATCTATTCTAATCCGTCGTTTCCGTCTTAAGATTTTAATGAAATCATATTTTTTTCACTATTCAAACTCAAACACATCCGGGTCCTCCGCTTTCGATTGATAGTATTTATTACTGTAACCATTTATTGGATTTCCTATATATTTTTATAAACTAAGACTAGAGTCAAATACAAATAATCCTTCAAAATTAAGCCCCCATAAATTAAATAATATGTACGTCGGTACTAAATTTAATTATAGCTATAGTATATGGAATAAGATAAGGTGATTTATATGAGGTGATGTATATGTAATAAGTTTCTATTTTAATTTGGAATAATCCATAATGCTCATTACTCAATAAGTTTGATTACATTAAAAACAAGGCGGATGGTTGTAAGTACAATATTTCAATACACCTTGTCACCTTCGTTCAAGCACGGTATAAACATATTATTGTTAATTGTTATACAATTAACACTAGGTAACCTTCTTCTGACAATACGCTGCTAAGAAGAGAACTCATTATTTTATTATTACTATTTATATAAATCTTTTTGGAAGTATTTAAATATTTCTAAAAGTATATTTTAAAAGTATTTAAATAGTTTAAAAGTGTTTAAATACTTTTACAAGTATTTAAATATTTTAAAAGTATTTAAATACTTTTACAAGCATTTAAATATTTTAAAAGTATTTAGATACTTTTTTAAATATAAGATACTAAATACTTTTGAAAAGTATTTAAATCTTAAATACAAGATACTTCTACAGGAAAATATTTTAAATAGAAGTATTTAAATACTTTTTAGTATTTAAATACTAAAAAGTATTTAAATATCGAAATACTTCCCAGCTCTGTGAAGTGATATGCCCAACATACAGCTTTTTTCAAAATTTTAATACTAACCTAGTTTACGATTCCATTAGACCTGGTAAAAAAACTAACGATCCCACAGTTACCGAAATTAAGGCCCTGAAGTATGAGGAAGGTTGTATTAGTTACAAACTGGACCTTAACGAACAATTTTCGCCATTGCCACACAGACCAAAGCACCTACCGAAAAAAATTGAGGAGTATCCAGTATTATTTGGGGCAAAGTTAGCTATTACAAAAAAAGTATTTTCATCTTCAGGAAATAAAGTTGAAAATTAATAGAAATTTCTGGAGCTTCAACGATAATTTATTATATAAAGAATAAGTGCAATTCTGAAATATTATAGTAAAGTTATATTGCATTTTTTTTTGTAAAAATTTTGTAGGCTAGGATACAATAAAAGTTTTTTAATACTAATAATAACAGAGCAGTTGTAGTTATTTCAGTACTCCATGCAATACCTTGTATCATCAACTTTTTGACAGAATTATAAATGCAATTCCTCATAACTAGCTATAAATTTTCAAAAAATTAAAATGTCGGTAGGTATGTTTAAAAATAACACACACAGAGTTATTTGCTGCGCTTCAAATTAACAAAAGTCAAAATGTTAGTGCTTTTTCATAATTATTTATAAAAACGTGTTTCCTGAATAAAGTCACATTTGCGGTTAAGAGGTATTGCATTGACATCGTCGATATGACACTATAATTCAAAATTGATATAAATATGAATGCTTGGGAATTTACATTTTAAAATACATGCATATCATTAGCAATTCAAAAATAAATTGATAGAATGAACTGCTACTTACGATTTAATTGGGGGAAAATGGAAAAAATGCACACTAATTATATCTAATAAATATAAATTATTAATGGTTCAGTCTTCACACTAGAATAAGTAAAAACAAACAAAATACAAACAAATAACAGTACACGAAATTCAATTCAGGCAGAAATTCAACACGTTCAATATACAAATAAACAGCAAAATTGCAAGCCAACAAAATTGAAAATAGAATTGATAACGGTACACTTCTGCGTGGCAGCTGCGCACTAAAAAATGTGTTTCATTATTAAATTTCTTTTATGCAACCCATCAGAATTGCGTTTCGAACTTGCATTCCAAATATATGCTATTAGTATGCCCTCTATCAGTTATTTATTACATTATCGGGTTGTGAACAAAAATCAAATTTTTTTAAAAGCGACACATTAACCAACACGCCCTCTACGGACTACCCACCTACTAACCGTAGTTGGTATAACCAAGGAGTATATAATAATATTATATACTCCTTGGTATAACTATAAATGTATAAACAATGCTAATATATTTGGAATGTGTAAAGCTAAATGTATAAACAATGCTATTATTCTCTCCTGGCAAGAATCGCCCAGTCCGGCCCGGGATTTGAACCCGGGCCGCCTGTGTGCCAAGCTGATACACGATCCTTTGCACCACTGAGCCTTACTTTAAAAGTACATAACCCCTATCTAGCAGAATTTGAAATAGAATTTTTAATAATTATCTAATTCTTTTTATGTACTAAAAAAACCCACTAATTACAAAATGCTATGTTAATTCGAGGAAAAAAGCGAAATAAATTCTAAAAATAGTTCCTTCTAAATAAAGTTACCTTATCTGGAGCTTCGTTTAAAAAACTCTGCAATGGGTCGATTGTCAATATGTTTGATTTTTTTTTTTGGGGACGTAATTGTCGGACTTTCTTTTCCAAAATGAACGTAATTTTTGATATGTGGATATATTAATGTTATTTTTTATACTGATAGTACTTCGCAACATTGAATATTGTGACCAATGTGTAGACGTCTTTAAAGTTTTCGACAGCTCTTTAAAGTATACCAAAAGTACATTTTCCAAAAAAGATTTTATTTTTGTATTTATGTCTTATTAAAATAATATTTAATGGAAATTGCGATTTTTATCAAACCACGAATGAAAACTATATTAATAATTTAAAAAACTTCTATAATCTCACAGTTGTGACAACTATCTAAAGCTGGAATAGCTGCCAACTAAGTTTTTGTCGATTTTTGTTGATTCTCCATATAAATGTATGTGGTATGGGCAAAGTGCCGTGAGAAAAAATATTTCTCACAGTATGAGCAATACATTGTTTTGAAATGCGCTATCTTTCATAGCAGCTGTAGTAAAACCTTTTTTATTGTTTATTTGAAAGTGTTATAAAAGGTAACTATAGATAGTTATGAAAGTTAAAAGGATTCACACCGGTCTTAAATTGGGATAGTCGGGATAGAGGTATTGAATTCATACATTTTTTTGTTTAAATATTTCAAGAAAAGTATACTAGGAGCAAATCTTGTTTTACTTAAACTTATTTAAGACTGCAATATACAAATCAATGTGTTTCAGGGTGATACAAAAATTAGTGACGAATAAAGCGTATACACTTTAATTACGTTAACTTATACTTTGATCAAAGCTTAACACTTAGATACTTTTTTGTTTAGGTATACTTAACACTAATCTATATACAACCATTATTTATAAGTGTATAAAAAATGATACAACTAAGGTTACACGTTGAAAGTCAATATAATAACTACGAATTTAATCGTAAGAAAGCGCCACTCGTAAAAGTCGTAGATTGTATATAAATGAGAAATGCTAAAATGTGTTTTTGAATTTTAATTTGGTATCGCTTCTCGGCCTATGGCTAAGATCAAAGTGTAGTATCTGTTCTTATCAGCTTAATATCTGATACGACCCGCATGCGGGTCCAGTATATTAAACTGATTTTTGGAAATTGACGGAGGTTAGGGGCTTGCTCCATCTCCGTCGCGGGTTGGCCCGGTATTGCAGTACCTCCGGGATCGGCCCAAAAATATAAATATAAACAAAGTCGCTCATAAATGCATATTTAACGAAACCAATATAATAAGGAATGTAAACAAAACGACGTATTCATAAATTTTTTAACGCGGGTAAACGTAGGACTAGTGAACTAGTCTTAACCTGAATTATACCGGGATATCAACAATGAAATGACCCAAACAAATAGTGCGTTCTTTTCATCTTGAGATATCTCACTTCATATCAAATAAATTTGACAACAAACCGGTTCTTTTAAAAACTATCATTCTGAGTTTTATGTGAGATTCTCAGATCCCCCTTTTCCTCCGAAGCACACCCGCTAGAGGTGCGCATAAATGAGATTTTTTACTCACTTTTAGAGCAAGCGGTAAGGCGACAAAAACATGGTTAAATATAAGGTATGTTATGATTTTGTACCTAAACATGAATTCGCAAACGGAAGAAAATAACCTTCAACTTTCAACAAGTACAAAATATAAATAACCCTTTGCGTAAGCAGTGAAGATGGCAAAAAGGCTCGTTCATGATTAGAATTTAATTAAATGAGTATAAAGTTTGATTTACTGCTAAAGATTATTAATATCACCAGCTTACACAATTACCGAATATATAAATGCAGAAAGAGATCAACTCAATACGAATCCAGATAAATAAATAAATCGAAATGAATATAATTTTGGGCAATGATAACAGAAATCGTTTCTTTATCTTAAATTGAGTTAGCCGGTGCGACCAATTAAGAAAGGAGTTAGTTAGTAACCATAAAGCTTAAAATTCATTTACGCAAATCGAAATTTAGCAAGCAAAGTAAAAATTAACTAGTAAATGATATCTTTATAAATTGAATGAACCCATTCAGTTTTAATAAAACGTAATACAAAATAATCATCTCAGGTATTAAATTTTCTTAAATAAGGTTGATATAAAAAGGTTTAAAAGAACTCGAATCTTACTCTTTGGAGCGGGTGAACAAACAGAAGTAGTATCTAAGGGTATTACGCCCGTTGCATATTGCATACCCACACGTGCTTTTCAACAAATTATTGTAAGGAATATACAAAGACCGTAACGGTGTTAGTAGCCGTTGTTGAGAGTGCGCGAACTAAATCACCTACGTTTCTTGAAAGTGTTTTTAGTGATAGATTTTATATAATGAATGTTAATAAAACGTGTAAAGCTATGTCAGATCGAAGCATTTATAACCGGAGTGGTGATTGGCTCAAAAATTTCAATATAAACATAGTCTATATATACCCCAAATACAGTATACAAAAACCGGCGATGTCACAAATGTAGCGATACCTACCGTTTGGTGTGTAAACTAATTACTTTTTCATACTTGTGAAAGTACATTATAGCGAGTGAAAAATCAAGGCTTTTTTTTGTTCGTACTGTTTAATAACAATTAAGTTTAATTGTACTAAAGTGTATGAAACTAACATAAATAAAACCTTTTTTGTAATTTGTTTCCGTTTTGATTATTTAATAAACATTTTACGAAAATTTTTTCATTGGAATTATGTAATGCATGGCACTCTTACAAAATGTGTCAAAAATAGGATGTGTCCAGGGGAAAACTTTGATGCGACCGTATTTTTGGCTATTTCAAGTATTTCGTATTTTCTGACAGAATTGGATAAAACAAAATGCAACTAGATCAAATTTTCACTTTATAATTAAGACGTTACCAACCGCCACAAAAACCCTTAAATCATCTAATTTGTGTAAAACGGCATAAAAAGGGCAAATTACAAAAAATAACATAAAAAACGTGTTTCATAAGACCTACAAGCACTCATTCTTTAAAAAGCTTTTGAATTCGTGCTGGTCTTATGAAGTTTTAATATACTTATACATCGTATTACCGGATATCCGCTGCTCGAAACTTAACCAGCGGTTGCTTCTAACGTTTGACATAATGATTTATACGAGTACTAAAATTTTTCCATATACAACTAAAGTTATTATACACGTCGCAAAATCATTAAATAACCCCCAATTTGAACGTAAGAGAGCGCCACACGTAAAAGTCGTAGATTGTATATAAATGAGAAATGCTAAAACGCGTTTACAAATTTAGATTCGGTATGGGTTCTATGCTAACCTTTGACGAAAGCACACGTGCGATCTGATAAATTTACATAGAACATTCGCGCTCTCGATACGCTCCTCGGAGCATTCGTGTAAATACTACTACTACGAGTACGTAAACCTGTTATTATTATAACAAGCCAAACCCTGCACCGGAACTGTGGTTTTCACCACAATTCCGGTCATGGCGAAGCAAAAGAAGACGTGGGAGTACCAGATCAACGACGAAGACTTCTACGATGAAGACCCGGACGACATCATCCGGGAACAGAATATTCGAATCGGCGATCTAGTCCGAATGTGCGAAGACCTACGGGAGAAGTACGCAGCGCTTGAAAAACTGTACCTCCAAGCCATACAGCCGAAAACCCCGACTACGAGTACAAATACTACGAGTACAAATAATACTAACAATAAAACCATCGACGAGAGCGAGAAAAATATTCAAGATCCGCCTAAACAAGGCAAGAAACAAAAGCGAAAGAAGACAAAAGCCTCCAGCGAAACCGAAATTAACACACCAAACGACGAGACAACTCCCACACAAGACACCGCAGTAATGGAAGTTATCACTTCCCCTGCCGAGGAAGAAGCCTCCCTCCCCCAAGAGGACGGCTTCACAAAAGTCACAAGAAAAAACGGCACAAAGCGCCAACGTACGGAAGATGAAACAACGGAAAAAGAAACCCCCAAGACCAGGGAACGGATCCCTCCTCTGATAATACACCGCCAAGAAGACTATTCGAAGGCGATGAAGAAGTTAGCAGCCGTCGGCATCACACCGAAGGCAACTAAGACTACAAATAACGGCATAAACGTAATATTAAGCAGCCCCGACGACTACAGAAGTGCCACCAACGCTCTCGACGCAGTAGGTATACACTTCAATGTATACCTACTACAAGAACAAAAACCGATCAAAGCGGTTCTCAAAGGGATCCCCCTGGACGACGATATTGTTGAAACAATTAATGACGACCTCAAGGCAGAAGGATACGACACTCTAAAAATCACGCGAATGCTCGCAGGCCGCGAAAGACGGAAGACCCCGATGCTGCTCATACAACTAGCAAGAAACGAAAAGGCCAAGGAGATCTTTAATCTACAATCGATAGGCTACTTAAAAGTACGTGTGGAAGCCCTCCACCGAAGAAATGGCACAGGACAGTGCTTTAATTGCCAAAGGTTCGGCCACACAACTAGTGGCTGCCACGCCGCACCCCGGTGCGTAAAGTGCACGGGTCTACACCTAACCCGTGAGTGCACGAAGACGCGGGAAGATGGAAATCCACCACAGTGCTGTAACTGCGAGGGGCTACACACGGCGAACTACGGTGGCTGTCCCCTCCAACCGAAAAACATCACGAAGAATTTCACAACAAACAGACCATTCACCACAAGAACAACGAACCCACACATAACCTACGCACAGACAGCCGCAGGAAAACCGCCACCACCGAAACAAACAATAGAAATCAACGAAGACGACGAAGACTACACACTAATTTTAAAAATCATGAAGGCAATAAAGGCAACCAAACAATAAACCAAGACTAATACACAAAATGCCGCAATCAATAAACCGGCCGACCCACCAACGAAATAGGGAACACGACAACACAAACAACAGAACCACAAATCACAACAACATCAGACGGAGGTATAGGGGGCTCGAAGCCCGAAGTACTAAAAATAAATTGAGGATACGGAGATTCGGTATCGCTTCTCGGCCTATGGCTAAGATCAAAGTGTAGTATCTGTTCTTATCAGCTTAATATCTGATACGACCCGCATGCGGGTCCAGTATATTAAACTGATTTTTGGAAATTGACGGAGGTTAGGGGCTTGCTCCATCTCCGTCGCGGGTTGGCCCGGTATTGCAGTACCTCCGGGATCGGCCCAAAAATATAAATATAAACAAAGTCGCTCATAAATGCATATTTAACGAAACCAATATAATAAGGAATGTAAACAAAACGACGTATTCATAAATTTTTTAACGCGGGTAAACGTAGGACTAGTGAACTAGTCTTAACCTGAATTATACCGGGATATCAACAATGAAATGACCCAAACAAATAGTGCGTTCTTTTCATCTTGAGATATCTCACTTCATATCAAATAAATTTGACAACAAACCGGTTCTTTTAAAAACTATCATTCTGAGTTTTATGTGAGATTCTCAGATCCCCCTTTTCCTCCGAAGCACACCCGCTAGACGTGCGCATAAATGAGATTTTTTACTCACTTTTAGAGCAAGCGGTAAGGCGACAAAAACATGGTTAAATATAAGGTATGTTATGATTTTGTACCTAAACATGAATTCGCAAACGGAAGAAAATAACCTTCAACTTTCAACAAGTACAAAATATAAATAACCCTTTGCGTAAGTAGTGAAGATGGCAAAAAGGCTCGTTCATGATTAGAATTTAATTAAATGAGTATAAAGTTTGATTTACTTTTATTGCTAAAGATTATTAATATCACCAGCTTACACAATTACCGAATATATAAATGCAGAAAGAGATCAACTCAATACAAATCCAGATAAATAAATAAATCGAAATGAATATAATTTTGGGCAATGATAACAGAAATCGTTTCTTTATCTTAAATTGAGTTAGCCGGTGCGACCAATTAAGAAAGGAGTTAGTTAGTAACCATAAAGCTTAAAATTCATTTACGCAAATCGAAATTTAGCAAGCAAAGTAAAAATTAACTAGTAAATGATATCTTTATAAATTGAACACATTCAGTTTTCATAAAACGTAATACAAAATAATCATCTCAGGTATTAAATTTTCTTAAATAAGGTTGATATAAAAAGGTTTAAAAGAACTCGAATCTTATTCTTTGGGGCGGGTTAAACAAACAAAAGTAGCAACACCCGTTGCATATTGCATACCCACACGTGCTTTTCAACAAATTATTGTAAGGAATATACAAAGACCGTAACGGTGTTAGTAGCCGTTGTTGAGCGTGCGCGAACTAAATCACCTACGTTTCTTGAAAGTGTTTTTAGTGATAAATTTTATATAACGAATGTTAATAAAACGTGTAAAGCCACGTCAGATCGAAGCATTTATAATCGGAGTGGTGATTGGCTCAAAAATTTCAATATAAACATAGTCTATATATACCTCAAATACAGTATACAAAAACCGGCGATGTCACAAATGTAGCGATACCTACCGTTTGGTGTGTAAACTAATTACTTTTTCATACTTGTGAAAGTACATTATAGGGAGTGAAAAATGAAGGCTTTTTTTTGTTCGTACTCTTTAATAACAATTAAGTTTAATTGTACTAAAGTGTATCAAACTAACATAAATATAGTAGATTTCGCAACTAGTGCGCTGTTTACACATTTCTTGGTGCGAGGCTGTTCTTTTTTACCGAGGCGTAGCCGAGGGATAAAATATATGGCCGAGCACCAAAAAGGTGACAGCGCACGTGTTGCGAATAAATTTTTTTGTAATCGTTCACATAAAATTAGAAAAAAATTAAATTTTGAAATATTTGTTGACAAATGTCAAATTAAATACATAAATAAAAAAGTTTATATATTTAGTTATATACCACTTTTCTCTTTATGTATTAAAAGTAACGATTACAAAAAATCTTTTTTGTAATTTGTTTCCATTTTGATTATTTAATAAACATTTTACGAAAATTTTTTCATTGGAATTATGTAATGCATGGCACTCTTACAAAATGTGTCAAAAATAGGATGTGTCCAGGGGAAAACTTTTATTTTCTGACAGAATTTGGATAAAACAAAATGCAACTAGATCAAATTTTCACTTTATAATTAAGACGTTACCAACCGCCACAAAAACCCCTAAATCATCTAATTTGTGTAAAACGGCATAAAAAGGGCAAATTACAAAAAATAACATAAAAAACGTGTTTCATAAGACCTACAAGCACTCATTCTTTAAAAAGCTTTTTAAACTTGAATTCGTGCTGGTCTTATGAAGTTTTAATATACTTATACATCCTATTACCGGATATCCGCTGCTCGAAACTTAACCGGCGGTGGCTTCTAACGTTTGACATAATGATTTATACGAGTACTAAAATTTTTCCATATACAACTAAAGTTACACGTCGCAAAATTATTAAATAACCCCCAATTTGAACGTAAGAGAGCGCCACACGTAAAAGTCGTAGATTGTATATAAATGAAAAATGCTAAAACGCGTTTACAAATTTAGATTCGGTATCGCTTCTCGGCCTATGGCTAAGATCAAAGTGTAGTATCTGTTCTTATCAGCTTAATATCTGATACGACCCGCATGCGGGTCCAGTATATTAAACTGATTTTTGGAAATTGACGGAGGTTAGGGGCTTGCTCCATCTCCGTCGCGGGTTGGCCCGGTATTGCAGTACCTCCGGGATCGGCCCAAAAATATAAATATAAACAAAGTTGCTCATAAATGCATATTTAACAAGACCAATATAAGAAGGTGTGTAAACGACGTATAACATACATTTTTTTAACGTCGCTAATCATAGTAATAGTGAACTTAGTCTTGACCTTGAATTGAGACGTATTACGTCGTGAAACTAACCCACCATCGACCTTTTACTACTGGACAAATAATAACCCATATTGCCAATAAGTGGTTTATGTGGTCAACATTGAAGAAAGAGGTTACATTCTCTATCTTTCTGAGTGACATTTGAATCAACTGCGTATGCTCATTAATTTGGCGGCAAATTTAAAATACGAATTTGTATAATAAAACTTTCCAAATACTATTACGCTTTACTTATAAATTGTGATGTTATGAACATTCACAAAATTGTTGCTTTCAAGCAATTACAAGTGTATAAAGTGGTACTTTTTTGACGAATAAGAAGTTTGCCCGCACGAGCCGTAGTCGAGTGCGGCAATCTTATGAGTGAAAAAAAGACACTTTATACAAGTGATGCATAAACAATTTTTTCGACGACTGCCAAAAAAGTAAATTATATTTTGCAATCCTTTATTTGCGGTAAACACCTAGGTATTTGAAAATTTAATTTCTCTATTTAAACGCTAACAAAAATTTTTCGTAACTTATAAATTGTCTTTAGTAATTGTAATATTAAAAGTACAGTTACTATGATTATTAATGTTAAACTTTGATCCACATAATGTATTTTCCAATTTGTTAACACAGACTGATTCTTGATTGTTATTCGTGGTGGCAATATTTAAACTGTCTTCATTTACATAACTGGTTGAGGTAGACGGTTGGTTGAGAATATCGTTATTAGTAGTTCCATGTCCACTTAAAATCTTGATGCACAATCCATTTTAGTATTGAAGGAATTGTTCACATATCCTTCTGCATCCATCCACCGTGCTGCTTCAGTTCAGGTATTAATTATATCATCCCCAGAATCAACAAGAAACGATGCCGACGTACGTCTGAATGTGTGCCTTGTATACAGAGGTGGGAAGTATCTTACTTTAAAATATGATACCGGTATCGAGATACTTTTTTATGAAAATAGCTAGGAATAAGATACATTTTTGAAATTGTATCGATATCTTACTTTCGATACTTTTTTATGTATCTTATTGAATTTTTAAAGATACCATTAAAGCAAAAAATGTTTGGAAACTGGAATGTATTGATTTAAAAGTTTTAGTGAACATCGTATGTTTATTTCGCTGCACTGTCACCCGCTGCGTTAAGCTTACTTTGTTCTCTTGTATTGTACATTTATACAGGTTGAATAAATAATGTAAGGAAGTGTCACGGTATTCTTTCTTATTTTTATTTTTTATTTACAATCCTTGAATGAAACCATCCACGTTACCTAATCTTCAATTAAAGTAGCATTTATTCTACCTAGATTCTACTGCATCCACGTGTTTTTGTTTATTGCAGTACTTGACGGAATATCTAAAATCTTTTGTAATTTGCAAATCAAGTTTTAAAAATTTGTTTTGTTTTTATGATTGTGGACCTGAACAGGCTAAATTAGGTCTATCGTGCTAAAGCACTCAGGAACGCTTAGGAGGATGGATAGAGGGATAATGAATTGCCAATAGATGCCTATGAACAGCTACCTTAAATTTTCTCATATCATAAGTGAGAGGAAAGTAGGAACTAGGGAGATCATTCCAGAGTTTAGAAGCCGTGTAGAAAAATGTGGATTGCGCCCGTTTGGTACGACAAGTGGAGATTTGTATTGCATACTGATGATGTGAATGAGCGAACCGAGTGTTTCTCGGAAAGATAGCCCGAGCTGGTATCAAAGAATATAATTCAGCAGCACAATAGCCGTTGTAATAACGATAATACAAAGATAGAACTGGAACCATCCTTCTATGCTCAAGGGACTGTATGTGAGAAGTTAAGGACGGGTCATTTATAAGCCTAATCGCTCTCTTTTGAATACAATCAACGATATCGAGAGCGTATTGGGGAGCACTAACCCAGAGGTGAGAATTATATTCCAGATGAGGCCGATTTTGGGCCTTATACAGCAGGACGAGTTGTCGAGAGGTAAAGTACAGCTTAGATCTGTACAAAAAGTCTATTTTACGAGCAGCTGTTTTGGTAGCTGACAGAAGATGGTCAACCCATGAGAGATTTGAAGATAAAGTCATACCCAACAGAGTAATGAGTCTGAAAACTTAAGAACTGAGCCATTCATACTTACAACAGGAAATGATCGATCTTTTTTGGCGGACATAAGGCAACACTGAGTTTTGTTAGCATTAAATTTAACTAGATTATTGGTTCCCCATTCGAGAATACGTTGAATGTCTTTGTTGATTGAATTTGCCATTTCAGCTTTAATTTCTTGATTTGACATAGAAGGTGGATTATCACTATAAGTAAACTAAGATGAACTACAGTTAAGAGTGGTATCGTCAGCAAAGCAATGGATGGGGTTAGTTGTTGAAGAAATAAGGTCATTTATGTACAGTAGAAAAAGTGTAGGCGCTATAAGGTATCCCTGTGGTACGCCCGCGTTAATGCTAATTTTTTTTTAAAAAAAGCCATCAACTACGACACGTATTCGTCTTTTATCAAGGAAACTAGAAACCCAGTTGATGAGCATATCATTTAACCCAAAAGAGGTGAGTTTGGCAAGTAAACACTTATGCCAAACTTGGTCAAATGCCTTTGAGATATCTAAAGCGACTACAACTGTTTCACCGGACTGCTCTAGTGTATTGTTCCAAACTTGGGTCACATATGAAAGAAGATCGCCTGTTGAACGTCTTTGCCTAAACCCATATTGGTGGTCACTAAGGAGTTTGTTAGTTTCAAGGAATGTGAGTAGTTGCTGATTGATTGCTTTTTCCATGATTTTAGACAAAATGGAAGTGATGGCAATTGGTCGGTAATTTGAGGGATCGGTCTTATCGCCTTTTTTTGGGAATAGGTTGAACATTTGCTAACTTCCATGATGAAGGGAATTCCCCAGAAGACATAGAGATCGTAAAGAGCTTAGATAGGACTGGTACTAGTTCGGGGGAACATTTCTTTACGACAATAGCTGGGATACCGTCTGGGCTTTATTGAGATCAAGTCTACTGATGATCGATTCCAAGAGCTTGTACCAACAATGAATTGGTTTCATAGCGTATGAAGAAGAGTTGACTAGGGGCACATCTTTTCCAGAATCATTGAGACACGAGTTTGATGCAAACAAATCCACAAAAACGTTGGCTTTGTCTACAGAATCAGCAAATACCGATCTGTCAATAGACGTCAGGGGAGGAAATGAAGATGTTCCAAAGTTTTTACTAATAGCTTTAGCTAAAGACCAAAATTTACGACTGCCTAAAGGAGATGTAGCTAGTTCATTGCATTTTCGTTGTTCGAACCACTTTTTAGTTTTAGTGATGACACCTTTGCAGATATTTCTAGCACCAACGTATTCCACATGACTGTCGACCGATTTATTAGATTTCCATTTAATGTAACATTTATTTTTTAAAGATATTGCATCAGCACAAGCCTTATTGAACCAGAGTTGGGAACCTGAATGACCTATACGGAACCGTTTTTTGGGAATGTATAACTCCATTCCCATGAGGATGACTTCAGATGCTGAAAGAGCGATGTCCGAAGAAGAGGACGACTTAAAACAATATTCACGTCATGGAAAGGTTGCAAAGAAATCCCGTAAATCACTCCATCGAGCTGACTTAAAACACCACAAGTTTCTATCTGTTTTGCGAACAAAGTGGAATTAGGTACAGTAGAAATGATTTTTATTACACAATGGTCGGAAAGACCTAAAAGCGAAAGAACGGAAGTCTTATAAGCAAGGGGGTTTGATGTAAGAAAGAGATCTAGAAGATGTGGAGTATGGTTAGGGTTATCAGGGATTCTTGTGGATTCAGAAATCATTTGTGTGAGATCACATGAAATAGCAAATGTTTCTGCACTATGACCAGCGGGATTTGTAGTAGATCAAAACTGAAGCCAATTAGAGTTATGAACATTGAAATCGCCTACAAATGAGATATCGCAAGATGGAAACTGAGACAGGAGATAGTCAACTTTCATACTAAGGTAATCGAAGAAGTTTTGAAAGCTGCTGTCATTAGGAGACCTATAAATGCAACAGTAGAATTTCACAAAATTAGGACCAGAATGTTTAAACTAAATCACGTCAAAATTTTTATTTTCTAAGGAAGAAATCCTCTTGCAAGCAATTCTGTCCTTGATGTAGGCACATACGCCTCCTTTATATCGAAAGTTAGAGTGAAGGTGGAATTGAGGAAATTGCAAGTCGGGTGACTCGGAGCTTTCAGAGGAGACTTGTGTTTCAGATAGAAACAATATATCAGGTTGTAATTGTTCAAGATGTTGGTGAATACCATTAAGATTAGACCTGATACCGCGGATGTTGCAGTAGTGAATCAGAAAGTTGATACTTTCGATGACCGAGGTCGCTCGGGACCTGCCCTCCCGGACATCCGAATGGGGCAGGATTTTACGTCCGGAATTTATAACCCTAGAAACCACAGTCATCTTATTTTTTAATTTGGGACTTTTAATCCGATAGGAAGACAGTGAGGGCGAGAAGGAAGAATAAGGATGAGAATAGATTAAGGATGATGGAAAAGGTAACCGGCAGCCCTTACCGAGCTCAGAAAATCGGAGACCCAATATTAAGGAGCCCATGGTAAGGGTGGTGGTACCTCCCCGGCTGGCATGGAGTATACATGCCTACCACCTGTTAAATATTTAGTTCCTCTACAAAAATGCCGACACTTGCTATCGCCGGCTTAAGAATTCTTAAAAGGGCATGGATCTTTTGTACTAATTTGCAGAAGTTAATTCATACGTAGGTAGGTACATTAAATAAGTAGGTATTAGTTATTAGCCCTAAATACAAGTTGGTATTGTGCAGCAGGTAATGCCTGAGTCAAATAAATCATGTTGAAGACACATTCGTTTATAAATTTTAATAATACAAGCAATGTATACCTACTACAATTTAATCAGGTAAATAGTAAATACCTGTTATAGTAGGAAGTACGTAATACCTTTGGTCTGTAATAAAATTGAATCTTTAGTTTTTGGAACAATTTTATTTCAAACAATTTTACAAAATTATGGAGGATATATGTCTCACAACTTTGATGATCATACAGGATATAATTCGTTCTATTTACTACTACGTTGGTTTAATTAACATTAGAAACATTATAATAATTATTTATGGTTACTGAACAATTATTAAGTATATTAGAAGTATCTCGATTTGTCGATTCTTATGACATTGTAATATTTTCATTTGTTAATATAGTCAAACTGTGCGTTTTGTTTACGAAAACTGTGCGATTTGTTTACCGTACGTAATGAGGAATTTATTGAGGCTGTGTGTCGTGTGTTTTCGTCTATTTTCTACATGGTCGTAGGTAATAGTGTATTACATACCGAGGCGGAAAGTGTTCCATTCCTGTTGAGAGAAGTAGTTCTCGAGACAGGGGATTTTTACTTTTGTATACGACTCTATTCACAATTAAACAAGCAATATTATACAGTTCTAATCAAAAAATTTTGGAAAATGTTCGCGGGCTTCTTAATATGTGTTTATTATTATTAAACAGTTATACAACATCATTTATATTAATTGGAAAGTAGCAATCAGTCGTCGACATCGCCTTAATTGATGTGTTTACAAGTATTTTAAAAATTTGCTGCAAAAAAAGCATTAAGGTCTAAATTAAATATTAGATGAAATAATAATAATAATCATCAACGCCTATACATACGAAAAAAATTATGCTTGATTAATTTGTATGTTCAATTACTCACACATACACACACACACACACACACACACACACACACACACACACACACACACACACACACACACACGCATACACACGCACGCACGCAGGCACGCACGCACGCACGCACGCACGCACGCACGCACGCACGCACGCACGCACATACACACACACAAATTACTTTAAAATGAATAAATGAGCGGCAATTAAATAAGCAGGTAATTAGACATTATAAATTAGATATACACAATACTATTTGTTAATGCACGATGCGCGGGTTGGATTTAGTAAATATTTAAAAGACAAAAATTAAATAGGGTTATCTTGATGCTAAAAGATAAGCACGATAAAACAGAGTAGAATATACTTGAGCTTGCAGATTTTTTTCACCGACAATTTTTCTGTAATAGAAGTTGGTCATGCACGCCTCTCTCTCTTGTTACGGAACTCTTAAGTAAAACAACTAAACGACTAAGAACGCTGTTATTTATCAGAGTAGAATGGTTGAAAAGCAAGCATTATACAGTAATTTGATTATCTTATCATTTATAACTAAACATGTAGTGAAAAACGTATTTACCAAATTAAGTATTGTTAAATTATCTCTCATTCTAAAATACAAGAACATTATCGTATAAAGTCCGCACACATCCGAATGGTAATCCTGCAGCGTCGTTTTGTTGTAGCGGAACCATCTATAATTCTTCTCAAGGAAACGTAAATGGTAACCTAACGGGGGTCGCCCAAAGTAATCAAAATATTTCCCGTTATCATTGTCAATGTAGATAGCAGTCCAATGCTGACCTGGTTTGTTTGCAGGATCCGTGTTCACAATAATTGCATAAGGTCTAGGCGTGTGTCGCGGTAGCTGATTAGAAGCACATACAACTCGAAACATATTTTTGTGGCTGGGGATCGATTTCAAACATTTCAACACTTGTACCGCATACATCTTTGGCGTTGGTATGAGCCCAGTTTTACAGTAGTAATGCGCTTTCCAGGGTGCACATAGACTCCTCGATCTTATGATTCAGACAACTATACGCCTTCACTTCCTTTTTCAATCTTTAATCGACGGTCAGCCAGTCTCGTCCAAGTTTAGTATTAGTCTGTTAAGGAATCTTAAAAACTGCTGTTTTTCACTACCCTTAACGTGAATTTTGTTAAACGGCACATACCCTGACCGCCATTTCAAGCCGTGATATTTATCCTCTAAATACCTCATCTGTCTTGACAAGGGCTTTGTTATAAAATAATCTCGAGGTGGTTTTATCAGCATCAGCAGTAATGAACCATGATCTATAATCACAATTTATTTCGGTATGAATTCGTTATAATCACCTCTAAACGAACACGATCAACCTCTATTGCAGAAAACATTCATTAGCCTTTACACCACTAGATGGCATCACAAACAACCCTAATTAGTCCTAGAAATATACCGCTAGGCGACGCCGCCTCTATTACATTTACAGTAAACATTCGCTAGTTTAAAAATATACCGCTAGATGGTGCCACAAACAAAACCCTGATTAGTCCTAGAAATATAACGCCAGGTGGTGCATCCTTTATTCCAGAAAAATGTTCATTAGCCCATACACAACTAGATGACGACACAAATTTAAATTTCCCAACAAGGGGCCACGACAGGAGGGCGCAGGTCCTAATACAAGTTCCTATGTCTGTCTTATAAGCTAGCAATAGGCCCCTTATTAGAATACAAGTTCAAATTTCTCGCAATAAGTAATCAGAATGTAAACACTTAAATACAAATTCAAATTTCCCGCCAAGGGACCATGGGCTAAGATTCGAAAGCAAGTTGCGAATCCCTATGTCTGTCTTATAAGTTAGCATTAAGCCTCCTTATTATAATACAAATTCAAATTTCCCCTCACAGATGGCGCCACAAACAAATTCAAAATTTTGGCAGAGGGGCGAGGACCTGAAAGTAAGTTTCTAAGCCCTACATCTGTCTTACAAGTTAGCATTATACCCCTTATTACAATACAAATTCGTATTTCCAACCGTGACCTGCAGAGACTTAAATACAAATTCAAATTCAAATTTCTCGCCAAGAGATCAGGGGGTAGAGCCCCGAGAGCAAGTTGTGCAGCCCTACACCTGTCTTATAAGTTAGTATTAGGTCCCTTATTATAATACAAATTCAAAATTTCCGCCAAGGGTACCACGACAATACACGAAGCCCCACGAACAAAATCCGATCAAGACCAGGGGCGGAGACCCGAGAACAGGTTGCGACGCCCTACACCTGTCTCGGTTATGTTCGGGGAGTATTGGAGTGGGGTCGCCGAAACAGCCTTCGCCGAAAGCCTCGCGCCGCAAAATTTTACCTACATGATAACGAATTCATACCGAAAGAAATTGCCTGATGCTGATAAAGTCACCTCGAGATTATTTTATAACAAAGCCCTTGTCAAGACAGATGAGGTATTTAGAGGATAAATATCACGGGTTGAAATGGCGGTCAGGGTATTTTTTTTTTTAGGGTATGTGCCGTACAACCATTTCCAAGAAGAGCTGATAAGAAATCTGCTGCCGTTTAACAAAATTCACTTTAACTGTAGTGAAAAACATCAATTTTTAAGATTTCTTAACAGACCAATATTAAACTTGGGCGAGACTGGCTGTCCGTCGCTTAAAGATTGAAAAAAAAAGTAAAGGCGTCTAGTTGTTTAAACCATAATATCAAAGAGCCTATGGGCGTCCTGGCACACGCATTACTACTACAATACTAGGCACATACCAACGCCAAAAATGTATGCGGTACAAGTGTTGAAACGTTTGAAATCGATCCCCAGCCACAAAAATGTGTTTCGACTTGTATGTGCTTGTAATCAGCTACCGCGACACGCACCTAGACCATGTGCAATTATTGTGAACACGGATCCAGCAAACAAACCAGGTCAGCATTAGACTGCTATCTACATTGACGAGAACGGTAACGGGGTATATTTTGATTCCTTTGGAGGACCCCCTCTAGGTTACCATTTACGTTTCCTTGAGACGAATTCTAGATGGTTCCGTTACAACAAAACGACGCTGCAGGATTACCATTCGGATGTATGGGGACTTTATACGATAATGTTCTTGTATTTTAGAATGGGAAATAATTTACCAATACTTGAATAAGTTTTTCACTACACGTTTCGTTATAAATGATGAGATAATCAAATTACTGTATAATGCTTGTTTTTCAACCATTCTACTCTGATAAATAAAAGCGTTTTTAGTAGTTTAGTTGTTTTAATTAAGAGTTCCGTAACAAGAGAGAGGCGTGCACTATCTATTGCAGAAAAATTTTCGGTGATAAGAAATCTGCAATCACAAGTATATTCTTCTCTGTTTTATCGTGATTATCTTTTAACATCAAGATAACCCTATTATGTTGTTGTCTTTTAAATATTTACTAAAACCAACACGCGCATCGTGCATTAACAAGTAGTTTGATGTATATGACGCACTAATGCGTACCGTGTGTGTGCGTGTGCGTGTGGGTGTGCATGTGTGCGCGTGAGACCTTAATGTTTTTTGCAGCAGCAAATTTTTAAAATATTTGTAAACACATTAATTAACGCAATGTCGACGACTGATTGCTAATTTCCAATTCGTATAAATGAAGTTGTATAACTGTTTAATAATAGTAAATACATATTAAGAAGCCCTCGAACAGGTCCCCGTCTTACAAGACTACGGCCCCTTATTAGAATGCAACCCCCCAATGCATAAATAAGTTAGGTCACAATCTGTAGAAGATATTAACAGAAGTGTAATAATAATTATGCAATCTCCATTGATAAAAACGGATCCTAATTAATAACAGCTTAAATATTTTTGTTCTCAGGTGAAAAAAATACGATCCCCACCTGGGCATAAAAAAATGGCGACCAAGGTGTCCCAAAGGTGACGTCAGAAAAAAACAAAATGGCGGCCAAGGTGTCCTGGTTCTACTGATTATTAACCCGTTACCGCCCAGCGTCCTATTTATAGGACACTGTATTACATATTTTTTTTCTATCTTTAAATACAGTTCAAATTCAAAATAAGATTAATATAATGTACAATAAAGACTAAGGAATAGGTTGGTATAACGTTCGTTAAATATCTAAAATTATCTTGTCAATAAAAAGTTATTGAACTTAGCGAATATTTAGCTGTCTTGTTTGAGAACAAATATATATCCAAATACTTTACATTTGTACGATTTTTTCACTGTTTTCACTTTATTCTAATGGAAAAGTGTTTGTATTATCCTTCTCTATATGAATTATTAAGAATGGCAAATTTACGATTGTTATGATACAACTGTCCTAAAGATATGACGCTGGGCGTTTGAGGTATCAAATGCAGAATGTGTAGCACCATTCCTCTGTAAACAATAGTCTGAAATCGGTATTCCCAAATTGTTTATGTTGTTTGTCACGCACATCTGGTTTACAATCCCTTTATGGGCTACAGGACCTTCTCAGAATTGTTTCAAATAATAAGTTGTAGATATTTAGTTAGTCTACAACTATCTTTCAATAGTGTAACTAGTGTTCGTAAATTTTGTGTTATTGTACAGTTTTATAAATTGTATAAGTTTATATATATTATTTTGTCTAATAGTGCAACTTTTTGAAGAAATCTATTTCATGGTGAGTACAACAATTTTCTGTTGTTTATTGCACGGCATATGCTGTTTTTTTTCGAAATGTTTCTGACGATATATATTTGTTAACAGATGTATCGAAAAGCGTTAACATTACAAGAAATGGAGGATATTGTAAACGATTCGAATTTTATGACAGCGGAAGACATAAATTTAGTAGTTCTTCCACCAGATCCAGATGAGCTAACTGATGAGGATGAGGTCGGTGATGAATTAGGAACAGTAGAAGTCAATGATGTGCCAGGAGAAATTATAGTGGAATTTCGAGTACCCGATAATTCTGAAACACCGGAATCTAGCGAAGAATCTACCATAAATGAACCTGGACCTTCTTCAGCTTCGAAAAAGGCAATATCTAGCTTAAATAAATCTAAAAAAAGACGTTTACTCACTGAAGAGATTTGTGCGTGGAGAAAAGTTCGACCCTCCTACACAAAACTGCCACCGATAGGACAAGGAGCTACCATAAACTCTGAAAATTTGATAGAAAGTTTATCACAAAAATCTTGTTTGGAAATGTTTCAAGAGATATTCACAGATGCTATTTTTGAGCATATTTTACAAGAAACACTAAAGTACGCATCAAACAAAAATGATCCAAGCTTTACTTTATCTGCAGAGAAAATAAAAGTGTTTGTGGGTATTCTATTATTTTCTGGATATCATCAAGTTCCATCAGAACGAGATTATTGGAGCGAGCAAGAAGATCTTGGTATAGAGCTCGTCAAAAATTGCATGTCCAGAAATGAATATTTAAAAATTAAGAGTTACACACATTTTGCAGACAATACCCAAATTGATAAAGAAGATAGAGGGTTTAAAGTTAGACCTTTGATAAAAATGATAAATAAATAATTTCAAAAACTTGGAATATTTGAAAAAAATTTGTCAGTCGATGAAATGATTATCAAATATTTTGGACATCATGGCCTAAAACAATTTATTCGCGGCAAGCCTATCCGTTTTGGATATAAGTTCTGGGCTCTCTGTGGCAGTAGTGGTTATTGCTATAATTTCGATTTATATACCGGAAAAACTATAGCCAAAAATGATCGAGAAGATTTGACGTTGGGCTCGAGAGTCGTGCTTGACATGTTAGACTGCATTTCGGATCCAACAAGTCATCATATATATTTTGACAATCTTTTTACGAGTCGGGATCTACTGATTCATTTACAAACATTGGGGTTTCGTGCCACTGGAACTTTACGAGAGAATAGGTTAGCTTCGTGCCCTATAAAAGATTCTAAATCCTTAGGGAAGCAAGAACGGGGATCCTTTGATTATCGGTTTGATACAAATGCCGAAATTCTGATAGTCAAATGGAATGATAATAAGTGCGTTACAGTCGCTTCAAACTTCGATAAGATAGAGCCTCTTCATCAATCCAGTAGATGGGACAGAAAAGCAAAGGAAAAGAGACAGATACCACAACCTCGCTTGATTAAAAACTATAATTCATACATGGGTGGGGTGGACCAACATGATTGGTTAGTTGGAAAATATGCCATCAATGTGAGAGCAAAGAAATGGTACTGGCCATTCGAGTAATTGATATGGCACTTGTGAATTCATGGTTGATCTATAAATTAGTACAGAAATCAGATATAAGTTTGAAAGATTTCCGAAGAACTGTAGCCGTGTCATATATGAAACTAAACCGAAAACCACCTGTTGGAAGGGCCCGAACATCTTCATCTAAAGTCTTCGACGATGTGAGATACGACAATAAAGCACACTTCATGATCAAACGTGATAAACAAAGACGCTGTCAGGGTGAAAATTGTAAATCAAAGCCTATTACACTTTGTGAAAAATGTGGAGTGACACTGTGTCAAAACTGTTTTGTACCTTATCATACGAAATAAAAGTATAATTATACCGTTTAATACATTTTCTCATTTAAAATCGCAATGTCACTTTCTGAACGAAAACTCTCATTTTGATACTCCTAACGCCCAGCGTCCTATTTATAGGACGCGCTATATCTACATTAATTAAACAAACAAAATTTTTTTTCAATATTTTTAATCTCCAATTTGACATTACTAATTGATCTATTAACCAAAATATTTAATTTTGAAAAAATAAAAAGTTGGGCGTTAATGGGTTAAAGAAAACGTGTAGTATATTTCCACCCATTGCTTGCGTTCACTCGCCATCTCGCACGTGAGAAAAATGGTTGCATACTCTTGACCCTTCATTAAAATTGGCAAATTACAAACTAACTGTGAATAAAAACTATATTCTTTTCATTTTATATTTCGCGTGCATCTGTGTCTGTGCAAGTATTTACATTATAAACTTGTATAAAAATTTAGTGTTTCTTACTTTGTATTGTAATTAGTGTTGTTAGGTTAGGTTAGAAAGCTATATTTGTGGTAAAGTGTATCTTTACCGTAATACCGTAAATTTTTAAAAATGTTTCACGTATTAAATATTTATTTCTAAAATTACAAGTGATAGAAATCTTAAATTTGCATGGCTTCAAGAGTGTCACTTAAATGAATTAGATGAATTTAGATTCTGGAATCGATTGCACTGAAACTTTTGACCACGATTATATACAAACAATATGTAAATTAAATCCATACGTAGAAGAATGTATTTTTACAAAAAAATGTAAAAGCATTTTTGTGCAACTTAATCATAAAACATTTAAATATTAGAGATTTATTCAAAAATCGTGTTGTGGATGAGCACTTACACGTGGTACCCCGTCAAAACAGCCCCGGACAAAACAGCCCCGACAAAACAGCCCACGTCAAAACAGCCCCCGTTAAAACAGCCTCCGACAGATCCAGTTTTAATGGTGTTTGGGTTATACATTTAACGTGTAAAACGTAAAGGTTGATATAAAATTCTGTATTATAAGTGTTTTGTAACTGTGGTTTCCTATTAGTGGAGTTGATAGGCTTATTTCCACAGTTTATGCTTTTTGAGCACGACGTTTCGGAAGCGGACTCTGCTTCCGTCATCAGGCTTAGTCGTGAGAAGGACTGTTTTCGCACTTGAGTCGAATTCATATGTTATATATAATTTTTTCCCAAGCACTTGACTACTCTTAGATTCGAACCTGGTACCTTTCACTTACTAGTCTGACACCTTTGCCACTGAGCCACGGAGTAATCCAATATATATATATATATATATATATATATATATATATATATAACTTTTTCGTCGTTGCGCAGAAGTTTATTACGCATATTGCGCAGTAACTTCTTGCGCAGGTGTATTGCGCTTAAGCTCTTCGCGCATTATTGGAATCCATATGGGTTTCATTTCTACACTAGCTTGGTTTATTGGATTTTCTGCTAGTGCGATGAATGTGACTTCTTTGAGTTTTCGACGAGTTATGTTCTCGTCCTTTGCCACTATCTGTATGTTATGCCATTGGATGTGGTGGTCTTCGTTCCAGACGTGTTCGGCGATTCTTGATCTTTCCATTTCGCCCTTGCGGACGTTGTTCTTGTGTTCCTGTGTTCTCACTTTGAGTGGTCTACTGCTCTCTCCTATGTATGCTCTGCCGCATTCGCATGGTAGGTTATATACACAATTCTTGGAATTCTGATCTTCATTGTATGGTTTGGTTTTGGTTAGTATTCACCTGTGCATTCTAGTCGATTTGAAGGTAGTGCGTATCTTGTATTTGCTGCCTATCGTTCGTATTTTGTCTGAGCTACCTTGTATATATGGTATTATCGCTGTATATTTAGGTTCTTCTTTTTCGGTTACCCTTTCCCTGTTTAGGTTAGCTGTTAGATCGGGGTAGCCATTTTCTTTGAGTGTCCTAGCGATATTTTCTTTTTCTTTGTTCAGGGCCTCTTATTTTGAGCATATCGTTTTTGCTCTATCGTACAAGCATTTTACCACACCTAACTTCACGTTTTTGCTCAAAACAAGAGGACCTGAACAAAGAAAAAGAAAATATCGCTAGGACACAAAAAAATGGCTACCCCGATCTAACAGCTAACCTAAACAGGGAAAGGGTAACCGAAAAAGAAGAACCTAAATATACAGCGATAATACCATATATACAAGGTACCTCAGACAAAATACGAAGGATAGGCACCAAATACAAGATACGCACTGCCTTCAAATCGACCATAACGATCAGGGGAATACTAACCAAAACCAAACCATACAATAAAGATCAGAATTCTAGGAATTGTGTATATAACCTACCATGCGAACGCGGCAGAGCATACATAGGAGAGAGCAGTAGACCACTCAAAGTGAGAACACAGGAACACAAGAACAACGTTCGCAAGGGCGAAATAGAAAGATCAAGAATCGCCGAACATGTCTGGAACGAAGGCCACCACATCCAATGCGATAACATACAGATAGTGACAAAGGACGAGAACACAACTCGTCGAAAACTCAAAGAAGCCGCATACATCGCACTAGCAGAAAATCCAATAAGCCAAGCTAGTGTAGAAATGAAACCCACATGGATTCTAATAATGCGCGAAGAGCTTAAGCGCAATACACCAGCGCAACATGCGCAATAAACTTCTGCGCAACCACGAAAAGTTTTGTCTATATATATATATATATATATATATATATATATATATATATATATATATATATATATTGGATTACTCCGTGGCTCAGTGGCAAAGGTGTCAGACTAGTAAGTGAAAGGCACCAGGTTCGAATCTAAGAGTAGTCAAGTGCTTGGGAAAAAATTATATATAACATATGAATTCGACTCAAGTGCGAAAACAGTCCTTCTCAGGACTAAGCCTGATGACGGAAGCAGAGTCCGCTTCCGAAACGTCGCGCTCAAAAAGCATAAACTGTAGAAATAGGCTGATCAACTCCATTGATATAAAATGTATTAAATACATCATACCTAAAACTTTATATAAAATAGAAAAAATATAATTCTCAGGTGGCGAATTGTACATTATTAAATTATTTAATTTAATAATTGCAACAATACAAATAACCTAAATGTAATAATAATTATCCCATTTGGAACAAGGAAAGTTCACTTTTATTTTTGTTTTTAGTTCGGGTGTAAATAAATAAAATAATTTCTCTTGATTAAGTTAATTATACACACTTCTTTGAATGTAAGATTGTATTATGAAGGCAAAAGAAAATCAGAAAAAGAAAAAATAGAAGTAAGTTCACTAAATTAGTTTTGTTTCAAAAGCAATAAATAACTATTTCATAAATCTAATTGTTTATTATTTTACATTTTTAACAAGGCGAAATTTACACTTAGTAGATGCCTATAATCATTTCACTGATTTTTTAAGGGTTCAATAATTTGTTAGAATAAAGTAGTAATTTCATATGTTTAAATGTATAAACAATGATAATATAAAACTACTTTACACTTGGCAAAATCAATAAAATAACCACGAATTTGACCGTTAGAGAGCGCCACTCGTAAAAGTCGTAGACTGTATATTAATGAGAAACTCTAAAACACGTTTCTGAATTTTAACTCGGCATAATTTCTCTGCCTGTGGCTTAGATCAAACTATAGCATCTGTTTTATCAGTAAATTAATTTTTGGAAATTGATGGAGGTTGAGAGTCTTGCTCCACCTCCGTCGCGGGTTGGCCCGGTATTGCAGTACCTCCGGGATCGGCCCAAATCTACAAATTTAAACAAAGCTTTAGCAAGTGCTGACCACGATCTACCGATTGTGACTAAATTCAACCGATTTACTTACAAATTCTACCAAAAATAAGAAGCGAACGCGACGCCGCTAACGTCATTTTGATATATATATTGTGAAGATTAAAAAATATTTATTATGTACTTAATAAATTAGTTATCACAGCTTTAGTGGTTATAAGTAGAAGGGGGCCACTGTAGGGACGTGACGCCATAATTAATCAAAAGTGGGGGGTTACTATAAGTAGCTATTCTTACCTTTATTTACAATGCACATTTATTCTTATATGAAATAATATATATAATACACATGGTAACACAATATACAAGTAAAGCATGGAGTACGTGTTGTAAACATAAACATACTGTGCTGTTGAGATAAGGAAGATGTACGAGTAAAAGGGGTCCAATATAGCGACGTGACGTCATAATTAATTAAAAGTGGTGGGGGATGGAGTGGGCACAGAGTGGGGTCGGCTTCTTTTCGGGGGCCTTTTTCAACCCCTGGGCGGGATTTAGTTTCTAATTAAAGTCCTTTTGGCCATATTAAGAACTTGCAACTTGCTCTTGGGGATTCGCCCCCTTGTCCTGGCCCCTAGGCGTGAAATTTGAGTTTGTATTTAAGTCTCTGCAGGTTATGGGAGGAAATTTGAATCTGTATTCTAATAAGGGGGCCCTAGCGCTAACTTGTAAGACAGGTATGGGGCTTCGTAACTTGCTCTCGGCCATTCGCTCCCTTGTCGTGGCCCCCTTGGCGGAAAATTTGAATTTGTATTTGTCTCTGCATTCTGATTGTTTATTGCAAGAAATTTTAATTTGTATTCTAATAAGGGCCCTAATGCTAATTTGTAAGGTAAGTATAGGTCTTTTGGAATTTGCTCTCAGGTCTTAGCCCCCTTGCACTAAAATTTGAATGTGTTTGTGGAGCCATATACTTGTCTATAGACTAATGAATGTTTTCTGTAATAGAAGTGGCCCCACCTATCGGTATATTTTAAAACTACATGCAGATCACTGTAATGGTTATGGGGTAATTTGAAATAAGAGGCCCTAGTTTTAACTTGTAAGGTAGGTATAACACGTCTACACCAGCTTTCGGGCTTAGTCCACCTATCATGGTTTTAATTATGAGTCATAATTAAATTTATAAATAAAGAAGATAAAGGGTTTTAATCATTTATTCTAAGTAATACTATTTTGCGATTTAAAACTAATGAATGTTTTCTGTAATAGGGCCTGGTGTTATTCGAAATGGAAAAATGCTAATAAAAATATTTTATATACAAGATCTGCCTTAGTGGAAACACCTCTGTCAAAATGGGCCTGAAGTCGTCATTAATCTATTTTAATTATGAGTCTTAATTAAATTTTGAAAGCCATTTGTTTTGGCGAGAAATTTAAAATCGCCCCTTTAGGAAGTATAAGTTAGCTTCGCTGTTGTAAAATCGTGACAGAAGTGGAACATTTTGTCCCTAGGGAGCAAATATGTGACATTATCTCCCTAAGAAGCTTATTTTATGTTTTTTACAGTTTCAAATACAGAGTACAAATAAAAACACAAGAACTAACTTATTTATTTACGTTTTCAGTAAATGATACAATTATTGAAATTATTCACAATTTTCAGTTTTTTTGAAAACAATTTTCTGACACTAAGTATCATTGTCAAGGTACGAATCCCAAAGACTACTAACTACATACGGATTTGACGAAATTATTACTAAATTTACTAATTTCCCGTGTTTTTGAGGTTTCGCTTTTGCAAAAAATAGTACACACACCTCAGGAGAGAATGCCACCTTTCCCTCGATATTTTGTAGCTTTCGTGCTACAAACTACATCGCAGGAAGGGATGCACTTGAGGACAAAATGGAGTGGGGATACACGTGGCCCCACTACTTTTTTGACTGCTTTTTTGGGGGCCATTTTCAACCCCTTGATCGTATTTTCAACCCCTTGATGGTAATTTTTAACCCCTTGATTTTACCCCTAATTAGTGACCTGTAGCCAGTATTAAGCCTTTTAGGTAGCCCAGTCCCTGGACGGTAGGCAACCGCAGTCGCCCTACGCGCGCGTACAGCGATCTGATTGAGGGCTTGAGGGTGGGTCACGTCCCCTGGTTTATAATTGGTCTATAGATTCCGCCAAGATACACTCCCTGGTTTCTGATTGGTTCGGCCAATTTGTGGGTGTGGATTGTTTCCCATTTTGTTTTATCGGTCATTTTGATTTGGCGGCTATTATCGTAATTGGCGGGAAATTTGCAATTGTATTCTAATATCCGCATGCTATTCCATAAGACAGATATAGGATCCCAGAACTTGCTGTCGGATCTTCGCCCCCTTGCCAGCTATACGTCTCAAGCGGCTGCTATTTTATTTTTTTTAATTATGAGGCCATAATGAAATGCTTTCCGCCATTTTGTTTTTAATTATGAGTCATTTTATTTATTAAGAGTAATTTTGTAGGCTAACTTATTTTTTCGGCCATCTTGGAGACCGTTTTTGTTTTTGGCGGGTAATTTGAAATTGTATTCTAGTTAGGGGGCCCTTATACTAACTCATAAGGCAGGTGCAGGGACCCGCAACTTGTTCTAGGGTTTCGCTTCTTGTCAGATCTTCACCCCTTGGCGGGAAACTTGAAATTATATTCTTATAAGGGACCCTCGTACTATCTCATAAGACAGGTAAAGTAATTTTGATAAAGAACTTAACTGTTTTCTCCCAATGATTAACATACAGTAATTATTTTCTGGCCTTCCCCACAGTTATGTAACCGCAATAAAAAACTTTCACTATTCAATTAACTTTATCGGGCCTGGGAATACCCACAATCACCTAATTACATAAGCCAAACAAGAAGACTTTCATTTCCAATTTTGATAATTGCTGTTACCAACCTTATTCGGTTTAACACAAAAACAAAGTGTCAGTCTAGGATGTTGATTTGAAATCAGATTCTACCAACCTTATTCGCTTTAATAAAAAAAACAAGGTACAAGTGTAAAATGTTGATTTGAAATCAGATTCTGCCAACCTTATTCGATTTCATACAAAAAACAAAAACAGTGTGCAAGTCTAAGATGTTGATTTGAAATCAGATTCTGGCAACCTTACTCGCTTTAATACAAAAACAAAAGCAAGCTGCAAGTATAAGATACTGATGTGAAATCAGATTCTGCAAACCTTATTCGCTTTAATACAAAAACAAAAACAAGGTACAAGTCTAAGATTTGATTTGAAATCAGATTCTGCCAACCTTATTCGATTTCACACAAAAAACAAAAACAGTGTACAAGTCTAAGATGTTGATTTGAAATCAGATTCTGCCAACCTTACTCGCTTTAGTACAAAAACAAAAGCAAGCTGCAAGTCTAAGATACTGATGTGAAATCAGATTCTGCCAACCTTATTCGATTTCATACAAAAAACAAAAACAGTGTGCAAGTCTAAGATGTTGATTTGAAATCAGATTCTGCCAACCTTACTCGCTTTAATACAAAAACAAAAGCAAGCTGCAAGTCTAAGATACTGATGTGAAATCAGATTCTGCCAACCTTATTCGATTTCATACAAAAAACAAAAACAGTGTGCAAGTCTAAGATGTTGATTTGAAATCAGATTCTGCCAACCTTACTCGCTTTAATACAAAAACAAAAGCAAGCTGCAAGTCTAAGATACTGATGTGAAATCAGATTCTGCAAAACTCATTCGCTTTAATATAACAACAAAAACAAGGTACAAGTCTAAGATTTGATTTGAAATCAGATTCTGCCAACCTTATCCGATTTCATACAAAAAACAAAAACAGTGTACAAGTCTAAGATGTTGATTTGAAATCAGATTCTGCCAACCTTACTCGCTTTAATACAAAAACAGAAGCAAGCTGCAAGTCTAAGATACTGATGTGAAATCAGATTCTGCCAACCTTATTCGATTTCATACAAAAAACAAAAACAGTGTGCAAGTCTAAGATGTTGATTTGAAATCAGATTCTGCCAACCTTACTCGCTTTAATACAAAAACAAAAGCAAGCTGCAAGTCTAAGATACTGATGTGAAATCAGATTCTGCCAACCTTATTCGATTTCATACAAAAAACAAAAACAGTGTGCAAGTCCAAGATGTTGATTTGAAATCAGATTCTGCCAACCATACTCGCTTTAATACAAAAACAAAAGCAAGCTGCAAGTCTAAGCTACTGATGTGAAATCAGATTCTGCAAACCTTATTCGCTTTAATATAACAACAAAAACAAGGTACAAGTCTAAGATTTGATTTGAAATCAGATTCTGCCAACCTTATCCGATTTCATACAAAAAACAAAAACAGTGTACAAGTCTAAGATGTTGATTTGAAATCAGATTCTGCCAACCTTACTCGCTTTAATCCAAAAACAGAAGCAAGCTGCAAGTCTAAGATACTGATGTGAAATCAGATTCTGCCAACCTTATTCGATTTCATACAAAAAACAAAAACAGTGTGCAAGTCTAAGATGTTGATTTGAAATCAGATTCTGCCAACCTTACTCGCTTTAATACAAAAACAAAAGCAAGCTGCAAGTCTAAGATACTGATGTGAAATCAGATTCTGCCAACCTTATTCGATTTCATACAAAAAACAAAAACAGTGTGCAAGTCCAAGATGTTGATTTGAAATCAGATTCTGCCAACCATACTCGCTTTAATACAAAAACAAAAGCAAGCTGCAAGTCTAAGCTACTGATGTGAAATCAGATTCTGCAAACCTTATTCGCTTTAATATAACAACAAAAACAAGGTACAAGTATAAGATTTGATTTGAAATCAGATTCTGCCAACCTTATTCGCTTTAATACATAAAACAAAAACACGGCACAAGTCTAAGATGTTGATTAGAAATCAGATTCTGCCAACCTTATTCGTTAATAAAGTTAAAGTTAACTTCACCTTGTTTCTCTTCATTTTTATTTTGCTACTACTACTCAGCTTCCACCATCGCCTTACATATAGAGAATGTCAAAACAAGATGTAGGCATTGGCAGTTGAAGCAAAACTCAGTAAATATTCTGTTGCCTCTCGTATATTTTTGTGAAACAAAGCCTATAATATCTTTAAATTAACTTTAACTGAACTCAAATTGTTTACTCAGTTGTACACTATACATGTACAAAAACATGCAAGATAGGTTACTGTTGTATACGCCTTGTTGCCTAATAAGGCACAAGCTACATATCAAAAATTATTCGATCAGTTGAAGACTATGCGACCAGATGATCAACCACTGAAAACCATGACTGATTTTGAAGCTGCTGCGAGGCAAGCTCTGGAAAATGTTTTCCCTGACAAAAGTCTGAGAGAAGAGTGCAACTGGAATGTCGAAAATGCTTTTGAACACGATGATTTTCCAGCGTAGGCGACTGAAATCGCAGACTATTTCGAAAACACATATGTTGGAAGACCCGGAAGGAGACGACGGCGGAGTATATTTTCAACAGACATGTGTGGAATATGTACGAGAAAACTGTAAATGGGGAGCACAGAACAAATAATTTAGCAAAAGCATGCCATGGTGGGTTTCAAACTCTGGTCGGGAGTCATTTCCCAAACATTTATTCATAAATTTTTTGAAAAAACAATCTTTGACCCGTATGGAAATTGTCCATGAGGTTGGGGGAGAGCCCACGAGTAAATGTAGCAAAAAGTATTTGAGGATTAAGCGAAGGGCAAAAAGAATTGGGGACGACTATGGTCGTAGAAATGTTGTGTAATACCTCCGTGGGATTGCACTTAATTTTGAATTTTAAGTTTGTTTTAGTTTAAGTAACTTTGTTTAAAGTTATTGTAATAAAAGCCGTTTTAGTAGTGTAGTTTTCATTTCTAAATGTACATATATTAGGGACGATCCATATAATAGACGTCTAAAAGAGATCTACGAAAAATAAATCTATTTATTAATATAGACGGCCACAATTGAAAAACGTCTAATCTTATAAATTCTTCTAACTGTAAAGTAAATTAAATGGCATTTTTCACTTAAACTAGTAAATATCTGATTCGAGTATGTAATTTAAAATTATTAGACGAAGTGAAATAAGAATAATGACAAATTATTCTAAAAATTCTTTGTGTTTGGGAAAACTTACTGGGTTAAATGAAATGTTCTTTTCATGTTAAAGTAATGATCACAAGAGTCTGGGGGACGACATATCCAGGGGACGAAATATCCGGGGGGCAAAATGTCCGGGGGATTGTAAAACCTTTAAAGTCAGTGTACAAATCCTTTAAAGTTATATAAGTACTTCTACACCCATGGCTTCAAATTTTAGCTACTTAACAGTTTGGGTAATAAATATAAAATTTGGTGCCTTTTGCTCAGTCGTAGATTAAAGTGGGCCAGGTTCATAAAATTATTGATTTGCCTTATTAACTAAAACATATTTACTTGTACCTAGATATGTTCGCTTTAAAATCGGGGTTGCTTCTTCCTGGAACTAATAGTTAAATACTCGGACGCCAACTTGTTTTTAAATATGGAATAAACAAGTAAACCATTATACAATAAGTTTAAAAGAAATTTCTACAATAACAAATTTTATTACACTAGTATATTTAATTATAAACAGAAATACTTAATGCTAATGTTAGTAACGTTAAAAACTATGAATAATTATTAATGTTGTGAGTAATTAATGGAATAAGAATACCTTTTTTTGGTCACACTGTAGATGACGAAATGGATGCCTGCTGTGTCAGCGTTTTGGAAAATTGTTGCCTAATATTACTTCAGGTTGAAATAAATCTGGATTTGTATGCTTAATAATTCCCAAATGAATAAATTTCACTCTTGATTAATCGTAGTAAGACCGTAACTTAGATTAACGGTAAAATATTTAATGGCGTAGATGTGTTTAAACGTGTAACGGTGAAGGTAAAGTAAAAAATAAAACGTAAACGTGAAAGTAAAAAATAAAAAAAGTGTCTGAAAAAAAAAGCAAACGTCTCAAACTTTAATATAATAGTTTTTTATAACTCACCATAAAATTTATAGCACTTTTAAAAAATGTGACAAAGCAATAATGGATGCCTACATACACCTTAAAAATATCATCAACGAAAAACGACGCTAAGGTCTTTGCGCATGGGTATCTATGAAACTCGAATGTGCGAACGATATGCGTACGAGTTCTAATTAAAATAATTAAATGCATGTTTTTATGCAACTAGATATGCAACACACACTGCACGCAATTCATCTTAAGTTATCTAAATAAACGTAAATTTTATTACAAACTTAAAAAGTTTGTTACAGAATGAAATATACGGAGACGAAGTGTCCTACATACATTTACAGGTTTATTATGCTGCATACCTACCTAACAAAAAACAGCAGCATTGTTGGCTATTTCCGAAAGTAATAAAATGTAAATAAATGTGTAGGTAATAATAGTTTTGTTTTGTTAAATAAAGGAATTAAGATATAAGTGAACTCATGTAGTGATGGTTTCTCTGTAAAATAAATGAAGTACCGTAAACTGGGCTTTGACGAGTTTTTTTATCAATAACTTAAAATTCTTTAGCCGTCATATTTAGTGTATAATATATGTCAAATGTTGGGGTATTGTCCATAAGTGATTCAATTTTAAAATTTTAAAGTGCTATAATAATGGATTATAGTATTTTTTGTCGCCAAAAGGTTGGCAAAGCTACCCCTAGATTGGGGTTACATTGCCATCCCATATAAGTAGCTTAGTAGGCAAAGTAAGACCAGTTTCTGAGAATATTCGGGTTCACCTTGAAATTTCCAATCTTAAAAGACAAAAAAATGATCGAGTATTTGGGAAGGAACTTTATTTTGAATATTAACATATCTTAATTATTATCTAGAAACTAAGTAAAAGGAACTGTAAACTTAAAAATAACCATGTTTGGTCTAAAACTAATGCGAAAACATTTTAATTTCAATTAGAAAACGAAACTAGTTGCCTAACTAATTTTAAATTCAGGCAAATCGTCTTTGAAATGAAATGAACTTCTTGAGGATGAAGCATACTGCGGTTTCTGTAAAACTTTAACGATTTCATTCCGTATAACGTGTGCAATGTCATTTTCATCAGGAAATATAAATGCTGTTTTTCTCCTTCGTAAAAATCTTGTTTATCTTTTTCTAGAATTTTAGGCATACTGCCTTTCCCGCTTCAACACGCACCATTTTTTCCTTTTTATTTCTTTGGGCTCTCAAGGAGTTCTTATTTGTTTAGGGTAATTAACAACTGTGTCACCTATTTGTTCAGCAGAGCCCTCAATTTTTTTTGCCGGCAGAGATTTTAGGACTGCATTCTTGTAGAGAAAAAATTCGAGTTCTTTTTAAAACCGTTCTTAATGGTGATGGCCCGGTTAATTTCAAGTTTTTTCATTAGAGTTCTTAGCAATGTTGGAAAAATGGTTTTATTTAACGTCCCTGGGATTCTTTAATTTATAGTATGTTAATATAGACCTACACGTTATTTTTAGAGGTCTAAAAAAACTGACGTCCAGTAGCTGTGTAATATGCGTCGAGTTTGGCGTAAGAAACACGAACGTTATATTAGCCCTTTGGAATTATCTTAAAACATCAATGTTTATGTGATACGACATTGTTCCCAATTAGTAATTTGGGACGTTCCAATTTGTTTTCCCAAGGAAGCACCAGTTTATAAAACCAATCTTGACTAACACAGTCGAACCAACCGGATTTTGTTCTGTTATATCTAGCGCATGGGAGGCCTCCGACGTACCATTGGTCATAAATCCGTTCGGCCTTATATACTATGTAGGGAGGTAGAACATCTCCAGATGCTATTACCGCGAAGATTATTGATATGGCTGTTTTAGTAGAATTCGTTACTCTCTCCGGGTACTTAGTCCCCTTTCGAAAGATGGATTTTTTGGAACCCGGTTCTTCAGCCAGGTGAGTCTCGTCATAGTTTAATATTCTACAAGTAGCAACATCTCGCAGACTTCCTTCTAAATTAATGAAATAATTATTATATTCTTCTTTAGTCTTTTCGGTCCTCACTTTTTAAGATTTTGACAGCGTCTTTGTGTTAAATGATGTTGATGCCGTTTCAAAAGCTGTAACCTCAGCCGGTGCCAGGCAAGTTATTTTTAATTTTCTTAACACTTGTTCCTACCTTGTCCAAATGACTTTTAAGTATACATCTACGATCTAGCATGGTTAAAGGACTTCAAAATTCTCCACATGCTAGTATCACGTCTACAAGGCTTCTTTCAAGAGCCTGTGATAGTATTGTAGGCGATCCCACGTTTTTTTATGTTGATTTTCATTTTAATAAGTAAAGTTCTTCGAACAATTTTGTACGAGCCTAAGGCTTCTGATATTTTAGCCTACCCTTTTAACTTGAGCTACGGTATCTTGGAGATCTTGATACGTATAATCCCTGTAACGCCGTGAACCAAAAACCCTTTTGTAACTCCTTGGCATTTTGTTTCGACCCTAAAAGGAATTTATTATTATTCGGATTGGCAATGTAAAAATACGGGGTAACATTGCCAATACAAAAAAGGTTTTGATTCCTCTGACAACGCCGCTTTGTAGCAATTATAACCTCAAAACCAACACAAAGAACATATGTAAATGTAAGCATTTAATTCTAAACCTTACTGATGATACATACCTTAGTATAGTAGGGTGTCTTGGATCAAACAATTTTCGCAAAACAAATAACACTGAATAAAATTTTAAAATTATTTATTTTACAGCCCCAAACGCGCAAGCCATGCAACAACTACTAACCAGCAACTGAAACCGTTTACCAAGTTTGCAATGTTGTCACTTCTTCGCAAACATATTTATTTTGTGATCGATGCATCGCTTGGCAAAGTTGCCCCAGTTTACGGTACTAGGATTTTAATATCAGGTAGTTTAAGGGATAGAAATTTTGTTAGTATCCTTTAAATTCTTCACTTGAAACGTTCTTGTGAGTCTTGTGTCCGTTAATAAATTAATCAGTTAAAAAGCCTAAACAAAAATTTCATATGTTGTGGATAGTGTTATCGGAAGTTCACTTGGGATGGCAGCAATTTGTATTGCACAGCTTGTTCAAAAATTGTATGGACTATATTTTTACATTTCTGTTGCACTCTAGAGTAAAAAAATAAATTATTTATGTTTTACTTACTTAATCAAACATTTTATTTGGTATAATTCTTTGCTTTTTATAAATTTCCACCTTTAAAGGTATAGCGAACATAATTGTTGGTTTCTTGGATTTTACAGATAAAAAATATTTTGACGATAAAAAAATTGTTTTATTTAACTAATCAACTAAACTGCTCCACATAAGTTAAGGATATATCTGAAAATCTGCACAATTTTTTAATTTTCAAATTTTTGTCATGTTTGACACTTTATTAAAGTTGCTAGTTATCATACCTATGCCATACGGATAAATGTAGCATTATATTGCAAGTAGAGGGCTATGGAGAGTTCTTCTCTTTCTAACCCGTTGTAACGAATCAATTGTTTGTTTGGTTTACTTGTCAATTTGTCGGCTTATTGTGCAAATTCGGTATCAAAAATTTGTGCGTTGCTAATTCCTAATGCCTAGACGTACATTAACATCTGATGAAGCAAATAGAGCAATTGGTTTGCTACAGGGTGGTCAACGATAAAGTGACGTAGAAACTTTTTCAAGTTGGCCAAAGTGTCATATCTAGACTTTTAACCGTTTTCACGAAACTGGATCTGTTGAAGAAAGACCTAGAATTGGGCGCCCATCAATAACTACCCCTGCTGAAGACCGATATGTCACCATTTCTGCACGCCGAGAACCTTTGAGCATATGTCGAATGTTAAGTAGGAGGCTCGCAGAAGCCACAGGAACATTAATATCAGCTGAAACTGTCAGAAGACGTTTATGGCATGCCAATTTACGTTCTAGACGACTTTTTAGAGGTGTACCATTGACTCGCGAACATATGCGACAAAGATTAGAATGGGAAAGAGAGCGTGTTAATTGGGCAGAAGAGTGGAAGTTGGTACTGTTCACTGATGAATCGAGATATGGTCGTTTTTCGGATAGTCGTCGAACGCGTGAATGGACACAACCTTTGGTGCCAAGACACCAGCGATCAGTACAAGAGGAGGAACTGTTTGTGTATGGGGAGGCATTTGTTATGATGGCCGTACCGACTTGCTGGTTATTCCGGGAAACATGAATTGGGAAGTATACTTGAATCAGGTGATCAACAACATTGTGCCAGAGTTTCATGCTGCTGTGGGTCCTGGTTTCCTTTTTTTTGACGATAACGCTCGTCCACACCGATCCATCGCAGTTATGGATGCAATTGAAACCAATGGAATTCCTTATTTAGCTTTACCTGCTCTATCGCCTGATTTAAATCCGATAGAGCATGCTTGGTATCAGTTCCAGAGAGCTTTGGATCATCATAATCCCCAACCACAAACAATGAGAAGTTTTCTTCCAAAACTCTGGCAACAGATTCCGCAAGGAAACCTTAATAATCTCATAACCAGCATGCAAAGATGTTGCCAAGCTGTCATTGAAGCACACGGAGGACATACTCGATGTCACATACAAAAATTCATTTGTGCATAACTCTATTAATTGCTATTCAATTATCTATTTTAACTTCTTGTCGATATGTACTAAACGCACAATTCGTACACTCAGTGTTGAAAAACATTGCAGTAATTTACATGTCTTCAGTTGTGTAATTTAACAAAAATCCGGTTAATGTTAATAATTTTTACCAAAAGTAAATAGGTATGACATCTGTCGGCGTCTAGCCAAACTCTGTACTATGCAATGGTTGTAAACACCAATACTTTAGGTTAGTTTACGAAATTCTCGTAAGAGGGCGATGTTTAATGTATCAAATAGCCAATGGGAAAATCGTTTATTGAATATACATCTAATAGATCACAAATTCGATTTTGATAAAAATTTTTCACTTTCTTCTCCGCCATATTGGAGACGCTACGAAAATTCTGTGATTTCTTTTACACTTTCTCTAATAAACGAAATTGTTTCGGATACTAGTAAAAGATTTAAAACAATAGGAATTCCTACCAAATTTTCTATTACTATTGTTCGCAAGCTTTGCGGATTTTAAACAAAATTTAATCGTGTCTAATAAGGGGTAAGAATTACAGTTATTCTCATTTGGTACTAATTTAAAATCTTCCTTCTTAGAGAAAGAACCCATACAATCTACAGGTATAAAGCTTTAGATTCGAACCTAGCAGACTCGTTTTCACATTTATCGCACGCCTTACAACTTAGTGGTAAGCTCGTAAACCTCTCTTATCTTAGTGCTCACCTAACCTTCCTTTTTTAGTGATTGTCAATCGATTTGGGGAGTTAAAAGGAAAAATTATTCTTCTTACGAACCTACTACTGTTCATGTGTAACATTACGGTAACTTAAATGGAAAGTTGGATTGGCTACTCTAGAACAAACCATTGGACATGTCATACCGGGAGTGCTGCATCTGCTTTGGTTGCGATCCCATCGTTAGGGCAAGAACTCTCGCCATCCAATAAGGTCAGAAAGTTTATCTGTATTATTTTGTTTACTACTTCCATTACTGTATATGAATTAAGGTATAGAATTCTGTTAGGGTTAACGGCCGTATAAATGATCACCTTAACTAAATGGTATCTATAAATGTGATCAATAACATCTAGTTAACAGCTGTTGCTATGGTTGATTTAATATCGTACTACCTTCTTAAGCCTATACTCTGCCATTAAGGGAGTTTCATTATCTGATTGAAGTGATATTTACAGCCCTACTTATTAATTGGTTTACGTATTGGGCTTCACACTACGATTTATTTTTAATGTAAATGTTAGCTGCGCAACAGACGAGTTTCATTATTTAAGTATGCGCGTCACGAGAATTTAGGAAAATTTTTTTTTATCAAAATTAGGTTGCGAGGAAGATTTAGTGACTCAATTATTTATTTTTGGCTCCTTTTCTTTCTAAATATTTGGTTAATGAATTTGTTTTCTCAGAAATAAATAACGTGGGCCAACCGAATCGCTCCTCTTTTCTTTATTGTCACCGCTTTAAATGGGCGGTTAATTAATTAAATAATAATCTGTTTTCTGTAAACTTCAATAAGAATTACTTATCTATATAACTCCAGGGAATAATTACACTATTTGTGTAAGCTGCAGCAAGTGTGAGTCACTATTCTGTATTTCATTTTTTTGGTGGGTCATCTAAAATACTTGTGGTAGCGAGAATGTATGGTTTCTTTCAGTGCACACTATGAAAAGTCTTTCATTAAGCAAAGGAAACGTTTCCAGTTAATTATTTAAAATTTATTCTAGGATTAATTGGTTTTGGGTTGCGTATATTTGGGTCAACTTTGGGGTTATTTTAAATCGTAATAATATTACTTTGGCTCTTAGTAGAATTTGTAAAATTGAAATGTTAATCTATTTTTTTGTTTTGTGAGAATAAGTTCGGCACAGTTTTGAAAAAGTAGTCAAAGATTACTATTAAATTTACATTTACTACACTACTGTAGTTGTTTTGTTTGGTGTTGTTTTCTTCCTCCCTTTTTCCTATAGTTCCTTACTTATCCACTGCACCACCGTGTACTCAGGAGTCGGGATAACAGTGCGGGCTGCCGTTGGGGGGCGATTCCTGGCGCCCAAAATTACTTTAAACTCTTATTCCCTCTGCGTACGATTCCTTCTGAGCAAAACGGTCGTTTGAATAGCTACGGTTGAATAGTGAACCCTCTCTGTCTCGATCCTTTAATAATAGACACATCCACGCATCCAGTGCCTCCGGTGAACTGAGCCCCGGCATTCTTTAATTTGTTGCCTCTGCCTTATTGGCAAGTAACATCGTTATTGCTGAAAGGAAAATTTGTGTTCATGTTCTTTGTTTCTTGATTAATTTTAAATTAAGTTATTCACCTAATTTTTTTTTAATTTGTAAACTTTTTATAATAAAAAACAAGCATTTAAAAATTAAATAGCTTAAAATCGTCTTTGACAATTTTTTTTTCTTTTGAAAAATCAAATTTTCCATAATATCCCTAACTTATGCGGAGCACTTTATTTTATTTGGTAAAAGTAGGTGCTTTTATTAAACGTATACTCATAATAATTATTTTCTTGGATTTAATACGAAATTTCAAAATTTTTTGTTTTATTTAAAGCTTATTTGCAGCAAATGATGTATTGCGAACAAGAAATTTCAATTCTTAACAAAAAAAAAAACTATTTTTCATTAACAGAAAACTATTCTTGCTGTATTGAAATTAACATTATTGCACCTAATACACATGCATTTTTTCTTGAAACCTTTGCATTTTTTTTAGAAAATTTGATACATTTAAATACCCATATTTTAAGGTTTCTTGTTTTTTTTTCCGCAGTTATGAACATTTAAAGAAGGAAAGTGGGGTGCATCAATGGAAGTTAAGTTGACTCTACTTTCGTCAGTGTCAAGTGCAGTACAATTCATTCGTCGATATAGTGTTCTGCCACTGTAAAAGACATCCAGTCTCCGTGCTTTTTAAGAGTTAATAAGCTAGCTCCTGCATTGGTTAGTAAATTTGCGGAAGTCCGTCGAAAACAGTGTTTGGTATAAAGATCATAATTTGGCAACTTCAAATATTTTCCTATCATTTGTGGTATTTTAACAGTTTAGAAGTGTTGATTCCGATTGGTTGTACTGTCCACTTTTGATTCCGATAAGAGAGAAAAAATTTTCTGTGTGGAACATTTTTTTGGTCGTAAATTTTTGTACTTCTTCTAAATTTCTGTTAAATCAACTTGACAGTCTTCATTGATAATTGTAAACTCCAAAACAGTTAACTCTAATTTAGAGTATTTAGGTTTATTTACTTAGAAATATCAATATTTTCATTTATGGACAGCATTGCGCTCAGCATTGAGTAACGACACCACAAGGAAGGCACCTTTACATTTTTTTATTTTTCTAAGAAATACACTAGCAGTACCTCCTCGTTAGGTTTCCAAATTTTTTATTGTTTTATTGAATGGAAGACAATAAAAAATTTGGAAACTTTTAACTGCTAGCGTATTTGTTTGAAAAATCGAAAAAAGTAAAGGTGTCCATCTTGTAATGTCGTTACTTAATGCTGAGAGCAACGCTGTCCATAAATGGAAATATGTCCAAGCAAGTAAACCTAAATACTCTAGAGTTAACTATTTTGTTTTTTTAGGTTTTCAAGACTCATCGCTTTTATAAAAAGACAGACTTCAGCTTTCAAATCAAAAATTTGGTCGACGGACTTCGGCACAACACTTTCTCCTATAAGGAAACTAAATGTTGCCCACACCAATACCTAACTCCGTATAGCTTGTACTATAATAAGATATATTTACGTACAAAATTATTTTTTTCTTTTTCATCCTGTATTTTGCCAATCACTGTATATTTTTACATATTTGGATAGCATGAGAAATTAACCTTGTTTTTGAAACTTTGATATAAAATATAAAAAAAATAATTAAAATAGGTAATGTTTTTTGTTATTTTCGGCAAAACCGGAAGAGCTAAAAATAATACAATATAGCAGTTTAGTAGCTATGTATGTCTACTATTTAATCCCTTCATTTCAAGATTTCATTTTTATTAGAAACATAGTTATAAGGGATTGAAATTTTTTAATTCCTAACTCCGGTCCTGGATAAGATACCTTGATAGGCTTGCAATATAATTAGACATACTTACCCACAAAAATTAGTTTTTTCTTATTCAACTTATAGGGGAAGGTTGCCTATATTGGATCACTATTCGGTTTTACGGCTCTAACTTTAAGAAAACAAATCAAAATTTATACACCAAATACTGTCCATGTTGTCCACTTCTAGTAATTTTCTCAGAATTTTTTGTTGAATAATTTCTCGTAGAAAAATATAATCCGGAACCCGTGCAGCTGGTCTATTATAGGAAACTGGTTGCCTAAATTGAACCAGTGGGTTCCTATATTGGACCACCTATTTCAGCACATCAAAGTAAGTAAAACTTTAAGTATACATTAGAGGAATAAGAGAATATAATTTCTATTTAAAAACCAAACATCAAAACACAAAAATATATTAAATGAACATTAAAAAAAGTCAAATTCTACCATAAACAAACAAAAATAACACAATAAAAAGACCAAAATAAATAACACAAACAAAGAACGACTGAACTTAAAATCTTTGAAAATAACGCATATTTTTAGAAACTAAGTAAGCAACAACTATAACAGCACTGATCTAGTAAAACTAACATAGGAACGCTTTTTCTTAGAACTAGAAGCAAGTATCACAAAGAAATTTCTCTCTTGACTTTATGTTTGGACATGATTCGTGCACCCAGTCTCTGCATTTTAGGCACTGAAACATGTCTTCAACAATGCTCTCAGAGCAAGGTTTGCAGTACCATTCTTTGACATCAATGCTTTTTTTCTTAGAAATGGCCGAGTAAAATATTATTTTGCGCTTGACAGTTTTCTTTTTTGAAATATTTGATGATGTCTGTTTAACTTCATGATCATCTTTGTAGGGTGTGAATGTAATGATTTGTGCTTTTTGGATACTTCCAGTTGGTTTCATCCTCTTGTGATCAACAGCTGGTCTTTTTAATATTTGATCTATAAAATCTCCTTGTTTTGTCGTGAATGAATCAACTTCAGCTGATGTAGTTGCTATTTGTTCCATAGCTGATGTTGATGTCGATGTTGAATTTGTTTGATCTAGGAGGTTCATTTCTTTTGTTGCAACTGGTCTTTTACTGTAGCGACTCAAGGTCACATCTTCATCACTGGAATTGGAAATACTTTCAGTGTTATCATGGTCAGCCATGTCTACACTTGTATTTGGGATGAGTATATCTGAACGTGCGAAATCAACATCGTTGAAAACATTACGGTCTACCGGTCAAATTCCCGTATTCTTGAAACCATTCATAGCATTTGCTAACACAGCTGTCCTGGCATAAGCTTCTCCAAGGAGTTTAGCAACTTGGTATTGAGAAACTATCAATCCCGGATTAGTCCTTAGCCATTTCTCATTAGCTTCAGTGTAATAGAGTTCCAGTGGCTTAAATACAGCCACATCCCACGTTTAGGGGTTGAAGCCGGTGGGTGGTATGCCCTGGAAGCCATGACCACTCCATTATTTCGTGCCAGCTCTATTGCCTCAAGATTTTTTAAGTGTGTACTGTGGCCGTCTAAAACAAGGCAAACTTTATTGAACCTTTTTGGTTTTACTGCATTGATAAAAGATTTGAGCCAGGTAACAAACAGTTCTTTACTGATGTATCCGGTATCAGATATCTCTACTACGCAGGCAGGAGTCTGTGATCTGGATTATCTCTTTTTCGCTTGAATATTATCATCGGTGCACCAAATTGTTCGGCTGCACTGGTGCATACAACCATTGTGGTATTCACCCCACGTTGTCGCTAGCAACCGAAACTACTTGGCGCTTGCTGTTAAGGACTAGAATTTTCTTCTTGACAACAGTTGAAAAGCCAGACTCGTCTGCAATGAATATTCCTGTTGCATTAAGCTGGTATTCATCGACGATTTCTCTAGAAGGTCGAAAAACTGCGTAACATTATCTCTATTAACTCCCTTGCACCGAGCTATGAAAGTAGATTCTGGTTGCATTAATGAAATGTTGGGATGCTTACGCAAAAATGCGCAAAACCACTTTTTACCAGTATGCTTTTTTTCGCTATTGAAATTGTGTTTGAAGTTGTTTTGCTCCGCCAGTTCATACGGTGCATTACGAACATCTTTTATGGTGACCCCATAAAATATCTTCACTAGGTTAAGGTTATGCGCTGCCAATCTCTCCTCAAAGTCCCGTAAAAGACGGCGATTCTTGCGAAGATTTTACGCTCTTGGTTAGCCTTTTTTGAGTCCAAATTCCGTTTGAACGTCGCTTTTGGGACACTTTACATGCGGCATATTTCATTTAAACCATACTTTGTAATCCTCTAAGGCTTTTGCCATATTCGCTTCACTCCATTTACCATATTTTATGCCTTTTCTATTATTGGAAGACATTCTGGAACAAAGTAAAACATTGGTAGCCTATGTTGGACCACGCATTTGACACTAACTGTATAATGTATAATGTTAAAAATGTATTTTGATTATTGGAGCACTTCATATTGACACGAATTCCAACATTTAAAAACATAAATCTAAGAAATAATTCTAGACTGGTCCAATTTAGGCAACACCATGGTGGTTCAATTTATGAAACTACCAGTTATTGTCTAAAATCACACGTTTAACATTCCATTGTATTTGGGTTTTATCTTTTTAAGGGCGATATGAACAAGGCAAAACTTACTTGTTTTAATCAAAATAACAGCGCTGGGTGAATTTCCAACATTTTCCACACAAAAATTATAATTATTTTATAATTATTCATAAAAACTACTTAGAAATAGCAAAAATCACCAAACACGTCGTGCGGAGGCGAAACGTGCATCAATGGCCGCGAACTCTCTTGTAATGACGCCTTTGTGATAAGAGTCAAAGAGGATTTAAAAAATGTTGCTACCATCGCGCTTATTCATTCAAATATGGCTGTGAAACTTTGATATAAAATATTAAACAAATATAAAAAGTAATTTTGTTTTATTTTCGGCAAAACCGGAAGCGCTAAAAATATTTTAATATAGCAATTATATATGTTTACTATATAATCCCTTAATTCTAAGATTTCATTTTTATCAGAAGCATAGTTATAGGGATTAAAATTTTCAAATTTCTAACTCCAGTCCTCGATAAGATAGAGAAATCTCATAAAGCTCATTACATTTTCGTTATATGTGACTATAAAATACGTAAAGTTTAAAAAAAATTACCAGAGCCGTTTTGGAGAAAATCAATTTTGAAAAAAAGGGCAATTTTAACCCCGTAATTAGGGCAACTTTTATTTTTTCAAAGATATTTACAAACCGTTCGAAATCAGTTATTTTATTTACAAGTTGCGATTTTCAAATTGCAAGTAGCTTTATGGTTTCTTAATGACCACGCAAGCTCCGAAATGTACCTAAAATCGCCACAATAGCCGCCATTTTGTATTTAAAATTTTTTAAAAATTTTTGTTAGATCGGAGTTTAGGGTTACTAACTTTCTAACCCATCCGGTGGAAATTAAAAGAAATAAAATAATGCATTTCTTAGGATAATTATGCAACCTCTATCGCAATACGTTCATAATGAAAATAGGCAGCATTTTAAAAACCAGAACAATAATCTGTCAGATGGACGTTTAAACTTTCAGGTCAGATAGAGGTTAATAGACAATGAGATGCTAACTTCAAAAACAATTCCAAACATGCCCGCATCTATAAAAATATGGATATTACAGTTGAAGCACTTTCGACCCTTTTTTAAAGCTTATTTGGCTTTGAATTAAGAAACTTTAGAAAGGAAAATGTAAAATTAAGTTATCTTTAAAAAATCTGGCCGACCGACTTTGGAACAACACTTTGTCGTATAAGGAAACTAACTGTTACACGCAGAAATTCCTAACTCCATATAACTTGCAATATGATAAGATATACTTACCTACAAAGATATTTTTTTCTTATTCACCCTGTATTTTGCAAATCACTGCATATTTTTACATACCGTCAGCTGGGGTAACTTTGGCCCTTTACGGATAACTTTGTCCCAAAAACTGAAAAAGATTTATTGTTCTCTATAATGCCCTTAGGATAGAGCTACTGACTTAATTCGTGCATCACTCAATAGGTAGCAGCACTGGCTTGACTATAAGCCACTTTTGGTTTAGTTCCACTTCTCACCACCAATGCAGTGCTGCTTCTTCTTTGTTAATCCGCATGGGTATGTATGAAACTCGAATGTGCGAACGATATGCGTACGAGTTCTAATTAAAATAATTAAATGCATGTTTTTATGCAACTAGATATGCAACACACACTGCACGCAATTCATCTTAAGTTATCTAAATAAACGTAAATTTTATTACAAACTTAAAAAGTTTGTTACAGAATGAAATATACGGAGACGAAGTGTCCTACATACATTTACAGGTTTATTATGCTGCATACCTACCTAACAAAAAACAGCAGCATTGTTGGCTATTTCCGAAAGTAATAAAATGTAAATAAATGTGTAGGTAATAATAGTTTTGTTTTGTTAAATAAAGGAATTAAGATATAAGTGAACTCATGTAGTGATGGTTTCTCTGTAAAATAAATGAAGTACCGTAAACTGGGCTTTGACGAGTTTTTTTATCAATAACTTAAAATTCTTTAGCCGTCATATTTAGTGTATAATATATGTCAAATGTTGGGCTATTGTCCATAAGTGATTCAATTTTTAAAATTTTTAAAGTGCTATAATAATGGATTATAGTATTTTTTGTCGCCAAAAGGTTGGCAAAGCTACCCCTAGATTGGGGTTACATTGCCATCCCATATAAGTAGCTTAGTAGGCAAAGTAAGACCAGTTTCTGAGAATATTCGGGTTCACCTTGAAATTTCCAATCTTAAAAGACAAAAAAATGATCGAGTATTTGGGAAGGAACTTTATTTTGAATATTAACATATCTTAATTATTATCTAGAAACTAAGTAAAAGGAACTGTAAACTTAAAAATAACCATGTTTGGTCTAAAACTAATGCGAAAACATTTTAATTTCAATTAGAAAACGAAACTAGTTGCCTAACTAATTTTAAATTCAGGCAAATCGTCTTTGAAATGAAATGAACTTCTTGAGGATGAAGCATACTGCGGTTTCTGTAAAACTTTAACGATTTCATTCCGTATAACGTGTGCAATGTCATTTTCATCAGGAAATATAAATGCTGTTTTTCTCCTTCGTAAAAATCTTGTTTATCTTTTTCTAGAATTTTAGGCATACTGCCTTTCCCGCTTCAACACGCACCATTTTTTCCTTTTTATTTCTTTGGGCTCTCAAGGAGTTCTTATTTGTTTAGGGTAATTAACAACTGTGTCACCTATTTGTTCAGCAGAGCCCTCAATTTTTTTTGCCGGCAGAGATTTTAGGACTGCATTCTTGTAGAGAAAAAATTCGAGTTCTTTTTAAAACCGTTCTTAATGGTGATGGCCCGGTTAATTTCAAGTTTTTTCATTAGAGTTCTTAGCAATGTTGGAAAAATGGTTTTATTTAACGTCCCTGGGATTCTTTAATTTATAGTATGTTAATATAGACCTACACGTTATTTTTAGAGGTCTAAAAAAACTGACGTCCAGTAGCTGTGTAATATGCGTCGAGTTTGGCGTAAGAAACACGAACGTTATATTAGCCCTTTGGAATTATCTTAAAACATCAATGTTTATGTGATACGACATTGTTCCCAATTAGTAATTTGGGACGTTCCAATTTGTTTTCCCAAGGAAGCACCAGTTTATAAAACCAATCTTGACTAACACAGTCGAACCAACCGGATTTTGTTCTGTTATATCTAGCGCATGGGAGGCCTCCGACGTACCATTGGTCATAAATCCGTTCGGCCTTATATACTATGTAGGGAGGTAGAACATCTCCAGATGCTATTACCGCGAAGATTATTGATATGGCTGTTTTAGTAGAATTCGTTACTCTCTCCGGGTACTTAGTCCCCTTTCGAAAGATGGATTTTTTGGAACCCGGTTCTTCAGCCAGGTGAGTCTCGTCATAGTTTAATATTCTACAAGTAGCAACATCTCGCAGACTTCCTTCTAAATTAATGAAATAATTATTATATTCTTCTTTAGTCTTTTCGGTCCTCACTTTTTTAAGATTTTGACAGCGTCTTTGTGTTAAATGATGTTGATGCCGTTTCAAAAAGCTGTAACCTCAGCCGGTGCCAGGCAAGTTATTTTTAATTTTCTTAACACTTGTTCCTACCTTGTCCAAATGACTTTTAAGTATACATCTACGATCTAGCATGGTTAAAGGACTTCAAAATTCTCCACATGCTAGTATCACGTCTACAAGGCTTCTTTCAAGAGCCTGTGATAGTATTGTAGGCGATCCCACGTTTTTTTTTATGTTGATTTTTCATTTTAATAAGTAAAGTTCTTCGAACAATTTTGTACGAGCCTAAGGCTTCTGATATTTTAGCCTACCCCTTTTAACTTGAGCTACGGTATCTTGGAGATCTTGATACGTATAATCCCTGTAACGCCGTGAACCAAAAACCCTTTTGTAACTCCTTGGCATTTTGTTTCGACCCTAAAAGGAATTTATTATTATTCGGATTGGCAATGTAAAAATACGGGGTAACATTGCCAATACAAAAAAGGTTTTGATTCCTCTGACAACGCCGCTTTGTAGCAATTATAACCTCAAAACCAACACAAAGAACATATGTAAATGTAAGCATTTAATTCTAAACCTTACTGATGATACATACCTTAGTATAGTAGGGTGTCTTGGATCAAACAATTTTCGCAAAACAAATAACACTGAATAAAATTTTAAAATTATTTATTTTACAGCCCCAAACGCGCAAGCCATGCAACAACTACTAACCAGCAACTGAAACCGTTTACCAAGTTTGCAATGTTGTCACTTCTTCGCAAACATATTTATTTTGTGATCGATGCATCGCTTGGCAAAGTTGCCCCAGTTTACGGTACTAGGATTTTAATATCAGGTAGTTTAAGGGATAGAAATTTTGTTAGTATCCTTTAAATTCTTCACTTGAAACGTTCTTGTGAGTCTTGTGTCCGTTAATAAATTAATCAGTTAAAAAGCCTAAACAAAAATTTCATATGTTGTGGATAGTGTTATCGGAAGTTCACTTGGGATGGCAGCAATTTGTATTGCACAGCTTGTTCAAAAATTGTATGGACTATATTTTTACATTTCTGTTGCACTCTAGAGTAAAAAAATAAATTATTTATGTTTTACTTACTTAATCAAACATTTTATTTGGTATAATTCTTTGCTTTTTATAAATTTCCACCTTTAAAGGTATAGCGAACATAATTGTTGGTTTCTTGGATTTTACAGATAAAAAATATTTTGACGATAAAAAAATTGTTTTATTTAACTAATCAACTAAACTGCTCCACATAAGTTAAGGATATATCTGAAAATCTGCACAATTTTTTAATTTTCAAATTTTTGTCATGTTTGACACTTTATTAAAGTTGCTAGTTATCATACCTATGCCATACGGATAAATGTAGCATTATAGTGCAAGTAGAGGGCTATGGAGAGTTCTTCTCTTTCTAACCCGTTGTAACGAATCAATTGTTTGTTTGGTTTACTTGTCAATTTGTCGGCTTATTGTGCAAATTCGGTATCAAAAATTTGTGCGTTGCTAATTCCTAATGCCTAGACGTACATTAACATCTGATGAAGCAAATAGAGCAATTGGTTTGCTACAGGGTGGTCAACGATAAAGTGACGTAGAAACTTTTTCAAGTTGGCCAAAGTGTCATATCTAGACTTTTAACCGTTTTCACGAAACTGGATCTGTTGAAGAAAGACCTAGAATTGGGCGCCCATCAATAACTACCCCTGCTGAAGACCGATATGTCACCATTTCTGCACGCCGAGAACCTTTGAGCATATGTCGAATGTTAAGTAGGAGGCTCGCAGAAGCCACAGGAACATTAATATCAGCTGAAACTGTCAGAAGACGTTTATGGCATGCCAATTTACGTTCTAGACGACTTTTTAGAGGTGTACCATTGACTCGCGAACATATGCGACAAAGATTAGAATGGGAAAGAGAGCGTGTTAATTGGGCAGAAGAGTGGAAGTTGGTACTGTTCACTGATGAATCGAGATATGGTCGTTTTTCGGATAGTCGTCGAACGCGTGAATGGACACAACCTTTGGTGCCAAGACACCAGCGATCAGTACAAGAGGAGGAACTGTTTGTGTATGGGGAGGCATTTGTTATGATGGCCGTACCGACTTGCTGGTTATTCCGGGAAACATGAATTGGGAAGTATACTTGAATCAGGTGATCAACAACATTGTGCCAGAGTTTCATGCTGCTGTGGGTCCTGGTTTCCTTTTTTTTGACGATAACGCTCGTCCACACCGATCCATCGCAGTTATGGATGCAATTGAAACCAATGGAATTCCTTATTTAGCTTTACCTGCTCTATCGCCTGATTTAAATCCGATAGAGCATGCTTGGTATCAGTTCCAGAGAGCTTTGGATCATCATAATCCCCAACCACAAACAATGAGAAGTTTTCTTCCAAAACTCTGGCAACAGATTCCGCAAGGAAACCTTAATAATCTCATAACCAGCATGCAAAGATGTTGCCAAGCTGTCATTGAAGCACACGGAGGACATACTCGATGTCACATACAAAAATTCATTTGTGCATAACTCTATTAATTGCTATTCAATTATCTATTTTAACTTCTTGTCGAAATGTACTAAACGCACAATTCGTACACTCAGTGTTGAAAAACATTGCAGTAATTTACATGTCTTCAGTTGTGTAATTTAACAAAAATCCGGTTAATGTTAATAATTTTTACCAAAAGTAAATAGGTATGACATCTGTCGGCGTCTAGCCAAACTCTGTACTATGCAATGGTTGTAAACACCAATACTTTAGGTTAGTTTACGAAATTCTCGTAAGAGGGCGATGTTTAATGTATCAAATAGCCAATGGGAAAATCGTTTATTGAATATACATCTAATAGATCACAAATTCGATTTTGATAAAAATGTTTCACTTTCTTCTCCACCATATTGGAGACGCTACGAAAATTCTGTGATTTCTTTTACACTTTCTCTAATAAACGAAAGTGTTTCGGATACTAGTAAAAGATTTAAAAAGAATAGGAATACCTACCAAATTTTCTATTCCTATTGATCGCAAGCTTTGCGGATTTTAAACAAAATTTAATCGTGTCCAATAAGGGGTAAGAATTACAGTTTTTCTCATTTGGTACTAATTTAAAACCTTCCTTCTTAGAGAAAGAACCCATACAATCTACAGGTATAAAGCTTTAGATTCGAACCTAGCAGACTCGTTTTCACATTTATCGCACGCCTTACAACTTAGTGGTAAGCTCGTAAACCTCTCTTATCTTAGTGCTCACCTAACCTTCCTTTTTTAGTGATTGTCAATCGATTTGGGGAGTTAAAAGGAAAAATTATTCTTCTTACGAACCTACTACTGTTCATGTGTAACATTACGGTAACTTAAATGGAAAGTTGGATTGGCTACTCTAGAACAAACCATTGGACATGTCATACCGGGAGTGCTGCATCTGCTTTGGTTGCGATCCCATCGTTAGGGCAAGAACTCTCGCCATCCAATAAGGTCAGAAAGTTTATCTGTATTATTTTGTTTACTACTTCCATTACTGTATATGAATTAAGGTATAGAATTCTGTTAGGGTTAACGGCCGTATAAATGATCACCTTAACTAAATGGTATCTATAAATGTGATCAATAACATCTAGTTAACAGCTGTTGCTATGGTTGATTTAATATCGTACTACCTTCTTAAGCCTATACTCTGCCATTAAGGGAGTTTCATTATCTGATTGAAGTGATATTTACAGCCCTACTTATTAATTGGTTTACGTATTGGGCTTCACACTACGATTTATTTTTAATGTAAATGTTAGCTGCGCAACAGACGAGTTTCATTATTTAAGTATGCGCGTCACGAGAATTTAGGAAAATTTTTTTTTATCAAAATTAGGTTGCGAGGAAGATTTAGTGACTCAATTATTTATTTTTGGCTCCTTTTCTTTCTAAATATTTGGTTAATGAATTTGTTTTCTCAGAAATAAATAACGTGGGCCAACCGAATCGCTCCTCTTTTCTTTATTGTCACCGCTTTAAATGGGCGGTTAATTAATTAAATAATAATCTGTTTTCTGTAAACTTCAATAAGAATTACTTATCTATATAACTCCAGGGAATAATTACACTATTTGTGTAAGCTGCAGCAAGTGTGAGTCACTATTCTGTATTTCATTTTTTTTTTGGTGGGTCATCTAAAATACTTGTGGTAGCGAGAATGTATGGTTTCTTTCAGTGCACACTATGAAAAGTCTTTCATTAAGCAAAGGAAACGTTTCCAGTTAATTATTTAAAATTTATTCTAGGATTAATTGGTTTTGGGTTGCGTATATTTGGGTCAACTTTGGGGTTATTTTAAATCGTAATAATATTACTTTGGCTCTTAGTAGAATTTGTAAAATTGAAATGTTAATCTATTTTTTTGTTTTGTGAGAATAAGTTCGGCACAGTTTTGAAAAAGTAGTCAAAGATTACTATTAAATTTACATTTACTACACTACTGTAGTTGTTTTGTTTGGTGTTGTTTTCTTCCTCCCTTTTTCCTATAGTTCCTTACTTATCCACTGCACCACCGTGTACTCAGGAGTCGGGATAACAGTGCGGGCTGCCGTTGGGGGGGCGATTCCTGGCGCCCAAAATTACTTTAAACTCTTATTCCCTCTGCGTACGATTCCTTCTGAGCAAAACGGTCGTTTGAATAGCTACGGTTGAATAGTGAACCCTCTCTGTCTCGATCCTTTAATAATAGACACATCCACGCATCCAGTGCCTCCGGTGAACTGAGCCCCGGCATTCTTTAATTTGTTGCCTCTGCCTTATTGGCAAGTAACATCGTTATTGCTGAAAGGAAAATTTGTGTTCATGTTCTTTGTTTCTTGATTAATTTTAAATTAAGTTATTCACCTAATTTTTTTTTAATTTGTAAACTTTTTATAATAAAAAACAAGCATTTAAAAATTAAATAGCTTAAAATCGTCTTTGACAATTTTTTTTTCTTTTGAAAAATCAAATTTTCCATAATATCCCTAACTTATGCGGAGCACTTTATTTTATTTGGTAAAAGTAGGTGCTTTTATTAAACGTATACTCATAATAATTATTTTCTTGGATTTAATACGAAATTTCAAAATTTTTTGTTTTATTTAAAGCTTATTTGCAGCAAATGATGTATTGCGAACAAGAAATTTCAATTCTTAACAAAAAAAAAAACTATTTTTCATTAACAGAAAACTATTCTTGCTGTATTGAAATTAACATTATTGCACCTAATACACATGCATTTTTTCTTGAAACCTTTGCATTTTTTTTAGAAAATTTGATACATTTAAATACCCATATTTTAAGGTTTCTTGTTTTTTTTTCCGCAGTTATGAACATTTAAAGAAGGAAAGTGGGGTGCATCAATGGAAGTTAAGTTGACTCTACTTTCGTCAGTGTCAAGTGCAGTACAATTCATTCGTCGATATAGTGTTCTGCCACTGTAAAGACATCCAGTCTCCGTGCTTTTTAAGAGTTAATAAGCTAGCTCCTGCATTGGTTAGTAAATTTGCGGAAGTCCGTCGAAAACAGTGTTTGGTATAAAGATCATAATTTGGCAACTTCAAATATTTTCCTATCATTTGTGGTATTTTAACAGTTTAGAAGTGTTGATTCCGATTGGTTGTACTGTCCACTTTTGATTCCGATAAGAGAGAAAAAATTTTCTGTGTGGAACATTTTTTTGGTCGTAAATTTTCGTACTTCTTCTAAATTTCTGTTAAATCAACTTGACAGTCTTCATTGATAATTGTAAACTCCAAAACAGTTAACTCTAATTTAGAGTATTTAGGTTTATTTACTTAGAAATATCAATATTTTCATTTATGGACAGCATTGCGCTCAGCATTGAGTAACGACACCACAAGGAAGGCACCTTTACATTTTTTTATTTTTCTAAGAAATACACTAGCAGTACCTCCTCGTTAGGTTTCCAAATTTTTTATTGTTTTATTGAATGGAAGACAATAAAAAATTTGGAAACTTTTAACTGCTAGCGTATTTGTTTGAAAAATCGAAAAAAGTAAAGGTGTCCATCTTGTAATGTCGTTACTTAATGCTGAGAGCAACGCTGTCCATAAATGGAAATATGTCCAAGCAAGTAAACCTAAATACTCTAGAGTTAACTATTTTGTTTTTTTAGGTTTTCAAGACTCATCGCTTTTATAAAAAGACAGACTTCAGCTTTCAAATCAAAAATTTGGTCGACGGACTTCGGCACAACACTTTCTCCTATAAGGAAACTAAATGTTGCCCACACCAATACCTAACTCCGTATAGCTTGTACTATAATAAGATATATTTACGTACAAAATTATTTTTTTCTTTTTCATCCTGTATTTTGCCAATCACTGTATATTTTTACATATTTGGATAGCATGAGAAATTAACCTTGTTTTTGAAACTTTGATATAAAATATAAAAAATAATTAAAATAGGTAATGTTTTTTGTTATTTTCGGCAAAACCGGAAGAGCTAAAAATAATACAATATAGCAGTTTAGTAGCTATGTATGTCTACTATTTAATCCCTTCATTTCAAGATTTCATTTTTATTAGAAACATAGTTATAAGGGATTGAAATTTTTTAATTCCTAACTCCGGTCCTGGATAAGATACCTTGATAGGCTTGCAATATAATTAGACATACTTACCCACAAAAATTAGTTTTTTCTTATTCAACTTATAGGGAAGGTTGCCTATATTGGATCACTATTCGGTTTTACGGCTCTAACTTTAAGAAAACAAATCAAAATTTATACACCAAATACTGTCCATGTTGTCCACTTCTAGTAATTTTCTCAGAATTTTTTGTTGAATAATTTCTCGTAGAAAAATATAATCCGGAACCCGTGCAGCTGGTCTATTATAGGAAACTGGTTGCCTAAATTGAACCAGTGGGTTCCTATATTGGACCACCTATTTCAGCACATCAAAGTAAGTAAAACTTTAAGTATACATTAGAGGAATAAGAGAATATAATTTCTATTTAAAAACCAAACATCAAAACACAAAAATATATTAAATGAACATTAAAAAAAGTCAAATTCTACCATAAACAAACAAAAATAACACAATAAAAAGACCAAAATAAATAACACAAACAAAGAACGACTGAACTTAAAATCTTTGAAAATAACGCATATTTTTAGAAACTAAGTAAGCAACAACTATAACAGCACTGATCTAGTAAAACTAACATAGGAACGCTTTTTCTTAGAACTAGAAGCAAGTATCACAAAGAAATTTCTCTCTTGACTTTATGTTTGGACATGATTCGTGCACCCAGTCTCTGCATTTTAGGCACTGAAACATGTCTTCAACAATGCTCTCAGAGCAAGGTTTGCAGTACCATTCTTTGACATCAATGCTTTTTTTCTTAGAAATGGCCGAGTAAAATATTATTTTGCGCTTGACAGTTTTCTTTTTTGAAATATTTGATGATGTCTGTTTAACTTCATGATCATCTTTGTAGGGTGTGAATGTAATGATTTGTGCTTTTTGGATACTTCCAGTTGGTTTCATCCTCTTGTGATCAACAGCTGGTCTTTTTAATATTTGATCTATAAAATCTCCTTGTTTTGTCGTGAATGAATCAACTTCAGCTGATGTAGTTGCTATTTGTTCCATAGCTGATGTTGATGTCGATGTTGAATTTGTTTGATCTAGGAGGTTCATTTCTTTTGTTGCAACTGGTCTTTTACTGTAGCGACTCAAGGTCACATCTTCATCACTGGAATTGGAAATACTTTCAGTGTTATCATGGTCAGCCATGTCTACACTTGTATTTGGGATGAGTATATCTGAACGTGCGAAATCAACATCGTTGAAAACATTACGGTCTACCGGTCAAATTCCCGTATTCTTGAAACCATTCATAGCATTTGCTAACACAGCTGTCCTGGCATAAGCTTCTCCAAGGAGTTTAGCAACTTGGTATTGAGAAACTATCAATCCCGGATTAGTCCTTAGCCATTTCTCATTAGCTTCAGTGTAATAGAGTTCCAGTGGCTTAAATACAGCCACATCCCACGTTTAGGGGTTGAAGCCGGTGGGTGGTATGCCCTGGAAGCCATGACCACTCCATTATTTCGTGCCAGCTCTATTGCCTCAAGATTTTTTAAGTGTGTACTGTGGCCGTCTAAAACAAGGCAAACTTTATTGAACCTTTTTGGTTTTACTGCATTGATAAAAGATTTGAGCCAGGTAACAAACAGTTCTTTACTGATGTATCCGGTATCAGATATCTCTACTACGCAGGCAGGAGTCTGTGATCTGGATTATCTCTTTTTCGCTTGAATATTATCATCGGTGCACCAAATTGTTCGGCTGCACTGGTGCATACAACCATTGTGGTATTCACCCCACGTTGTCGCTAGCAACCGAAACTACTTGGCGCTTGCTGTTAAGGACTAGAATTTTCTTCTTGACAACAGTTGAAAAGCCAGACTCGTCTGCAATGAATATTCCTGTTGCATTAAGCTGGTATTCATCGACGATTTCTCTAGAAGGTCGAAAAACTGCGTAACATTATCTCTATTAACTCCCTTGCACCGAGCTATGAAAGTAGATTCTGGTTGCATTAATGAAATGTTGGGATGCTTACGCAAAAATGCGCAAAACCACTTTTTACCAGTATGCTTTTTTTCGCTATTGAAATTGTGTTTGAAGTTGTTTTGCTCCGCCAGTTCATACGGTGCATTACGAACATCTTTATGGTGACCCCATAAAATATCTTCACTAGGTTAAGGTTATGCGCTGCCAATCTCTCCTCAAAGTCCCGTAAAAGACGGCGATTCTTCGAAGATTTTACGCTCTTGGTTAGCCTTTTTTGAGTCCAAATTCCGCTTGAACGTCGGTTTTGGGACACTGTACATGCGGCATATTTCATTTAAGCCATACTTTTGCCTTTGTAAGCCTCTAAGGCTTTCGCCATATCCACTTCACTCCATTTACCATATTTTATGCCTTTTCTATTATTCGAAGACATTCTGGAACAAACTAAAACATTGGTAGCCTATGTTGGACCACGCATTTGACACTAACTGTATAATGTATAATGTTAAAAATGTATTTTGATTATTGGAGCACTTCATATTGGTACGAATTCCAACATTTAAAAACATAAATCTAAGAAATAATTCTAGACTGGTCCAATTTAGGCAACACCATGGTGGTTCAATTTATGAAACTACCAGTTATTGTCTAAAATCACACGTTTAACATTCCATTGTATTTGGGTTTTATCTTTTTAAGGGCGATATGAACAAGGCAAAACTTACTTGTTTTAATCAAAATAACAGCGCTGGGTGAATTTCCAACATTTTCCACACAAAAATTATAATTATTTTATAATTATTCATAAAAACTACTTAGAAATAGCAAAAATCACCAAACACGTCGTGCGGAGGCGAAACGTGCATCAATGGCCGCGAACTCTCTTGTAATGACGCCTTTGTGATAAGAGTCAAAGAGGATTTAAAAAATGTTGCTACCATCGCGCTTATTCATTCAAATATGGCTGTGAAACTTTGATATAAAATATTAAACAAATATAAAAAGTAATTTTGTTTTATTTTCGGCAAAACCGGAAGCGCTAAAAATATTTTAATATAGCAATTATATATGTTTACTATATAATCCCTTAATTCTAAGATTTCATTTTTATCAGAAGCATAGTTATAGGGATTAAAATTTTCAAATTTCTAACTCCAGTCCTCGATAAGATAGAGAAATCTCATAAAGCTCATTACATTTTCGTTATATGTGACTATAAAATACGTAAAGTTTAAAAAAAATTACCAGAGCCGTTTTGGAGAAAATCAATTTTGAAAAAAAGGGCAATTTTAACCCCGTAATTAGGGCAACTTTTTATTTTTTTCAAAGATATTTACAAACCGTTCGAAATCAGTTATTTTATTTACAAGTTGCGATTTTCAAATTGCAAGTAGCTTTATGGTTTCTTAATGACCACGCAAGCTCCGAAATGTACCTAAAATCGCCACAATAGCCGCCATTTTGTATTTAAAATTTTTTAAAAATTTTTGTTAGATCGGAGTTTAGGGTTACTAACTTTCTAACCCATCCGGTGGAAATTAAAAGAAATAAAATAATGCATTTCTTAGGATAATTATGCAACCTCTATCGCAATACGTTCATAATGAAAATAGGCAGCATTTTAAAAACCAGAACAATAATCTGTCAGATGGACGTTTAAACTTTCAGGTCAGATAGAGGTTAATAGACAATGAGATGCTAACTTCAAAAACAATTCCAAACATGCCCGCATCTATAAAAATATGGATATTACAGTTGAAGCACTTTCGACCCTTTTTTAAAGCTTATTTGGCTTTGAATTAAGAAACTTTAGAAAGGAAAATGTAAAATTAAGTTATCTTTAAAAAATCTGGCCGACCGACTTTGGAACAACACTTTGTCGTATAAGGAAACTAACTGTTACACGCAGAAATTCCTAACTCCATATAACTTGCAATATGATAAGATATACTTACCTACAAAGATATTTTTTTCTTATTCACCCTGTATTTTGCAAATCACTGCATATTTTTACATACCGTCAGCTGGGGTAACTTTGGCCCTTTACGGATAACTTTGTCCCAAAAACTGAAAAAGATTTATTGTTCTCTATAATGCCCTTAGGATAGAGCTACTGACTTAATTCGTGCATCACTCAATAGGTAGCAGCACTGGCTTGACTATAAGCCACTTTTGGTTTAGTTCCACTTCTCACCACCAATGCAGTGCTGCTTCTTCTTTGTTAATCCATAGTTAACTGTTTTGGAGCCCTTCCAACTTTTGATAGTACAGACTTATTCCAAAGCTTTTGATACCTGGTAAGTGATGTTCCTTTTACTGTATTCATTTGTTTAACAAGTTATTATCATAACTACTCCTTTTTATTTGTATTTTTAAAGCTGATATAGTTTTTCTAGTTTAGTACAACTTTGTCCCAGACTTGGGGTAACTTTGCCCCATCATGGTGGCTGGGCCAAAGTTACCCCAAGCTACAATATTTCTTTTCTATACTGCAATTTCTTTTCCAGTAATTATTTACAAAGCTAAAATGTCTAATTACATCTCAGAATGCTGTTAATAAACCTAAAATATTTACAATTTGTTTGTTATGTTTCAGAAAAATGACCAGAAATAGAATAAAACCTCTCGGGACAAGAAACTACGCAAACTACAGTCCACAAATATTAGAGGAGTGTCTCGAGGCCATTAGGTCAGGTGAACTGACGCAACGATCAGTTGAAACAAGGTATGGCATCCCTAGATCAACCATTAAGAACAAACTGAAAGGCAGACACACTAGTAAAGTTAGACGTACCAAAACCTTCAGTGAAGACGAGGAGTTATCTTTCAAGCAGCATCTGATAAAAATGTTTGATTATGGATTTCCAGTTGTTGAGACTGATTTTAGATACGCAGTGAAATCTTATTTAGATAAGAAAGGTGTCAAAATTGATGCATTTTGCCAAAATCTTCCTGGATATGAGTGGACAAAGTCTTTTTTAAAAAGGCATTCGCAATTAACAACTCGCTTAAGCTCAAACATAAAAACAGTTAAGAGCTCAGGTAAGCGCTAAAGAAGTTGAAAGTTACATGGAAAACTTACGTGATGTGATGAAAGATGTACCTGCTACTCATATTTGGAACTATGATGAGACAAATCTCACAGATGACCTTGGCATGAAAAAAGTAATTTGCAAAAGAGGGGCAAAATATGTAGAAAATATTTGCAATCATAGCAAAAGTGCAATATCCCTCATGTTCTCTGGAAATGCAGCTGGCGTTCTCCTTCTCCCTTATGTTGTGTACAAGTCAGAGAACATGTGAACCACTTGGACGGAAAACGGGCCAGAAGGAGCTCGTTATAATCGCTCCAAGAGTGGCTGGTTCGATGCTTCATGTTTTGAAGATTGGTTTGAGTCATCATTTTTACCCAATGTTAGGGATCTAAATGGGCCTAAAGTTATCATTCGGGACAACTTATCTTCCCACATCAGTTTGAATGTATTTAGGCTATGTGAAAAGCATAATGTGAGGTTCGTTTGCTTGCTACCAAACTCGACACACCTCTCGATGTGGAATTCTTTTCACCTATGAAAAGGGCATGGCGAGGAATCCTGTGTAAGTGGAAAGAGTCTGATTCAGGTTCTAAATTTACAACTATCCCTAAAGATACCTTTCCAACTTTGTTGAAAGAGCTAATGGCAAGTTTAGCGGAAAAACAAAAAGAAAACTTGATGACTGGGTTTGAAAAAATGTGGCATACATCCCAACAGCAAACAAAAGCTGTTGGACCGCCTGCCAGAAAACCAGCCTATTGGTAAAGATGCCATCGGTGATTCTTTTCTTCAACAGCTAGAAAATAAAAGAGCAGAGTATCTGACTACAGCTAGCCCCAAGAAAAGGAAGAAGAAGCTGCAAGTGCCTGCTGGAAAGAGTGTTACTGCAAAAGATGTTGAAGCAGCACTTACAGAATGTCTGGCCACTTCATCCAAACAGGCATCTTTATCTTCAAAACAATCCAAATCTGTGAAGAAAAGGGCTAAAAAATGTTATAACTCTTCTTCAGATGAGGATGACGTTGAAATGATTTTGGAGTCAGATGGAGTGAGCGAAACCTTTTCAGATCTTGAAGAAGTGGAAAACTCTGGAAAAACATGTGCTGGTACTACTCATCAAGATCAAGAAAAACAAAAGTTTAAACCTGAAGATTTTGCTGTTGAAAACTTTTTAGTTCTGAACTACAATGGACAAAAATATCCAGGCAAAATTGTGAGCATCACTGAAAAAGGGCCGACTGTTGAATGCATGGAGAGGTGACTAAAGTTTTGGCGATGGCCTGCAAAACCAGACTGTTTCACCTATGACTGGGATGAAGTATGGAGAAAAATCGATCCTCCTAAAATGACTTCAAAAAGGAACCAGTTTTCGGTCCCTGAACTGGATGCATTTGTAACATCGTTTAATATATAAATCTAATGTTATTGTAGTTTTTATAATTTTCTATTTTTATTTTTTACATTGAGCTGTGGTTTCTGTATGAAAAATATTTGAATAGCATTGTTTCATGCTTTTGTACTGTTCTAATTACAGTTAACATTAAATGGAGTGTTTTTTTCTAATTGAAAATGTTAGTCTTTTGAATTTTAATTTTGTTACCAATTACAGAAAAGTTTGAAGTAAAAATCAGATAAGACTTGTAGATAGGTCACCTAACATTATTTTTTGTGTGGGGTAACTTTATCCTAACTATGGTATACTAGCAGTTTTATAAGGTTTTAAGAGATGGGACACTGTTACTCCAAGTCAAGGTAACTTTGGCCCAAAATTTTGAAAAAAAATTTCAGGGTTATGAAAATAAATTTTGGTTTAAAAAAAGGCTTACATTGAAGGTAAATAATCTTTAAACAACTTGAAACACTTTAATTGTATTTTTTTAAAGCATTTAGGTGGCATGAGTCACAATTTTAACACAAAACACTAAAATTTGGGCCAAAGTTACCCCAGCTGACGGTACAGAATTGTTTTTGAAACTTTGATGTAAAATATTAAACAAAATTAAAATAATAACTTTTTTTGTTATTTTCGGCAAAACCGGAAGCGCTAAAAATAATCCAATGTAGCCGTTTAGTAGCTCGGTTTATCTACTATGTAATCCCTCATTCCAAGATTTCATTTTTATTAGAAGCATAAGGATTAAAATTCCTAGCTCTGGTCCTGGATAAGATAGAAGTTGCGATTTTCAAATTGCAAATAGCTTTTATGGTTTCTTAGTGACAGCGCAATCGCCAAAATGTACTAAAATCGCCATTTTGTATTTAAAAATTTTTTTAAAACTTTGTTCGATCAGTGTTTAGGGTTACTAACTTTTCACCAAACATAGATTTTCTGGCTCTGGTTTTGGAAATGCACCCCCAAAAAAACCATCCTCATGTCGCCCCCCATTAAATGATTTTTACGAAAAGCCAGTTTTATGCATAACTTTCAGATACAAGGGCCCATGTTAAATCTCATTAAAATCGATCAAATAGCCTTGGAAACACATACATACACAAACATTTTTTTTGCAAAATCGATGTCTTTCGACTCAGGGTATACGAAAAGGAAAAAAATTAAAAAATTTTGTTTCGGTTGCAATACTTTCTCTCTTATTATATGAGAAAGCAAAAACGTACAAAACATTTGAAAAAACGGAATTCTACAAAATTTTATTCGAGCTCCCAAATGAAGTATACTTATGCATGAACGTAAGGTATTTCATAATTCCTTATTTTTCATTCATTAGAGGTAGTATGGGTATAGCTGGAGGATGTAGAATTGACGAACTACACAAAATTCAAGTTGAGGATATTGATGAGAAGGAGTCTGTTCTAATAACGGGGAAGCCAAAAAGAATAAGAAATGCACATTTACAATTATCAATAAAGACTGTCAAGTTGATTTAAAAGACATTTACAAGAAGTACAAAAATGTTCAACCACAAAATATATCACACAAAAATTTTTTCTCTGCTATCGGAATCAAAAGTGCACAGTGCAACCAATCGGTATCAACACTTTCGCAAAAATACCACAAATGATGGCGAAATATTGCCAAATTACGATCTTTATAACGGACACTGTTTTTTACTGACTTCCACAAATTGACTAGCCAATGCAGTAACAGACTTATTAACCCTTAAAAGGCACGGAGGCTGGAAGTTTTCTACAGTGGCAGAACACTATATTAACGGATCGATTTTTCAAAAAATATCCAGGTCAAGAAGAATTTGAGCAGATGCATATTCACATGAAAACGAAAGATGTGGAACTTCCACTGCACTTGACCCTGACAAAAGTAGAGTCAACTAAACTTCCATTGATGCATCCCACTTTCCTTCTTTAAATGTTCATAACATTAGTAATAGTACATTTAACATTTATGTAAATATGTTACCTAAGGAATACATTTTTTTGTAACTTATGCAAAATTGAAAAAAAATGTGGTATAATACACGTGAATAAAGAAATTTTATCCACTTAAAAACATTATCGCATAAGGAGTAAGCTGAGCTAAACTATTCTTTCGTGGATAAAATTTGTCTTTATTCAATTATACCGGGAATTAATCACTCCATCAAATAAATGTAATTGTCTTCTCCGTTTTTTTAGTCGTAAGGATACTGTGACGTACAGGTTTTAGAACACAATATAGGAGGTTGAAGTTTGTGTGTGACTTGCAGAATCTAATAAGCCAAGCCTGCTACATGATTTATATGTGTGCAGACCCCCACAATGGTAAAAGGTTTCCAACCGCTTTGTTCATCCGTCATAACAAGTAGGTATTCCCACATAGGATTTTCAATTTCTCGCTTGATAATAAGCACCCTTGAAATGGGGGTTGAGAATTACTACAGAGGAACATGTGCTGATGAATAACCCTGTCCAAGTGCATGTGCGAAAGTATTCACTTCATTTATTAGCCGTTAGCAGATGATTGGCTTTTCAGGAGTCTCTTTCACGATGTTTATGGAATAGCTGAACTTACTTTTAGACATCATTATTTGCGGTCAACATTTAGCAAATCCAGTAACGATTATTGTGAATAATATTTATTGCTATAATCTCAACAGTTATATAATAATAACATAACAAAAAATATAAACTCAGGAATTAACTTTGATAAATTTATGACAATCTCTATAACTAAGTACAGTCACTGTAAAATTAAGTACTTTCTTTAAGAAATCATTTTTATCCTCCTAAATAGAAGTTAAAGTATTGTTCCAAGATTTCAGGACCTGGAAAGCTGCTTTGGGTTCCAAGCCTGGTGACACTATCAGTTGCAACAAGATTTGCAATCTCAACACATTTTACTAATGATAGATCTTTTCGATTTCCGATCAAATATGCTAAAGCACCAATAAAGGCATCTCCGGCACCTGTTGAATCTACACATTGTACTGCTTTAGTGGGAATATGTTTAGGTTCTGGTGAATTGTTTGATGCTACAAGACTTCCTTGAGAACCCATAGTTAATATAACCGTTTTACAACCATTCTCTAGTAAAATTCTAATTGCAGTTTTTGCATCACTAAAAATTTATATTATAAACACATTACATTTTTGGTAAAATTACCTTAAATTGTTAACTGTTACACCAGTAAAAATTGAGGCCTCGCTCTCATTAACACAAAAAATTGTAGGTAAAGAGAAAAGTTTTTTATCACATACTGCAATAGCTGGAGCACCATTTAAGATCGTAATCTGAAAAATAATATAAGAAACGGAAATAACAAGTAATTAAATTTACGCCTTTGCAAAGCTCAAATGCTTTAATGGCAACTTCTGGACTAGTTTCCAACTGACATACTAACACATCAGCATTACTTATAAATTTCCTACACATCTGCACATCATTTTCATTCAATTGACTATTCGCTCCTGCAACTATTACAATTTGATTAGCACCTGATTCAGCCACATTTATTTGGGCAATTCCACTCGAATGATTTGGGGTGATTAAAACGGAATTCACATCTACATCTAAATCTTTCAAATTTTGAATATATTTTTCACCCCAAATGTCGTCCCCTACCTAAAATACACCTTTTAAAACTATTCAATGTTTATGTAGTAAAATAACATACATACACGAGCGATTAATGAAGTTTTTCCACCTAACTTTGCAGCAGCTACACACTGATTCGCTCCTTTTCCTCCAAAAGCTGTTTTAAATTGACTACCATGAATTGTTTCACCTTCTCTAGGTAATCGTTTACAGTAACTAATAATAAGTAGTATTAATAAGGTAATTAGCATTGAATTGTACTTACCTAGTGAAATCCATCATGCAAGAGCCAACTACAACGAGATTACTTGAACACATTATCAGTATTCCGATTTTTTTAGTGTTTAACAAAAAAGTGGTTCCTTAATATACAGTGGTTTAAGTACGTACGTGTCAAATGTAAATAAGTCATCTTATCACAGTTTTTGAATAAAAAAAATGTTATATAACCTAAAACATAAACAAGATATTTTGGCTGCGTCTCATGTACCGTAGAATGGATTGAACAGGAACACTTTAACTTTGGAGTAGATCAAATTGGGGTAGTTTCTTTTTAAGGGTTGGAGCCTTAAAGTTCTTGTTCATATTCACCTGGCAATGGGGTCAGGAACAGTAATTATTTTTTCCCAATATTTCATATTTGTTACATATCGTTAGGTAAAATGGAACAGTTTTTAAAATACAACACACGATCTTCCAACATACCAAGTGAAGATTAAAAGAAATGAAATAATTTTAACAAAGGTAACTTAAACAAAATTCCAAAGCCGCCCGAGTCTATAAAATATCGATAATACACTTTAAACATTGTCAAGCCTATTTAATTAATTTTTAGACCTATTACGCTTTATAAAAGCAATTTTATCAAGAAAAGTTATGTAAAATTAAAATTTCTTTGAAACATATGTCTACACATTTTCTTATAAAATTAAGCGTTATTCAGATGAAAATATTTAATATTTAGGCATGGCATGTAAGACAGTGAATACGTGGGCTAAAATGTTTGAAAATTGTCGTAGATGTGTAGCATCAAGTGATTTAAAAACTTTTCCCTGCAAACAGACCCAACAGATTTTACTTTTAGACCGTCATAATTCAAAATTTGTTAGGTATAACTGACAAGCTCATTTTTATTTGGATGGTAATGTAAACAAACGGAATATCAGTTACTGGGCAGACCATCCACCAAAACACTTTGATGAGAAACCGATGGTTTCCTAAAGTTGCCATCTGGCTCACATAGGGAATTTACATGGGTAAGAGAATGATAGATGGATACGGAATTACAATAGGTGTGAGAAAGAGAATGTGTTCATTGATTCCTTAGGCGTGTCATTACAATTCTCAGAAATCTAAAAATAGAACCAGTTCCTGGAGACCCCAAAAAATAAAAATATAAAAACAAAAGTTCATTGACCTCTGCAAGAATATTGACCGGTTACTGTCTTAATAATAAATAGAACCAGTTACCGGCAATAGAAAGAAGTTTTAGCCCAAAGTTCTTGAACCTGGAACTTCCCAGAATCATTAATCTGGAACCGAAAAGGGGGTTCGTTAACCTGGGGACAAATAATAGTTTCGGTGGGAATCAATCTTCTTCTAAAAATCAATAATCCACCGGATATCAGGGTTTATTGAGCTTGAACAACTGATAAACTTGAAACCGAATTAAATCATACCTTAAGAATTTTTTGCCGCTAAATTACGCGTCGTATCAAAAAATTGAACATAATTAATCGATGTCTCAGGTCTGTATGATGGTATTTTTATACCTTTGAAATATGCAGCTGTTACAGAAATGTCTTATAAAACCGAAAACTGTTCCTGGTAAACCCCCCTCCCCTCCGCAAAATTTTCCCCAAAATCTAATCAGCTCTAGGAGAAATGAAAACAAGCTTAATACTACCCCCCTCCACACACACACACACAGGTACGCACGCACACACCCGCGCACACGTACGCACGCACACACACACACGCATGCACGAAGAGCGCACACACATGCACACACATACACTCACACACACACACACACACACACACACACACACACACACACAGAGGCAGACATCATGGCCGTTCTTGGCAAAACTTTGTCAAACGGTGCAAAATGTTAGTAAAAAAAAAATCGATTGCATAATCTTCTATACCTAATTCGTTTTATCTAATAAGAATATTTAAAATGATGAAATAGCCTTCTATAGCTAAATTCAAGTTCATCTCGGGAAGTGATAGTTTCCCCTATGTACACCTACGCAGTTTTCTTTGAATCTAATATGAAACTAAATTAATTGTTTCGGTAAATTTTCTCTTTAAATTTTAGAACTATTTATCAAGTAGTAATTTTTTTACTAGTTTTTCTCATAATTCAGTAAAAGTCATTTGTTATTTGCAATTTTATATAAATTTTATTAAGCATATTTTTAGAGGGAGAGCTAGTGTTCAATTGATACCGGCGCGAGACTGTTGATACACGAATTCTTGTGGCCAATTTGATAAGTGGCAACATAAAATTTTATATTATTATAATAATTTGACTTTAGTCAAGTTGCTTTTGTATGTATGAGTAATATAAGTAATTTAAGTAATCTCATTATATTTAGAATTCACGTCAGTTCTACATACACAAAGACAAAATTTACACCAATGGGGGTTGTATCTCGATAGCACAGTTGGTTAGAGCACTATTCTAGCAAAGTAGATGTTTTAGGATTAAATCCTACTCGAGGTAAACTTTTTATTTATGTGTTTAATAAAATTAATGATAATTTTTAATTACAACATTTTATAATTTTTAATTTATAAAAATTAAAAATTTCGCATGGGAATTGATAAATATAATGGCCTATTGGTGATTGTGTAGATTAAACGAGAAAATCATATAAAGATATCTGACTAAAATAATAAATATTTATTATATGTTCATTTTAAATAAGCGAACCATTGACAATTGCTCAACACGCTCTATATAAATGTTTGACAACCACTGAAGTATTTCAAATTCTTGAGATAAATAATTAAAGGTTTTGCTTAACAAAACCTTGTAGTTAAAATTCCATGAAAATAAGTATCACATGGATACACATGTCAATATAAAATAGAAATCTTATTGTATAAGGGATCAATATACAATTTATGGACAAGAGTCATACTGAGAATATTAGTGTAAATTAAATAAATCAAGAATAGTTATTTATTCTTAAATTTACACTTGAAAATAAATATAAATGAGTGACAATATTATGTGATTAAGATGTTGTCGATCGTACCTTAATTGCTAAAACAAGTGGTTGATTATTGAAGAAATCAATCTAAGTTTTCAAAGGATATTGGAACACCAAATATACTCACCACTACTTTTGTTGATTACTGCTTACAGTGACATAACTTCATACTTGTTGTCGAAAGAATTGACTCATGTTAGATTAAAACATATAAGTTTAATATTGTTTTAGATATTGAATTGATGATAATGCTTTAGTACTAATACTTCTTCTGTTTCTGTCTCCATCTAGCGATATATCAATTCTGGGAGGTTTCAATGTTCATAACTGAAATTGGCTTCAATTTTCATCTACTACTAATCCTGATGATCGTAGTGCAGAAACATTTGCTATTTCATGTGATCTCATACAAATAATTTTTGAACCCACAATAATCACTGATAACCCTAACCATACTCAACTTCTTCTAGATCTGTTTCTTACATCAAACCCAATTCTTTCCCCACTAGGTCTATCTGGACATTGTCGAATAGAAATAACTTGTAATGTCCCTAATTCCTCTGTTGTTCGCAACACTGAAAGAACCGTCTGGGGTTTTAAGTCAGCTAAATGGAGTGATTTACCAGATTTCTTTGCAACCGTCCCATGGTGTAAATATTGTTTTGAGTCGTCCTCATCTTTAGGAATTGTTCTTTCAGTATTTGAAATCATCCTTATGGGCATGGAGTTATACAACCAAATTGTGTATGACATTTTCGTTCCCAACCCTGGTTTAATTAGGATTGTGTTAATGCAATATCTTTGAAACATAAATCATGTATTAAATGGAAATCTAATAAAACGGTCGAGAGTGATGCTACGTTCTAGAAATACACCCAAAAGTGTTATCACTAAAGCTAAAAAGTTGTTTGAACAACGAAAGTACAATGAATTAGCTACAACTTTTTTGAGCAGTCGTAAATTTTGGTCTTTAGCTAGTGATCAGTGGAACTTTGGTACGTCTCTATTTCTCCCCCTGACATCATTTGACGGACCTGTAGTTGCTGCCAATCTTTTCTTGGATTTATTTACATCAAACTCGTGTTTTAATGATTCTAGAAAAGATATACTCTAAGCCAACTCTTCTTCATATGCTATGAAACCAATTCATTTTCGGCGCAACCTCCTAGAATCGATCATCAGTATGCTTGATCTCACTAAAGCAATAGGTCCAGACGATATTCCAGCTATTGACTTGTTCCCTCGAACTAGTACCAGCCCTATCCAAGCTCTGTTGGATCTCTGTGCTTTCCGGGAATTTACTTCAGCATGGAAGTTAGCAATGTTCAACTTGTTTCCAAAAGTGGCGATAAGACCGATCCATCCAACCTTCGCCATTACTTCCATTTTATCTAAAAGGGATAATGAATTGCCAATAGATGCCTATGAACAGCTACCTTAAATTTTCTCATATTATAAGTGAGAGGAAAGCAGTAACTAGGGAGATCATTCCAGAGTTTAGAAGCCGTGTAGAAAAATGTGGATTGCGCCCGTTTGGTACGATAAGTGGAGATTTGTACAGCATACTGATGATGTGAATGAGCGAGTGTTTCTCGCAAAGATAGCCCGAGATGGTATCAAAGAATATAATTCAGCAGCACAATAGCCGTTGTAATAACGATAATACAAAGAAAGAACTGAAACCAACTTCTATGCTCAAGGAACTGTATGTGAGAAGTTAACGACGGGTCATTTATAAGCCTAATCGTCCCCTTTTGAATACGATCAACGATATCGAGAGCGTATTGGGTAGCACTAACCCAGAGTTGAGAATTATATTCCAGATGAGGTCGAATTTGGGCCTTATACAGCAGAAGAAGTTGTCGAGAGGTAAATTACTGCTTAGATCTGTACAAAAATCCTATTTTACGAGCAGCTGTTTTGGTAGCTGACAGAAGATGGTCAACCCATGAGAGATTTGAAGATACAGTCATACCCAACAGAGTAATAGAGTCTGAAAACTTAAGAACTGAGCCATTCATACTTACAACAGGAAATGATCGATCTTTTTTGGCGGACACAAGGCAACACTGAGTTTTCTTAGCATTAAATTTAACTAGATTATTGCTTCCCCATTCGAGAATACGTTGAATGTCTTTGTTGATTGAATTTGCCATTTCAGCTTTAATTTTTTGATTTGGCATAGAAGGTGGATTATTACTAGGAGTAGACTGAGATGAACTACAGTGAAGAGTGCTATCGTCAGCAAAGCAATGGATGGGGTTAGTTGTTAAAGAGATAAGGTCATTTATGTACAGCAGAAAAAGTGTAGGCGCTATAACGGATCCCTGTGGTACGCCCGCGTTAATGCCAACTTCTTTTGAAAAAAAGCCATCAACTACGACACGTATTCGTCTGTTATCAAGGAAACTAGAAACCCAGTTGATGAGCGTATCATTTAACCCAAACGAGGTGAGTTTGGCAAGTAAACACTTATGCCAAACTTTGTCAAATGCCTTTGATATATCTAAAGCGACTACAACTGTTTCACCGGACTGCTCTACTGTATTGTTCCAAACTTGGGTCACATATGAAAGAAGATCACCTGTTGAACGACTTTGCCTAAACCCATATTGGTGGTCACTAAAGAGTTTGTTAGTTTCAAGGAACGTGAGCAGTTGCTGATTGATGGCTTTTTCCATGATTTTAGACTAAATGGAAGTGATGGCAATTGGTCGGTAGTTTAAGGGATCGGTCTTATCGCCTTATTTGGGAATAGGTTAAACATTTGCTAACTTCCATGATGAAGGGAATTCCCCAGAAGACATAGAGATCGTATAGAGCTTAGATAGGACTGGCACTAGTACGGGGGAACATTTTTTTAAGACAATAGCTGGGATACCGTCTGGGCCAGTCGTCTTATTGAGATCAAGCCCTACTGATGATCGATTCCAAGAGCTTGTACCGAAAATGAATTGGTTTCATAGCGTCTGAAGATGAGTTGACAAGGGGCACATCTTTCCCAGAATCTTTGAGACACGAGTTTGATGCAACAAATCCACAAAAGCATTGGCTTTGTCTACAGAATCAGCAACTACCGATCCGTCAATAGATGTCAGAGGGGGAAATGAAGATGTTCCAAAGTTTTTACTAATGGCTAAATTTAATGCTAAATAAGCCCGCGTTGCTTTATATGCGACAAAAAGGTCGATCATTTCCTGTTGTAAGTATGAGTGACTCAGATATCAAGTTTTGCGACTCTATTACTAAGCTGGGATTGACTGTATCTTCCAATCTATCATGGGCTGACCATCTTCTATCAGATTGAAGCAGCTGCTTGTAAAATAAGCTTTTTGTGTAGATCTAATACTACTTTGCCTCCCGACAACCCTTTCTGCTACGTAAGGCACAAATACCACCGATTCTTAACTCTGGGTTGTAGCTCCCTAATACGCTCTAACTATCGTTGGTCATATTCAAAGAACTATTAGGCTTATAAATGACCCGCTGTTAGCTTCTGACATATAGTCCCTTGAGCATAAAAGAATAGTTCCAAGTCTTTCATTGTACTATTGGTATTACAATGGCTATTGTGCTGTTGAATTACATTCTTTGATATCACCTTGGGCCGCCTTTGTTAGGAATACACGGTTTGCTCATTTACAGTACAATCCGTCAGTTGTCGTATGAAACAGGCGCAATACTGAAGAAAAAAAATATTTAAATTTAGAACTACTAAAGTGGTGACTCGAGGTGATAATTTTTTTTTAATCATTTCAATACGTCGCTGCCTTGTTAACAAAGTAACACTACAGCTCCTCCATTCGCACCTACAGGTGACCTTTATCTAATTCTGGTAGGGCGTAAGAACTTTCGAAATAGTCCAGCTGCTTGGGAAATATCTTTAAATAGTTGCTTAATGAACATGTATAAAAGTGTTTTACATTATAATGCAAGTACAATTATAATTTATTAAACTTTAGGGTGTTTGGGGAGGGATCCTATCACACACGATATCTGTTAATGAATGACGTGGTTTTTAACCCTGCTGTTCTCCTCGACAAGACTATACACTTGTGCTCCTTCGGGTCAAAATGACCCGAACTCCTCAAATATGAATTAAAACCAAAATAACAACAATTTTTATACGTTTATTAACTTTATTTCTCTAATGCAATGTTTTTTAAATGAAACGTGAAACTTGCAATAAATTCAACCAAATTTAAATAAAAAAAAGAAAACGGAGTAAAAAATGTCTAATGATTGATATGATCCACTAATTCTTACAGTCGGTACAATAATAGGTCACGTGTTCTTTACACAAATATTTTTTACACTTAATGCAGATCATATTAGTTTTGTTATCACATTTAGAAGGGCAAAATTTGCAGCGTGCTCGTTTGTTTTTGTTGCTAGTTCCAGGAAGAGGTGCGGTAGAATTCTCCACCAACGGTGGTTGAATAGCTGTTACAATTGCAGCTGCTTGTTCATTACGGGGAAGATGTTTTCTGGTCAAAATGTAAGGATTTACCAATTGTTTGCCCAGTTGTTCCAAAAACAGTCTTCTTCTGAACAAAACATTTTTATTCTAGTCTGCATTTATTTCGTGCCAAAGCATTATAGGCACTGGTATCTAAAATGTTGTAAAATAAGATTATGGGCTATCGATTTGTTTTTCGTTTGCATCTGTATGCACCGATTAGCTGATCTAATGTATCAACTGCTTCCTTTGTAGAATTATAATCAAGTATAATTTGTGGTTTTTTGCCTTCTCTGTCGCTTATTTGTTTCTGGTTATGAAACGTACGCATTAGAATGACCTTCTTGTATTTTTTTGGAATATAAGACACAACTGTGGTATCTTTAGTAAAATAAAATTTGGAACTATGCACAACGTTATTTACTTCCATGATAGGTAGCTCAGGATTGCTTTTCCTGACAGTCCATAACACAGTAAGATTTCTTTTGAGAAGCATTCGACCCAATTTATACGATGTAAAGAAATTGCCACAAGTTACATTCTGACCTCTTAGTCCATAAGTAAGGTCTAAAACTACTCTCAGCCCCTGATCCTTCTCAGTTTTTCCCCCAGGTGGTTTTCCCATATATACTTGAACTTCTAAAGCATAAGAACTTGCACTATCACATAGCGTCCATATTTTGATACCATATTTTTCTGGCTTGCTTGGTATATACTGCTTGAATGGACAACGATCTCTACATGCAACCAACTGCTCGTCCATAGTTACGTTTTGCCCAGAATTGTACAATTTTGGTAGTATTTCAGCCCATTTGTCCCAAAATTTTCTAATAGGAGTCAACTTATCCTGTAGCCTTCTTTCTTGACGATCTTCGTTATTATCAAACCGTAACACGCGTGATATATAATAAAATCGTTTCAACGACATTGTTGCGCAAAAAAGAGGTCTGCCTGTTTCTGCATTCCACAAACTTCCGGTAGATTCATCATGCGATCTGTAAACTTCTCCTAACAGTAACAAGCCTATGTACGCCTGCAACGTAATGTCATCTAATTCTTGCCACTTGTCACCGTACACTCTACGACCTTCGATGTTAGTCATTTTCAAAATTATATTTTCCAAAGAACTATTGAAAAATAGCTGAAATGTAGATATTACATCCTGGACTCGCGCATGCTGTATCTAGTTAGACCTGGAGCGATTTTTATAATATTTGCACTAGTTGTACGCCCTCATTGAGGTAAATGGATCTAACATCCAAGTTATGGCATTATCTTTAGACTGAACCGATTGAGCTGGTGGCATCAACTGCGTAGAATGTGTCCGTCCAACATAGTCGAAAAAATCATCGTCCGACTGTTCATAATCACTATCTTCAGAATTGTAGGTCCACCGCTAGAGGGCGTATTTGACAGTTAAAATTTTAAAAAGCAAAATTTTTCAAAATTTACTCAATTAAGGGGCATATTAAATATTATAATAAGATTCCTCGACAAATTCTGCATATTTTTTATTTGACAAGTTTTAGTCTATCTCTTCAAATAAGGGGTGGGGGAGAGTGGGAACCTTGTTACGAAAAAGCGCCTTTAATTCAGGTTCTGCTTGACCGATTTTAATAAACTCGGTGTTGTTTGAAACAGCTTTTGTTAAACAATAGAAAATTTATAAATTTGAAGCAATCTGATTAATAACATAAATGCTAGAGGGCGCTGTTAAATATTTTTTTAATATTGTTTTCTCTTTACAATTTTAAATGGAAGCATAAAAAATTTAAGTAGGTCTTTAAAAAGTAGACCAAATTAGTAATAAAACAGTCAAAACTGCAAGTCGATATCTTTTTCCTATCCTGAGATATCGTAAGAAACAGGTAAATGGCGGGAATTGTTCTTCCAACGTCTAGTAGGTTAGTTCGCGTTAACGGAAATTATTAAATTTAGCCTGGAAGAAAAGATCTTACATTGGTCTGCACCCATTTAAACTTATCATACTAATGTTATGGTTGCCGGTAGCTTACCTAAATGTAATGCTGTCGCTACTAACAATGAGAACAAATTATAAAATAATAATGTGATAAATCTAACAATTAAAACCTTAAATAAACAACTACGTAATTAGTGTCGACCTTAACTTAACTTAACTTAACCTTCACGCCATTCCCTTGCGGGGTAGGCAAAACAATCCCTGCCTCTTATTTATTTTTCATTCACAATCTTTCGCCATGCTTTCCTATCTCCGCATATCTCCCTAGCTTCCGCAAGATTCATACATAGTCTCTGACGTGCCCTTTTGTTTTTAGAACTCCTTATCTTTCTTTCCTTTATCATTGATTCTACTACATTCAGCCAAGTTTTACGCGGCCTACCAGCCCCGGCCTTTCCCATAACCCCACCCATATATATTTGTTCCGTTAATCTTGTGTTGTTCATTCTCTCAATGTGACCAAACCAACGTAATGTACAACTTTTATATCGATCCATCATCGTCTTTTCCTCACCACACTCCTTCATTATGCATTCATTTTTTATCTTGTCCCTTCTCGTTTTACCACATCCGCTTCTCAGAAATCTCATACCCACGGCATTTATTTTTCTTTCGTGCTTTTTTTGACATACCCATGTCTCACTTCCATACAGTACTGATGGGACGAATACGCCATTATAGATTGCTTGTTTCGCAGCTAGGCTCATGCTTTCATTTCTCATTATCGTCCACATACTTCCAATCACTTTCCTTCCAGCATTGACCCTTCGTCCAATTTCGCTCTCAATTGTACCATCTGCCGTAAACATTCTACCGAGATATACCAGCTCGACCACTTGCTCCACAATTTCATCTTGCAGAGTAAATACTCTACTCTCCTTTCCACCTTCCCGATTGAACACCACAATCTTAGTTTTGTTCACGTTTACCTTTAGGTCCATGCTCTCACAGATTGTATCAAACTTCCTCAGAGCGGTTTGCAGCTCATCCGCACTTTCACTTAATAAGACTGTGTCATCTGCATACACCAGGAGTCGTACATTTACGTCGCCAACCATTACACCATTTGTATCGTTACGTGCTTGTCTAAGACATTTATCCATGTATACATTGAACAACCACGGTGACATCACACAGTCTTGTCGCTCTCTTGCTCAGTATTAAAGTATTCACTCACACCTCCTCTCGCCCTAACACATGCCCGACTACCGTTGTATACTGCCCTTATTCCATTTATTAGACCTTTATATACACCATATTCATTTAATATTTCCCACAGCTTCTCTCTATTCACTCTGTCATATGCTTTCTCCAGATCTACAAACGCACAGTACAACTTCCTTTTTACCTTTAAACACTTTTCGATCACCTGCTGGAGAGCAACCATCTGATCGACACATCCTCTCCCTGGCATGAAGCCAACTTGCACATCCCACATCTTAGATTGTGTAGTTTCTCGTACTCTATCAATCAGTATTCTTCCAAATATTTTACCAGGTACGCTGAGCAAGCTTATTCCTCTGTAGTTCTTACAATCACTCTTGTTCCCCTTACCCTTATGCAATGGTACAATGATCGCGCTCTTCCAATCACTCGGCACTTTTCCACACATAAGGCATACATTAAATAATTCACGCAATCTTCGTATAAGCTTTGCACCACCATACTTGAGCATTTCCCCAGTGATTTCATCTACGCCTGCTCCCTTGCCGTTTTTCAACCTCCCTACCGTTTTCTCTACCTCATTTATTCCAATATCCTTCTCAGTTTCATTCATCATTTCTTCTATATTCTCCTTATTTAACCCTTCAGTCTTACGTTCCTCACTACTATACAGCTTTCCGAAATACTCTTGCCAGCATTTCCTCACTTCACAATCGTCCCATACTATTTCGTTTTTATCATTCATCACTCCTGCAGCGTTCTGTTTTGGGCCACGTTTTGTATTTTTGACCCATTTCCAGAAGAGTTTTTTGTTTCCCTCAAAATCATTCTGCATTTTCTCTCCTTCCGCAGCCATCACTTCCTCTTTACTTATTCTCACTGCCTCCCTCGCTTCTTTGTTTCTTAATCTGTACACCTCATACAATCTTTTCTTCTCAGTCTCATTTTTTGCAGCAATCATTGCCATGTACGCATCTTTTTTTTTACTTACTGCCTTTTTTACCGACTCATTCCACCAAGCACATTTTTTCTGTCTACCTACAATCACTCTTCCACATATTCGCACGGCACAATTGACAACAGAGTTTTTCAAGCTTATCCATGCACTTTCAATGTCAGTGTCTTTTATTTGTTCGTTCCACACTGCTTCATTCACATTCAACTCTTCATTCAAAGCTTCTGCGTATTTCATTCTCGCACTATTATCCACTAGTTTGTCAACCCTAATTCTGGACGTTCGCACTACGTTTGCTTTCCTTCTCCACACCCACTTTTGCCCTAAACACACTCTCGATACAACCAAAAAGTGGTCCGATCCACACTCCGCTACGCGCATTACTTTTGTGTCTTTCACCAGGTTTCTAAGCCGTTCATCATACACATCATACACTTTTAGATTCACCTCTTTGCCATGTATACATATGCACATTTTTATGTTTAAACCACGTATTGGATACAGACGAGCTTCTCTCCACACAGATGTTCAGCAGGTGTTCACCATTCTCATTGATTCTTTGGTCTCCAAACTTTCCTAGAACGCGTTCGCTATGTTCTCTCTGTACACCCACCCATCCGTTCTCCACTTCATTCCAGAAGTTCTCACGCTCCTGGTCTCTTTCTCCATTCACCGGTGCATAACATGCAATAAGAAAAATTCTTCGAAACTCCACTTTCATTCTAACCCATATTACCCGGGGAGATACCAATTCGTACTGTTTAACACATCTTTTCGCTCTTTCACTCATGATCACCCCAACTCCTTTTGCGTCATGCACTTCCGTCTCAACTCCTGACCATAGTGCCAGGCTGCCATCCTCCATCTCCACAGCATCCTTTCCTTTGCGCTTTGTCTCCGATACACTCAGAATATCAAGGTGTATACATTACATTCGAAATTTCAAATTCTTTACCATGCATACCTCTATCATTCCACGTACCGACTCGCCATTCATTCTTTGCACAGTCGTCAGCAACGGGGCCTGTCTGTTTCGACCTTGACCGTCCCTTGTAGCCAGGTCGATCCGAGGCAATTGTATTGTTTTCTTGAGTAATACCCTAGCGAGCAGACCGGTTACTGGCCAAATCGTGCCCGTGTCCCGGACGATGTAGCATTCCCTACTAACCGTATCGTCCTACTACCGGACAGTTATGTCTACTGTCACGACATAATAGATAGATATAAATAATAGATCGTATACTTACTGTATGAATCTCAAAAATGTACATATACATGTACATTTTGTTTTTCTTTCTTACCTACCTTTCAATCACACCACGCGTTTCAACCATCTGCTCTATACGCGATTCCTGGTTTTGCGCCCCTCGCCAGACTTGCTGGTATTTATTAGCGACCAAACGATTCAATTATTATTTGTTTACTTTTTATTCTTATTTTATTTATTTATTTTACTTATTTACTTATTTTATTTATTTATTATCTTTTTTTAGCTTTTCGAGTTATAGTTATTTCATGTGAGTGGACCTGTTCGGGTCCACTCCTTAGACAAAAGGTTTTCGTTTGCTTTATAATTTTTTAAAGTTAAAGTTTTAACAATCACATGGGTTTAATAGAGCCGTATTTTTCGTAAATACTGTAGCAATCGTTATTTCGCGCCTATTTCAATTCAAGAGCCTTTTACTGGTTAGATTATCATTATCTTTGTTTATTATTAATATTCAAACCACTGGGTATAAAAACCTGTTCAAACGCTTACCCTTATTTAATTGATTTAGAAGTTGTCATTTAACATTTATCGACATGTATTTAACTGAAAGCACCGAAATAAAGCTACTTAAAAGTACGATAATCTTTTATGTTTAAATTTTTATTACAGAAAAACATTTACAATTTGCCCGTTTTCTTGATTTATTGTTTTGCAAGTAAAAGAAGGTATTTGAATTCAATCGAAAAAAGTAAACTTTTAGAGTACAACTTCTTTAAATTTCTTATTTATTAAACGAATATTGCAAAGGAAGTGAAGTATGTTAATTATTTAACTTGACACTATGCAACTCTATTTCATTTACTCGATTTATATAATATGCTATTTACTATTTTAAATTTTATTATTAAAATTTTTAATTTACAATTGCTGGTGCATTATTTGAGAATAAAATGCGGTATTGTACTTCAATCGATAATGTGGACTTTTAGTAAAACTAAATTTTCCTTAAATAGCTACATTTCTTATTTATAAAATGAATATTGTAAAGAGGTGAAGGATACTAATTATTTGAATTAAAACTATGAGGAACTATTCAATTTAGTATGTTTAATTTACTATTAACAACTGAATTGCTTTATTTATAGACTTAATTTATTTACTGTCGGTTGTTTATTTATTTGCTTTTTTTTTGCTTTGGAATGCTGCTTCGATCCAGTTACAATTGTTAATTTATTAGTTTTCTATGATTGATTGTCATTGCAAAAAAATGTTTACCTGTTGAGTTCAAGGGGCGGTATTTGCGTTTTAAGCTCACTCTAGAATTCTACGAGTTTTAACAATCCCATCTGGTATGGATTTAAAGAGCCGTAATTTTTTCGTAGAAATTCAACCCTACAGCAATGCCAAATGTTATTTACGCGCCTTTTTTTTTGTACACGTTACAAAATTTTACTGGTTAGCTTCTTGTCTTTGTCCATTATTAATATTAAAACCGCTGAATCTAAAATATGTTCAAAAACTCACCCGTACCGTACAGTAACTCTATTGAATTAGAAATTATCATTTTAATCCGGACTTATTACACCAATCCACGGTAGAAGCTGGAGCCATCACAAACACGTCCTATCGCTTTGACGACCACAACCTAGATGTTCGAAATGTCGTCCATCATTTTCAATGCATGAAATCAATCGCTGACGGGTGGAGAGCACAGCAGTTTAAATTTCTGCCCTTGAAATACTTCGTATTGTCTGTCCTATTCTTTCAATCATGTCAGCTCTTGTTGTGGGTCTATCGGCATAAACGAGATCTTTTATTCGCCCCCACAAATAAAAATCTAAGCAAGTTAGGTCTGGAGATCTTGGTGGCCAAATAAATAAACTTCCATGTCCTATCCACCTTTCAGGGTATTATTGATCTAAGAAATTCCGAACATCTCTAGAATAATGTGCCGGGCACCCATCATGTTGCAAGAACATGTCACGACGAATGGCCAAGGGTACGTCTTCTAAAAAAAGTGGCAATTCGTTGCTTAAAAAATCTAAATATCTTTCTCCATTAACAGTCTCATTAAAAAAAAGGCCCAATTATTTATCCACCTAGAATCCCGCACCACATATTTACAGACCAACGACTCTGATGTTGGACCTCCTGCATCCAGTGGGGATTCGTTTCAGACCAGTAGTGCATATTATGTCGCTTTACACTACCATCACTATGAAAGGTAGCCTCATCTGTCCACATAATTCGTGAAAGTATTTCGGGATCGTCGTGTATCATATTTGAGAACCAGTTGCAAAAATCCAACCTGGTATCGAAATCTTGAGCATTCAAACTATGGTGTAGGACCATGTGATATGGGTGCAATCTAAAATAGTATATATTATAAAGTAATCAGATCAATAAGACACATTGAAGTCCTTCGTTGTTAGTAAACGAAAAAGGACTTTAAATGCATTAACTCTCGTAATGTTATTACGAATTTTTTTCGCCCGGCCTCTCATTATTTTTTATTATTGGTACCTTTTTACTTTACTTTGCCTCACTTAATTATCATGTTGTTAGTTAAAATCTATTCACATTGCATAAAATAATTTCATTAATTTGTTGTTTTATTGAAACTGGACATAAACATATAACAACAAACTAAAAAAATTAAAACAGTTTTATCATTATAATACCGAATGAAACATGCATTAATAAATAAGTAGTCACCTGTGTTCTCTTAAAATATTTTGGACGGTGGTTCGACATATACCCAAGTCTCTAGCTATAGCTCTGGTGCTTGACTGAGGGTTAACATTTACATAAGCTAAAACATCAATAACATTTTCCTCTGTTCTACCTCTGCGTTGTCTTCGGTACACAGGAAGATTCACATTTCCAGTAGTACGCACACGGTGTACGAGCCAGAGAAAAACTTCTGCTGTGATGCCGTCTGTTTGGGTACTGCAGTGCATACACTGTAACGGTATAAACGGGTGGTAGAACGGTATTACAGATAAAATTGGCCTTTTTGCCCCGACTAGTCAGCGTATGGGTGTAGGTCAGATGTTGAAAAATTTTGCGCATCCAGAATAGTAAATCGTACGTAAGTCAAAATAGGGGATGAAGACAAAATCAATTCGGTTAAGGGCGCCAGAATGTTTAGTAGTCAAAATAAGGGTCGTCGTGCCAAAATTACGAGTACATAGCGTGTCTAAACATACAAAAAACATACGCTTACCTATCCGCAATCAATCCCAGGTGTGCTGGACAGCAACTCAGCAAACCACCTGAAATAGGGCTTCAAAAACACTACACGATTGTCAAATAAAAGCGTGATAAACACTCAATAACGTTACGTTAATACACCTCAGTGTAATAATAAGGCATTAAATAATAATCAAAACAAAACAAAAAAAATCTATAGAATGAACTCTAAACTGAATTAATACTCAACTAAAAAATCAAATAAAACACTAAATATTAATAACGCTATTACTCAATAAAACAAAAAAAAACTAACTTTGTTACCTTAAAACTAATTACCGGTAACTTGCAATTTGCAAAAAAAACTCTTATGTAACACAAAAGGGTTTCCATAGAATTAAAACACATTTAAAAAAAACTAACAAAGCTATAATAAAATAATAAAAAAAATAAGGATGAATATTAAAAAAATGCAAACATACGATACGGCGTATCAACAAAAAAATACAAATGCTTAAAAGGCGACAGGATGTCTGATCAGAAATCTGCTTTACGCCAGTCTAAATCGTTTAACCTATATTTACAATTCGTGGATAATATACCCACACTACAATAGGGTCAATTGCCCTTTAATACTAAAAATAAAATAAAAAAAAGTGTGAAGGCGGAGCGTCAAAACTACAATTAGTTACACTAAATAAATTTAAAACAACTTAATTTACCAAAAAAAAAATACGACACCGCTTCCAAACTTCCATCAACACAAAAAAAAAAATAATTCGCAACACAAAAATCTTGAAATATTCAATAAAAAAACCACAATGTTATATTACCTTAAAGTCTAGAATTACACCTCTCCTGTGTTACAATAGAAAATGATGGTCGATTACTGCTATAACGGAAATGAAATCTTCCTGGTCTGGCAAAATGATGAATAAAAAGTTGACTATTGTTCTATGATACACAAACAATTCTTGGATTGAATCGCGTTAAAATGTTACTGCATAAATTCAAAACTTCTTTTAAAATAATAATTTGAGCGTTCAAAATTGCTTGTTAACTTAAATCTTTTAACTGGTTTTATTATATTGCGAAAGTTTCTTTATCTTTAAATACGCTTTGTGCGGTAAATAAGCGGCACTCAAGAACGTTGACTTTAAATAAATCCGCAAAAGCGAGAAAAAAAACAAAGAGGTCACTGAAGCACTAACACAACACAACGATGTCATCTAGGTAACTTTACGTAAAACCGAAATCGGCACTAGGTATAATCCTCTGGTGATGAACAATTTTAATAAAATCCCTTTTACAGGTCTTCTTCAGAAGTAGCTAAACTACCCTTACTACACAAAAAATACGTTCGTTAAACACCACAAGGTCCAAAATTTCAACGTTCTAAATCACTCCTTAAAGCGTAACAATAAACGGCACCGTAGTACTACTCGAAAGCGCAGTCAATTTTAGACTCCCCCAAATTATTCACAAAATCCATCTTTGAATTTGCATCCCACTACTCATAAAAAATCTTATCTAATTTAATTCCACCAATTAAAAAAACGGAAGGGGAAGAGATGGTACCCCAATAGGTACATAAATTTCGTTTTCGTCCGTAAGGACTCGGTAGTTTTTAAAATCTCAAACGTCAGCAGAAGTAACGTGTACAGCCTCTCTATGTTTACCTTAAAGTACGAACAATAAGGCCCACATGCAATCTCTATGACTCAAAACCAACATATTCACTAATACACTGAACAACTATACTTAAGCGTCTTTATGTCGCTAACATGATATCATACACAGATAAACCTACACTATTTATTTAAATTACTTAATTTTTTAAGGAAATCAAACGAAATAAACCTTAATTAAACTTATAGACAACTATTTACAAATAAGCGTTAACCAAACTTCTATAAACGAGAAATAATAAGGAAAAACAACCTAAATTACAAAAAAAAATAATTCACAAACAAAGAATCTAAAGCTCACCATACACCTACCATCCCTAAAGGTCGCTACACACGTTAAAACAAATTTACTATAAAACATAATTTGACAACAAAAAAAAAATGTCTATACGGAATCTAACTAAGTGCATAAGACTACAAACAAAATTACCCAATACGTATACAGGGTGTTCAAAATACCCTGACAACACTCTAGCAGCAACGGTTGCATTTCTCATACATTCAAAATAAACTGCCAACATATCAAATGCTTCTTCATTTGTAAGAATTATTTTGGTACGAAAAGATAAAGAAAGTCTATTAAATGTAACACGATGAATCATTTTTGACATATGCGTGAAAATCATAGCTTTCTTGTTTTCAACAGGGATTTTATTTTATATCTTACATGGCCCTCTTTACTAATTTTGTTGTCATCAGTAAATCGTAATTCATATTTTAAACTGTATTTGTTGTTGCTGCTAATATCGGTTTTTATTGATATTTTATGCTTTTGATTTACTAACACATCGCTTGAAAACAAATATAACATTCTTATATAATTAAAAAAATGTTAGATTTATCACATTATCATTTTATAATTTGTTCTCATTGTTAGTAGCGACAGCATCACATTTAGGTAATATAGCGGCAACCATAACATTAGTATGATAATAGTTTAAATTACAACAGACCAATGTAAGATCTTTTCATCCAGGCTAAATTTAATAATTTCCGTTAACGCGAACTAGCCTACTAGACGTTGGAAGAACAATTCCCGCCATTTACCTGTTTCTTACGATATCTCAGGATAGGAAAAAGATATCGACTTGCGGTTTTCATTGTTTTATTACTAATTTAATCTACTTTTTAAAGACCTACTTAAATTTTTATGCTTCCATTTAAAATTCTAAAGAGAAAACACAATATTAAAAAAATATTAAACAGCGCCCTCTAGCATATTATCTATCCTCAAATTTCAATATAAAATAATTGCAAATACAAATTTATACGTCCTACTAATGTATTACAGCCTCGGGTCATAATGACTCTAGGAACATCAATGTAACAATCATGTTTAAAAAAATGAGGAAACAAAAATTTATTAAAACAAACAAGCCACCTCAATCTTCAATGGATTAGAAACAAAGTCATTAACTACGAAGGTTAGATATTAATAAACAAAAAAGTTATCTAAACAACAATTGGATTTCGGGTCATATAGACCCTAAGGTAACAGCAGGGTTATTAGTGTCCTGTAGAACATGTGAAAACTCGGTTTTATGCTAGCATGATTTTGTGAAGCAATTTATGCACCTTTACTACGTGTTATCTCAAAGCCACAGCGGCTCAAGGTTCTTAGTAGTCAGACGCTCTTACTTATTGTAGGGTGCTTGCGCAAGAAAATTACCAGATTTTATACTATAACGTAAGTCTGATGTTCACGGACTCTTGGACCATGCAATTAAAAAGTGAACAGGAACTGTTAGTTAGAATAGAATTATAAATGTTACCGGAGAAATTAAAGACTGATATAGTACAAATCGCTGCCATTACGCTTTCCATCCAAAGAAATTGACAATTGCTTAGGCAACACACATTACAGTAAAAAAAGTGAGTGATTCTCAATGACTATGATAGTCCTTTGAGATTACATTTCGATAGTACCGTTACACGATACATGTGTTACAGTCATCACTTGTCATCTTTAACATTTAACATTGAACATAACCCTAAAGTTTATTTTAAAGTTTTACATTATTTTACATAGTAACACAAAAGATACAGCTACGATGATCAACATAACATTTAAAAATATATTTTTGAGTTTATTTTTTTGCATTTTATTTTCTAGTATAATTAATTCGTCAGACTACACTTGTCTTGAGAGAAGTGTTTGTCTTTGTAAATTAGATGATAATAAATACATTGATCTTTCAAAAATAAACGTAACTGATGCGTTAATAGATACATACCATAATTTAACGTATTTTCTGTATCCATGTAAAGACGTGAATTTTGATGCCACAAAGTATAATTTGGTGGTTAATGCAACATTGCAGAATGATTGTGCGAAAGGTACTTCGGTAAGTTAATTTTTCTCATTTTCGATAACATTTTAAGTTCAACAGTTATAAAACAGATCAATATTTTTAGTTATGCCTGTATAATCAAACAGAGCAAAGTTTAACTAATCTAGGTCTTGCAAGCGAAGGTATACTTATGAACGATTTTCCAAAAACATGGAGATTTTCGCAGTAAGTTTTTTTTACATGTTACAATCTGTATTAATTAAAATGAATTACAGTGGCAATAGAGATACTTTGATACATTTAGTGTGTAGTCCACAGTATGATGGCACAAAGTTAGGATATAGGAATAATACTTCTAATTATCATGTAGGTCCCTCATTTATATAAATTCAATTTTTAAGTGTTAATTTTTAGGAGCTAGATTTATTTTCTGAATATGCATGCATGTTAACATCACATCCCGGTTTAAGTATAGGCTCAACACTACTTATTCTATTTGCTACAATTTTTGGAGTATATCTTATAGGAGGTGTATTAATACTCCACTTTTTAAGAGGTGCTAGAGGAACTGAAATGATACCAAATCTTGACTTCTGGGGCACTTTACCCGGTTTAGTGAAGGTAAGATATATTTGCACTTGGTTAATGTTTTAATTGTTTTGCTTTAGGACGGTACAATATTTTTGTTAGGTGGATGTAATCCAATGGTTATAACAAGTGCCGATACTTATGATAGAATTTAATTTTCCTAAATTCTACTGAGTAAAGTTATAAATAATTTGTTCAAGTTTTTTTCTTTTATTAAATACATTTTTTTAAGTACAATGTTTTCATTAACTGTCTTTCTCTATATTCTTTTCCAGTGCAGGTTTATGGTATATCTAAATCTCTTTATCCTGACCACTTCTCTTCATTTCTTCAAGTAATAATTAGGAAACTATGACAATGTGTTCTGGGTTTGATTCTTGAATAGATGGTTCACACAGTCTCCAGACTTGGAAGTTCGCTGATTATTTAAGGCTTATATGTGTGTGATCGGATAACTTATAAACAACTTCGCTAATTCCAGTCAAATTTGTACCATATATTTATTTTGTCTTTGTCGTAGTTCTGGACTATGTTAGGATTTTATATTATTATTTCCTATTGATATTTCATTTTATATTTAACAGCAGGACATCTGTCAGGTCAGCTAGTATAACAAAAAAACTGTCGATCAATTTCAGGTTTGGTTCGCTGTGAGATGTTCTAAACAACTACCAAACATGGATGTTGTGTGCAGGGCTAAGAACTGTGGCAGCTGATGCCCAAAATCAACTGTTTCAGATAAAATTTTTATGCTGTTGTCATGCTCCTTTTCTAGTTCAGGTTACTGTTGCATGTTTATTTCTCTATTCTGGCCCTTTTTCTTCATATTTTGTTATTTTTTACAACAAAATGCTTACAGGTTTGGGTACCCAGGTAGATTGTCTGAATTTGATGTTTGTAAGTGTATAGAGCTAACAACTGCTGCAGTTGATGCTCTCAACCACCCACTTATGGTGAAATTTAAATTTTATTGTTATGCTGTTTTTTAGTACAGGTTACTGTTGTATATCCATATATATATATATATATATATATATATATATATATATATATATATATATATATATATATATATATATATATATATATATATATATATATATATATATATATATATATATATATATATATATATATATTCTAGTCAAAAGTCCCCTCCCCCCTTGTATCTTTTGAACGGTTTTAATTATACTAATGAAATTTGGAGGGTGAATATAAACGAATATAAGCTTCTCAACTAGTCATGACAAGGGACGTAATGACATATATGACGTCACAGGGCCACAGTGACCAATAATTTTAAATAGTACTTTATGGCAAGTGACATCTCGTTTGAAAGGTATTAAAATTACCTATTCAGTAATACTAATTTTGTTAGGGTTTAGGTTGATTTTGATAGAAAAATTAAATAAATACTAAAATTATAGTTTGGCATTTAATTAATCAAGATTGTAAAGTCTGCCTCTGGTTAATTGTCAAAAAGTTGACGTTTTTTAATTCTCTCGTTGTTTTTACTTTGATAAGTTTTTATATCTTGACTATTCAGTTTAATTATTCTTTAACGCGACGTTTAAGTGTCTACATAGACAAAATGGTACGTACGGTAGCGGACAAAGTAGCAGCTATCTTAATAATTGGTGAATGTAGAAAGAATTTCCATGCAGCGGAACGTCTTTTTAATGAGAGGTACCCCGATCGCCCTATATCGAGGACTTATTTGAGGGAACTTCTTCAGAAGTTTGAAGCAACCGGTAGTGTTCAAGATGTGAAACGATCTGGTCGACAAACAATTAGTGACGACAAAAAAATCGACATAATTGCAGTAATGGTAGTACATCCTACTTCTTCTACAGCCCAAGTTGCGTCTATCTGTGAAGTCAGTCAAAGGACAGTACATAGGGTGTTGGCTAAAAACAAATTTCATCCATACAAATTAAAAATGGTGCACCAACTTTCAGATGATGACCCCGACCGAGGATTAGAATTCTGTGAAAATATGCTCAATCAAATTATCCAACACCCAGACTACATAAAATCAATTTGTTTTAGTGACGAAAGTACTTTCTTCCTCAATGGAAACGTTAACACACAAAATGTGAGATATTGGAGTGACCCACATCCTCAAATCTTTCGTGAAAAACATACTCAATTTCCAGAAAAAGTAAATGTTTTGGCGGTTATTTTGGGAAACCACATAGTTGGATCTGTTTTTCTCAATGCTAACTTAACCGGTGTATCTGGAGATGTTACAAAACGAAATTGAACCGTTAATTCTTGAAATTTTGGAAGATAATCTAGATGAATTCGGCAACTTGGAAATAACGTTCCAATAAGATGGTGCTCCTGCACACTTTTATGGTGCAGTAAGACGTTACTTGGATGAAGAATATCGTGACAGATGGATTGGACGACGAGGTCCGATAGAATGGCCAGCTCGGTCACCAGACCTGACACCATTAGATTTTTTTCTGTGGGGGTACTTAAAATCTAAGGTTTACGCTACAGCACCTGGCAGTGTGCACATTTTCAAACAAAGAATTGTTGAAGAGTGTAGAGCAATTTCCGCAGACATATTTGAACTAATACGACAAGAGTTTAGCAATAGGATGTATTACTGTCAGGAATTAAGTGGAGCACATTTCCAACATTTACTATAAGAATTGGTCCTTGAATCTTGATTAATTAAATGCCAAACTATAATTTTAGTATTTATTTAATTTTTCTATCAAAATCAACCTAAATCCTAACAAAATTAGTATTACTGAATAGATAATTTTAATACCTTTCAAACGAGATGTCACTTGCCATGAGGTACTATTTAAAATTATTGGTCACTGTGACCCTGTGACGTCATGTATGACTATTACGTCACTTGTCATGACTAGTTGAGAAGCTTATATCCGTTTATATTCACCCTCCAAATGTAGAATTATATTATTGACAATATAGGAAACTAATAGCCATCTTCAAGGGCATTTCGTCTTCCAGTCGATAGAGGACACTACAGTACTTCTTTCGCACACACGCGACACTCAGTTTTCCCGCGAATTTCTGAACAGTAACTGTTGAAAAGTTAACCTCTAAATTAGTATTATTTTTGACTGTGTTAAATCTTACCGAAGTGAAGTTCACAGTTGACGTGTTAACGTAAGTACAACCTTAATTGAACCTATAATCATTACTTCACTAACGCACATATGGAATTTGATCAACTAAAGAACAGATTTACAAAAAATCAAGTTTTGTGATAATACCCCCGTTTTGTGTAAAAATGGTATACATTGCACTATGAAAGTGGTGCAATGTATACCCATCCTTCAATAACGGGTATACTTTACCCCACTTAATATTTCCTTATTCTTACATTTCACCTACACTTTCTGGCCTTTCAGAAAATGCCAAGAACGTATAAGAGAGCTCCAGGTTCCAGAAAGTATGCGGACTACAGCAAAGAATGTTTGCAAGCATGTTTGAACGCGGTCAGATCTGGAATGAGTACTAGAGTAGCTGCTGAAACGTATAATATACCTCGTCGAACAATTTTCAATAAATTGAAAGAAAAACACACAAATAAACCTGGATATCCTTCTATATTTAGTATTGAAGAAGAACCGCGATTCGTTAACTGCATTCACAACATCAGCGAATTTGGGTTTCCAGTAAATGAATGGAATTGCGACAAATAGTCAGAACTTACTTAAATAAGACAGCAAAAAATGTCCCTCGCTTTCAAAACAATTTTCCTGGCAGAGACTGGGTGAAAGCATTTTTGAGTCGTCACAAAGACCTGAGTGTTAGACTTGCCAGTAACATAAAGAGGAGCAGGGCAGCGCTGGATGAAAAACAAATGCAGGAATATATTAAAAATTTACAAGAAACTTTAAATGGAGTGCACTCACAGCTATTTATAATTACGATGAAACTTATTTAACAGACAATCCAGGCCAAAAGAAAATATTGGCAAAGCGTGGACTTAAGTACCCCGAGAGAATAATCAATTCTTCTAAAAGTTCTATATCTCTGATGATAGCAGGAAATGCAGCGGGCGAACTTCTGCCACCGTATGTGGTATATAAATCGAAGCACTTATGGGATACCTGGACTGAAAATGGACCACTTGGTACCCGCTATAGTAATACTACATCAGGGTGGTTCGAATCGCACACATTTACTGACTGGTTTTTTCAGATTTTATTACCCAGACTTCGGATAATTGATGGGAAAACAGTTATTATTGGTGACAATTTGTCATCGCACATTAATGTGGATGTCATTTTGATGCTTGTAGAGCAAATAATATTCATTTCGTGTGCCTGCCACCTAATAGTACCCACGTAACCCAACCCCTCGATGTCGCCTTTTTTGCACCGATGAAGAGGGCATGGCGGGAAATTTTATCTGGCTACAAACAATCCCATATAGGAAGTAGGGCAAGCGTTCTAGAAAAACAACATTTTCCGTCATTGTTAAAGGAATTGATGGAAAATCTTTTCGAAAATGGTTCTTCCAATTTGATAGCAGGATTTAAAAAATGTGGCATCGTGCCCTGTGATGTCAGTCCTCTGTTAGAACGACTATACTCATGTCGCCATAACAGACCTCTAAATGAAGAAGGAAGACAATATATAGAAAATTCGTTTATTGTATATTTAGACAGGAAACCACACAATATGGTAAGACACGAGGAAAGAAAAAGAAATTAACAGTTGCTGCTGGAAAAAGCATTGCTCACAGTGAAATCACACAGAGTGTTCAACCCGGAGTTCCTGGAACATCGTCCAAACCACCATCATCTACAGAAACTGACAAACAGGAAAGTAATGATATTTCAGAAGAAGACGAAGAGGCACAAGGCCACTTCTCAATTTTCGCCGATTCTGATGACGAGATAGATGAGCTGAAGGATATGGAGGAAGAAACTGATTTCAATGACAAATTCAATTCTGGCTACTTTTGAAAAACCACTGCAGAGAAGATTAAAGAGTCTGGGATTCAAAATGCCAAGAAGATAGTGGGCGAATATGTCTTGGTCATGTATGATGACAATGTATACCCTGGAGTGATAACATCTCTGGATAAAGATGGTGCCATTGTTGATGCTATGGCGAAAATTTTGAAATTTTGGAAATGGCCGGAGAAAAGAAATGAAATTTCGTATGCATGGGGGGAGATTATTGGCGGTATACGTCCACCCAAACAAGTGTCGAAACGTGGGCTTTATTCTGTACCAGAATGTGACACATTATGGTGGCATTAAATTTTGTTTTGATAATATTTTTTAGTTTTCGATTTCAAATTCAACTATTTGAGTTACCTTACAGACATCTGTTCTAATAAACTTATGAAGCACTATTATTTTTGTTGTATTTCTGAGAATTAATGTTAATTTATACAACATTTTGTATCTTCTCGGAGTGATAAAGGGATTTATTTCTGAAAATGGGTTGTAACTTTTTCAATTTATTCATAAATTGAAAATTCTTAGACCAAAATAACGGGAATTTGATCAAGTTTACTTTGCATCATAAGCAATTCACTTGTAAAAAACGAGACGAAAATTATCCTGTGCAAAGTATACCCAGGCTATTGCCTACTTTGCACCAAAATTAAAATACGTATAATTAATATATCGAATGTTTTATCTCCTTCATATTAATACTACATATATATCAAACCCTGTATAATAATTCTCTGAAGTCGCAAAACTACAACATTTATTTTTCACAAATATTCCTTAGTAATACGTCACTGAAGTCAAAAAGTGGAGCAAAGTAATATATATATATATATATATATATATATATATATATATATATATATATTCCATATAAAAATATAAAAAAAACCATGTTTGATTCTCTGTTAGATAACTTCCAGACATGGATGTTTGAAAGTGTGGAGGTCTAACAATTGATGCCCAGAAGCTTAAGATGAAATTAAGAAGAAATTTTATGTTATGTCTAGTGCACGTTGCGCCTGTATCTATTCATATTATATAATAATAAAATTACGCCACTTTATAGTATGCCAACCAGTTTCTGGTTGGCATAGCTTTCAGTCTTGGATGTTCCAAAATGTGCGGGGGTGAGAACTTTGGCATTTGATGTTCACAACCACCTGATTGAGGTAGAATTGTTATGGTATTGTCATAATTATTTTATAGTGCAGGTTACTGTTGCACCTATATCTATTCTGACCGCCCCTTCACATGTTGTAATAATAACAAAATTACACCAACAGATTACATGTTTGAGTCTAAGTTAGACTGTCTGACTTTGATGTTTGTAAGTGCATAGGGCTCACAACTGCTGCAGTTGATGCTCTCAACCACCTACTTTGAGTGAAATTTAAATTTTGACTTGTTTTTTGGTGCAAGTTTCGATTGTCTCCAACTCTCTCTATTCTGATTTTCTTTTTCATAATATAGGAAAGCTATATCAACCAGTTTCTGGTTTGATTCTCCGCTAGATGTTGTACACAACTTCTAGTCTTGGATGTTTGCAAGTGTGCAGGGCTAAGAATTATGCCAGCTGATGGTCACACCCACCTGCTTGAGGTAGAATTGCTGTGCTATTCTAATATGTATTTTGTAGTGCGGGTTACTGTTACATCTAATATATATATATATATATATATATATATATATATATCTATTCTGATCTATCTCTTCACATGAACAACAATTACGCTAACAGATTCCGGGTTTCAGTCTCTTGCCAGATTGCGTTCCTTTGATGTCCATGCTGCAGTTGATGCTCTAAACTAGTGCTTCTCAAACTGTATGAAGTGGCGGACCGGTATGTTATGGTTGATTATATTACGGACCGGTAGTATTTTAATGAACTAAAATCCATAGCAAGAAACTTGCTAAAAGTATTAGTAAACACTTTATAAAAACAAACGTGATTCTACAAATATAGGTAATTAAAAATTCGAAAATACAAAATTTAATGTGAAGGATGAGCTTGTTTTTCTAGTTAGCTTTTCAATGCGAGGTTGAATGGATGGTAATGCGACACGTAGGACGGCTTGAGTGTTCAAACAATTTCTGTATTTTGTTTACACGATAGTCATTGTTGAAAATCCCGTTTCACATAAGTAAGTTATGGAAAAAGGTAAGAACTTCTTCAGGGCAATGTCAGAGAGTTCTGGGAACTCAGATTGAGCTTTTATCCAAAATTTTGCAAGTGGCATTTCATCGAATTTAACCTTTAAACTTTCATCAGCTGTAAGCTCCAACAATTTATTTTCGAGTATGACAGATAAGTCATCTGTTTTAGAAGAATTAAATGGATTACGAATCTGTTCGTGGGTCTTCTTCGGCTGGAAAGTATAATTTAAATCGTTCCAATAGTTCAAACATAAGTGTCCATTTATAGCTTTTTTGAGAGCCATAAAGTTTATCTCTTCTCCAGCTTCGTCAATGATTGTTGATATATTGTGGAACATATCATAGCAATTTCTTGATACTCGATTTTTCCAAGCTTCTGGTTTTCGTTTCTGTGCATTAATCTTATCTGTAATACTGAAACAAGACTGTTTACTTCCTTGCATTGAGACGTTCAAATCATTAAATATGGCAAATAAATCGGCCCAATAAGCGAGTTTAGCTACCCAGTTTACATTAAGAAACGATTGTGCCCTATTTGGTTTTCTATTTTGAAGGAACTCGGCTAATTCTGTTCGCAGCTCAAATACTCTTGATAAAACTTTTCCTCTTGAAAGCCAACGAACTTCAGCATGTAGCAATAGGCGCGTATGTTCTGCATCAATTTCATTGCATATTGCAGCAAACAATCGTGAATTCAATGCATTTGCCTTTACAAAGTTTACAACCTCAGTTAGAATTTCGTTTAAATCTGGAGATAATTTTTTTGTAGCTAAATTTTCACGATGAATGAAACAGTGTGTAGATTTACAATAAGGTGCGAGATTTTTAATCTGCTTAACTACACCAGGATTACGCCCGGTCATTGCAGCAGCACCATCAGTACATACACCGACACAAAAGCGGAGATCCAGTTCATATTTGTTGTTTACATATTTTTGTAAAATTTTGAATATCTCTGCGCTTGTATTTTTTTCCAGTGAAGCAGAAAAGAAAAATTCTTCCTTCAAGTCACCATCGAATTCATATCGTACAGATACCAAAAGAATTGCCTCGCCAGCGACATCTGTAGATTCGTCGAGTTGCAAAGCATTACATTTTGCTGTTTTTATTTGGTTTATTAACTATTCTTCCATATATTGAAAAATGTCGCTAATTCTGCGTGCTATTCTATCATTTGAAAGCGGTATCAGTGCTACTTTCTTTACAGCTTGTTCGCCTAACATTTCTAAGCAAGCGTCTTGAATACAACTTGATACTAATGTTTCCCCTATTGTATATGGTTTTGTAACCTTGGCAATTCGAAAACAAATTTTAGGAGAAGCTCGTAATGCAGCAGTGTTTATGTGCGATAATTCTTATATTTGACTTCAAACCGACAAACTTTCTTTGAAAAAATTCTATTGGTTTTGAAGATAGTTCCTTATGCATGGTATTCAAGTGCCTCTTTAGCTTTGATGGTTTCATACCGTCATTCGGCAAAACAGCGCTACATAATATACATTGCGGTTTCGGAATTTCTTCGCCATCTAAGACTAAAACCAAATTGGATATATGAAACGTCATATTGACGTTAAAATGTCAGATATCGTTTTGATGTTGATGGCACATTATTGTCGGCGTCAGCGGCCATTACATTTTCAGAATCATTCCTTATTTTACCACTCGTGAAAAAATAATCTGATGGGCCCCTTTTTGCCATCTGTAAGCAAAATTCATAAATTGTTTTTAATTTATTTATATTATTTTTAATATGTTTTTTAATTTGATTGATAAATCAAATACTTCAGAAAAGGCTAACAGAAATAGGAATCGAACTTACTTTGCCCTCTGCAATAAGAAAAAAACTCGTAATGGAAGTCTTCAGTAAAATACGACACACACACACACACACACACACACACACACACACACACACACACACACACACACCACCAACACTCCGCCGTGAAATGACTATTGGCTTACGCTTACACGATATTACGAGGAAAGGATGACTTTGGTACCTTCAGTTACAAGTCTGGCACCTTTACCGCTGATGCACTGAGTAACCCAATACATATTTTTTAGATGTATGTCACTTTCTTGAGTTTCTGGCGAGTTTTATTCTCGTCCTTTGCCAGTATCTGTGTTATCCCATTGATGATTGTTACGCTACTTTTTTAGTGCACGTTCCTGTTGTATCTTCACCTCTCTCTATCCCTTTTTTAATTGCTTCATAATGTTAAAGAAGCTGTAACAACCAGTTTTTCGTTTTATTCTCTGCTAGATGTTCTACACATCTTTCAGTCTTGGATATTTGAAAGTATGCATGGCTAAGACCTTTGGTAGTTGATGTTCACAATCACCCGATCGAGGTAGAATTTTTATGCTATTGTTATACTTCTTTTCTAGTGCAGGTTACTGTTGCGTCTATATCTCTCTATTCTGACCCCTTCTCCCCAGACTAGGTTGTCTGACTTTTATGTTTGTAAGTGTATTAGGCTAACAGGTGCTGCAACCACCTACTTATGGAGAAATTTAAATTTTATTGTCATGTTTCTTGTATCTCCACCTCTCTCTATCTTGAGCTTCTTTTCATTGCTTCTTAATATGGGAAAGCTGGTTTGATTTTACACTAGATGCTCTACACAACTTCTAGTCTTGGATGTTTGGAACTGTGCAGGGCTAACCTATTGTGGCAGTTGATGGTCACAACCACACGATTGAGGTAGAATTAGTGTACCATTTCTTTCATATTTCTTTCATAGCGCGGATTACTGCTGCATCTAATATCTCTTTATTCTTACCCCTTTTCTGTACAAGTGTACAGGGCTCAGAACTGTGGCAGCTGTTGTTCACCACCACTTGATCGAGGTAGAATTTGTATGCTATTTTGTCATACCTGTTTTTTAGCGCTGCAACTATATCTCGCTATTCTGACATCTTCTCTCCACATTTAGTTACTCTTTATAACAACTTTACGCTAACGGGTTCCAGGTTTGAATCTCAGCTAGATTGTCTCATCTGTTCATTATACGTCATAATACAAGAAAGCTATGCCATACAGTTTCAGATTTGATTTTTCTCTCTAAGAATTACTTCAATTGACGCCCACAATAACCCGCTGAACGTAAAATTTTAATTCTATTGCATGCCTCCTTTTTAGTTCAGGTTTTTGTTGAATCTCAATTCTCTCTATTCTAACCACTTCTCTTTATATTTTATAATGATCATGGGAATGGACTTATACATACCCAAAAAACAGTACCGTATAGGTCATTCACGTTCCCAACCCTTGTTCAATAAGGCTTGTGCTGATGCAATATCTTTAAAAAATAAATCTTACATTAAATGGAAATCTAATAAATCGGTCGACAGCCATGTAGAATACGTTGGTGCAAGAAATATCTGCAAAAGTGTCATCACTAAAACTAAAAAGTTGTTCGAACAACGAAAATGCAATGAACTAGCTACATCTCCTTAAGGCAGTCGTAAATTTTGGCCTTTAGCAAAAGCCATTAGTAAAACTTTGGAACATCTTCATTCCCCTGACATCTATTGACGGATCGGTAGTTGCTGATTCTGTAGACAATGTCAATGTTTTTGTGAATTTGTTTGCATCAAACTCCTGTCTCAATGATTCTGGAAAAGATGTGCCCCTAGCCAACTCTTCTTCATACGCTATGAAACCAATTCATTTTCGGTACAAGCTCTTGGAATCGATCATCAGTAGGCTTGATCTCAATAAGGCGACTGGCCCAGACGGTATCCCAGCTATTGTCTTAAAGAAATTTTCCCCCGAACTAGTACCAGTTCTATCTAAGCTCCATACGATCTCTATGTCTTCTGGGGAATTCCCTTCATCATGGAAGTTAGCAAATGTTCAACCTATTCCCAAAAAAAGACGATAAGACAGATCCCTCAAACTACTGACCAATTGCCATCACTTCCATTTTGTCTAAAATCATGGGAAAAGCCATCAATCAGCAACTGCTCACGTTTTTTGAAACTATCAAACTCCTTAGTGACCACCAATATGGGTTTAGGCAAAGTCGTTCAACAGGTGATCTTCTTTCATATGTGACCCAAGTTTGGAACAATACAGTAGAGCAGTCCGGTGAAACAGTTGTAGTCGCTTTAGATATCTCAAAGACATTTAACCAAGTTTGGCATAAGTGTTTACTTGCCAAACTCACCTCGTTTGGGTTAAATGATACGCTCATCAACTGGGTTCCTAATTTCCTTGATAAAAGACGAATACGTGTCGTAGTTGATGGCTTTTTTTCAAAAGAAGTTAGCATTAACGCGGGCTTACCACAGGGATCCGTTATAGCGCCTACACTTTTTCGGCTGTACATAAATGACCTTATTTCTTCAACAACTAACCCCATCCATTGCTTTGCTGACGATAGCACTCTTCACTGTAAGTGATAATCCACCTTCTGTGTCAAATCAAGAAATTAAAACTGAAATGGCAAATTCAATCAACAAAGACATTCAACGTATTCTCGAATGGGGAAGCAATAATCTAGCTAAATTTAATTCTAACAAAAGTCAGTGTTGCCTTGTGTCCGCCAAAAAAGATCGATCATTTCCTGTTGTAAGTATGAATGGCTCAGTTCTTAAGCTTTCAGACTCTATTACTCTGTTGGGTATGACTGTATCTTCAAATCTTTCATGGGTTCACCATCTTTGCCAGCTACCAAAACAGCTGCTCGTAAAATAGGCTTTTGGTACTAAGCAGTACTTTACCTCTCGACAACTCCTTCTGCTGTATAAGGCCCAAATTCGACCTCATCTGGAATATAATTCTCAACTCTGGGTTAGTGCTCCCCAATACGCTCTCGATATCGTTGATCGTATTCAAAAGAGAGCGATTAGGCTTATAAATGATCCGCCCTTAACTTCTCACATACAGTCTCTTGAGCATAGAAGGATGGTTTCAGTTCTTTCTTTGTATTATCGTTATTACAACGGCTATTGTGCTGCTGAATTATATTCTTTGATACCACCTCGGGCTATCTTTACGAGAAACACTCTGTCCGCTCATTCACATCATCAGTATGCAGTACAAATCTCCACTTGTCGTACCAAACGGGCGCAATCTACATTTTTCTACACGGCTTCTAAACTTTGGAATGATCTCCCTAGTTCCTGCTTTCCTCTCACTTATGATATGATAAAATTTAAGGTAGCTGTTCATAGGTATCTATTGGCAATTCATTATCCCTCTATCCATCCTCCTAAGTGTTCCTGAGTGCTTTAGCATGATAGGCCAAATTTAGCCTGTTCAGGTCCACAATCATTAAAAAAAAACAATTACGCCAACGACTTTCGGGTTCGATTCTGAATTAGATCGTACGACTTAGATGTTTGTAAACGTATAGGGCTAACAATTGCTGCAGTTGATGCTTTCAATCACCTGCTTGGGGAGAAAAAAATGCTTTATTTTCACACGTCTTTTTTGTATCTGTTACACTAGGTCAGTTGGCAAGCACATTATTGGCGGGAGCAATTCCGGAAAAGCTGAAATAAGTTTTAATTTTTTTTGATACTGTGTGAAAAATCACACTTTAATTTTGCACCCTTCGGCGAGCCCGGATTTGGCCGTCATCTTGGGAAAAGTAGCAAAAAAAATGCCTTTTTTCATTATTTGTGAATAACTCGATTTCTATAAACTTTAGAACAAAATATGTAGTTACCAACATTAAAGAAGAGTGAAAACTCTACAAAAATTATTCCACGAATTTTTTCCGTGCGAGTAACCGTTTCGAAGATATTGGTCATCGAAATCTCGAAATCTGAATAGCTCCATGCGCACTATACACATCCAATTGCTTTTTGGTGATTTATATTTTAATTTGGTAAAGAAATCATGTCACACACATAAGTTCTACAAAAGCGGGAATTCGATATATCCAGGGTTTACTGTATTTATACTTGTTTCCTCACCACCTTTAGAGGTAAAGTACCCGGCGCGTTTTTTAGTGGTCTCCCTAATAAGCCTAATCCATTATGCCACCAACTTAAGTTTAAGTCTCTTCTGAAGTGGAAGGTTTATTCTAGTTTTTTCTACTTTTTTATGTTAGTGGTTGTTCAATATACTCCTCAATATCTAATTCTACCACCTTCAAAGTATTTGAACCAGATCTGCTCTGGCAAAGAGCACACATTACCGAGCAATTAATGTGTCAGCATCTTCATGAGCCTGCTTGACTCGGAAACCTTCGTTCGCGAAACGATTGCACATCGTTGCAATTATTCGACTTTTGTTCCTTTCATTTGACAAAAATTTTCCCTGAAACACTGTTGCCGTCAGGCTTTCATCAAAATGAATTTCCGGTGTTGAAGCAATCTTTAATCGGCGAATTCGTTCTGCAGTCTTAGTGCCTTTTTCTGCAGCATCCTCGGGGTATTAATCAAAAACTATTACTGCATTTGCTGAGTAATGTCTTTTTACATACTCAACGTATTTATTCAAAATGGCAGAATATGATTATCCTTGATGTCAGAGTATTTTGTGGAGTAGATATCCCCCGTCTACCACATGAAGAGTATTTTCAGGATCTAGTTGGATTTCAGTGGGCACAAAAGCATCGTATAGAGCAGATTTTTGGGTTTTGCGCATCCCAATCTCGTCGAAGAGTGAAAGTGGATAAGGAGCTAGTTCGTATTGGAAGTAACTTTATAACTGTTCCTCAGATTTCTTGAGAAATGAAATTCTCTGGAAAAGCACAGTGGGGTTTATTGAAATCGTTCTGTTTTCAACTTTTACTCCTGAGTTAATAACTCCAATTGACAATACTCTATTCTTTCGTTTAAACTTGATACTGCCGAAGTTGGAGTCACGAAGATCTGTCATAGCAGATATGCCAATTTCGTATGCATTTTGGCAATTAAATTTCTTATTCCCAGTAACTTCAGTACTAATAGATCTAATGTCATCGGTAAGTGGAGAAGGTGGATGTTCAGAGAACCACTTCGTGAGTTTCTCTGTGTCCGCGTTGTCTTTTAATACTCGTGTAGTTATGTTACCTATTTGCTGTTCTGTAGTATGTAAAGAAATATTACAATAATTTTCAATTGCTTCCGAAACACTTGATAAAATGGGCATTGAGACAATCCATTTTGACAGCGTCGAGTCGCTGATGCCTCGACCATGAGTGAGTCCTCCACTGCTTTCAATAGATCGCATTAACGTTTGCTCAATTGCCATATCCGTCCAAATTCCTGCCCAAAACTTGTTCGAGCGCCTAACTGTGAAGTAGCCTTTTTCAACGAAGGCGGAGTATTCGTCGGGACTTAAATTCAAGCATGTCCTGTAGGCAAAGATGAGCTGATTTTGCGTACAAGAAATGACCACTTGCATTCTTCTGTACTGTTTCTAAATGTAATTCCCATTTCCCAGAACGCTCACTTTCAACAGACTGCTTTATTAAAATCACCATTTCGAAATATTGGACCCATAACTGGGCAGTTGGGTCATTACCTCGAAGTTTAAATAAGCTGTACATAAGCTTGCATAGCAATTCCTTCAGTAAGTCCTTTTGGTTTCAGCAAGGCCGTCGAGATTTAGAACATGGTTTTCCAGAATTGTGCGTTCGCCGGCAGTCAGATTTGTCTCACTCAAAATAATTTTTGCTAAAGCAAGGTGGGATAGTATATGGGCCCTTAGTGCTCTTGGATAGGTATGCCCATTTAACATTTTATCGATAGAGGCGCTAGCATACGCAGTCTCGAAAAGTTCCTTAAGTCCACTCCCATTCATTATGTAGCCTATGTAACAAATGGAATCCTCCTTGCCTTACTATGACATTACTTAGATCCGAACCTTCCATTCTAGATGCAACTATATCGCGTGCTTTGATATACAAAGGTTGGTCAAAAGTTACAAAGCAGGTTTTATGTTTATTTGCCTTCCATTGTTCTATTGCAGTTAGAAGTACAGTGCATATCGTGTTATATTCAGAGGGCGGAGCGTTGGTAAATGGAAGACAAATAATTCGTGATTTATTGTAAATTTGATGTGCAGTTGTTCTGTCCATGTAGCCATTCCAGCCAGGAACATCTGGAATCAAGTCAGAGCTGTCTGTTTTAGAAAAAAACTTGTAATGGAACTTGCCCTAAGTCTCCTACAAATTCTGCAGAAGGCAATTGTTTTACTCTTGCAACGCATGTCTTAGAGAACACGGAAGAATGGGGGTGACGCACTGAATTCCTCCTATACAGTGAAATGTATTCATACCATTAATTTTGCACACATTGACATCTGCGTTGTCAAACACGAACTGCGAGAAGCAGCTTTATCTGTATAACTGGAGGGTGTGACATTGCTGATACTTGAAAACGTACTGCTTCATCGTGGGTTGAAGAAAACCTAAGGCAGATAGTATATTTATAAGTTGCTTGGGTCCGTATTTTGATTTATAAAAGAGGACAGGCCGACTTGAAGCCCCGATGCAAAAGATTTTGGCCTAGACGCTGCTATAATAGCATCACCTATCGCCACGCATTTAGTTTCGTACTTTTCAATAGATCCTCTTTTGTGTTTGAAAATTATGGTATTAAGTAAGCAGTCAAGAGTTGGTGGTATATCTTTTTTCACATTTTTGGAAAGTCATCTGTTTGCAGATAATTCTCAGTATCATATATTTTCATCCTGATGTCTTCGCAGACAATTTCCGCCGCTGCTTTTACAATTCTTAATCGTTCTTCTTCCACATTACTCATTGTTTTGATAAAATTTTATTTCCTGTATTTCGAAAACAAACAATGTTTTTTTGCTAATTGTTGTAACGGTAATCTCTTCTCCGAACTTATTTAATAACTTTGATTTTATTGTTTTATGGGTAGGAATCTCATCTTTATATCCCTCAAAGATTTCATCGAAGGAAAATTGACATTTTCACGGTTTGTTTCCAAAAAATTATAAATACATTCCATTGCTTCTGAAACATCGGTATATTCAGGGTGTTCTCTTTTTACCTGTAGTTGGAGCACGATAGAACTTTTTAATACATGATTTATGGTACCGGGTTTCTGCTACCACTAAATCAACAGTACTAATACGCACAGCAATTTGTTTGCTCCATTCATCATCTCTATTTTCAGCAATTCTCAAAATAGTATTTTTGATGGCCATTGTTTCAACTTTATGCACAGTATCCCGTTCTCCAATAAGTTTCTTGCTTTCTCGTTTAAGAAAGTCTTCCGATGCTTCTTTTGCACAGAAAAGACAATCGTTTTTGAAATCAAAAAGCTGGGCATTACCTCGTGAACTTGTTGAAGACGAAAATTTGACACTCGATCCTAATAACGCTGTCGCACTTCTCTCGTTTGTGTACATTTTTCGGCATTTATCCTGCATAGTTACTTGGCTTAAAGTTTTAAAAATAGTATCCTTACCGTCCTGACGTTTAACACTAAACCTTACCAAAGTTTTTAAACCTTTAGTTTTTAAGCTGCTATTGCAGATTAAACAGTTTTATAGGCTTGCCATTGTCTTTTTGCGGCGAAACTTTGCATACACAAACCGAGCTGGTAGCGTAGTGGTGACACGACTTGCTTAGCATTCGGGAGGTAATGGGTTCGATCCCCGTTACAGTCTACCTTGTATGAGGTTTTTTCAGGGGGTTTTCCTCATGCACATGTAGCGGCATGGTCACTGCGCATATGCACACCATGTGCGGCTACTTAGGCAAATGCTGAAGTAGTATTTTCCCCCCTCAGAACCCTAACTCCGTTCCTTCCGATCCTATCCTGACCACAACCATCCTTAATCCCACCATGCACATATACGTAATGTATGTATGTATGCTGGGAATCCATGATTGTGGCTGAAGGAGCTCGGGAAGCTCGAGCAGCCCGCCCTCACCCTTGGGGAGGGTATGAAATACGTTGCCTTTTCCTTTTTCTGCATACACAAACACACTACAACGGTAAAATTTGACCGTACGAAGCTCTTTCTGCAACAGATTATAGACGACTCGATTGTGCCTCGAGCTGCGTTCGAAATTGGCCTTGAGCGAAACATTCCGTAGACAACAGAAGTAGGGTTTTTAGAAAACCAATATGAATATGAACAAAGTCTAAAAAGCATAATAGCAGTTTTTTTGTTTTCAAAAATGCCTAGAAAAAAGAAGTATAGCAATGACATACTTGGACGACATATTAATGCTTTCAGTGACGATACAAGAAGGCATATCTAACATAAGGCAAGCTTTAGAAGTAATAGAAAGAGCGAATATAAGTGTTACTTTTTACACGAGAAGATAGACTAGTTGGGATTTGAGATATCTGAAAAAAGAATTAGACCTGGAAAGAAGAAACTACAATGTGTTATGAATTTTCCTGAGCCGAAAACAGTACATGAAGTCCGACAATTTCTAGGATTATACGGATACTTTAAGAGATTTGTGAAGAATTACAGCTTGGTTGCAAAACCATTAACAGCTCTGATGTGCAAACATTCGGCATGGAAATGGGAAGAAGATGAAAAGGCAGCATTCTGAAATCAGTACTCATAAGTCACAGCGTTATTGCAACGTATTCACCAACAGCATAAATAGAGTTACATACAGACGCTAGCCAAGTAGGACTAGGCGCAGTGTTGCTACAATATGACCGAAACAACAAGTTGAGACCAATAATGTGCATAAGCTGACAAACGAGTAAATATGAACAAAGTACCATTCAAGCAAACTTGAAACACTAGCAGTGGTCGGCGCATTAGAAAGACTAAAAGTTCGCCTGATAGGAATAACATTTCTGATCGTAACAGATTGTAATTCTTTAAGAAGCGCATTTATGAAGAAACATTTAGTACCCAGAATTGGAAGATGGTGGCTGAGAACACTGGAATTTAATTTTAACATTGTGCACAGACCTAGAACCCAAATGCAACATGTGGATGGGTTATCCAGAAACCCACTTGACCTTGCAGAAGATAGAGATGTAGCGAACGGCATCTACACACATCTCTGCTCTTTAGATACCGATGATTGGTTGAAATTACCACACAAAACCGATAAGAAGTTAAAGCAAATTATGGAACTATTAGACAGAAAAGAAGTCACGACAAAAGAAGAGCAAATGATAAGAGAAGACTATGAAGTAAGAGATGGACGATTATTTAGAAAACTAAATGGAAAATTATTATGACTTGTACCTTCAAAAGCGCGATGGAAGATTGTGAAACACAACCAAGGTGATATAGGACATTCAGCCTTCAACAAAACTGTGGAGAAGTTACAGAGAAGCTATTGGTTTCTAAGAATGACACGTTAAGTAAAGAATTGCATTGGGGCGTATTTCGAATGTTTGTATAATAAACACCCTGGAGGCAAGAAACCCGGAAAACTGCACAACATAAACAAGATAGGTATTCAATTCCACACATTCCACTTAGATCATTTGAGACCATTTGTGAAAAGTAAAAGAGGAAATAGTTACGTATTGGTCATCATCGTGGATGGATTTACAAAATTCACGCTACTTAGAGCTGTCAAGAGAACATTATCAGTGATTACAGCTCGTGCACTTAATGACATTATTAATATATTTGGCGCACCTTATCGAGTAATAGCAGATAGAGGCACAGCATTTATAGGCAGAGAATTTGAGAAGTTATGTGCAGATAAGAATATAGTTCATATCAAAATGCAACTGCGACGCCAAGAACGGTAGTGAAAGGATAAATTGTGACAAATTCCATAGCACAATGAGCAAGATTTGAATGGAAACGATTGTGATGAAAATCTAGACAAATTCAGTGGAGATAAATAAACGATACACCAGACAATAAAAGATACCCCATTTAAACTTTTATTGGATTATCAATCAAGATCACCCAACGGTACCCTATAGAAATGAGTTAAAAAAGATACAATAAAAGACGTTCGAGATATAAGGAGACAAGAATGAAAACACAATAAATTGTTAAGAAAACAGAAAACGCAGTACGATAAAAAGCGATGCGAAAAAAGTATAATATTGGAGAGCATTGTAGTAGTAGAAAGAGCAATGCAAAGAATTGAGAGAAAATAGATGAGAATGCAAGGACACGTACGTTGAAAAAGCTCACACTATCGATATTTAATAGAAGACATAATGAAGTTCAAAGGACGACAAAAGTGATATTTATAGAGTAGCAGCAGTTGTACTGCTTTGAAGAAATATATTTAGAGTTAGAGCCGATTATGAAGAAAGGGATAGTAATGAAAGCAAAGAGAGATAATTATTTAAACGTAAGAAGAACATAATAATGAAACCAGACAGATGCCGAGAAGTATGAGATTTCATAATTATTATTAGCAAGACATCTAGCGACTCCATTGAAAAGAAACTAAGTTTGAAAATGCAGACAGTTGGTAGTGCTGTCACGCAAACAAGTGAAGTTAGATAGTGAAAAGGACAGTTAGTAAACTGACTGTTTTTTTAATTTGTAATCATGAGACCGTTTATAATTGTTCTTATGTCTTCGTACTACGTACATATATTTTATTACAATGTACAAAGAAACGTTAAGCATTATTTATTTTTTAATCAACATAGTATATATTACAATGAAGCTTTTAATTTCATTCGTTCATTTGAATTAAGTGAATTAACATTAATTATATTGTTAATTAGTAGGCCGGAGTAAGTTTCATATGGACTCGAGAATGGGGATATAATTATTACTGTGAAATGCATCTGTTTCCCTTTATCTTAGTCGACGTCCACTTGAAGAAAGACGGGTTTATAATTTATACGTCTTATATATATTATAAATGCAGGACTTAAAAACGTATGTCGATTCTAAAGTCAAAGCGCATGACGCTGTCAGATGTCTTGTTGGTTATTTAACTTCAAATTATTCTTTGTATTTCGTTTCGTATAATCGCATCGTGTTTTGTAGTTATAATAATTTATCTTTCGTTTCGTAATTTATTAGTTTCCATTGCATTTGTAAACAACAGTTTTTTCAAAACTATTATTATTAATTAAAAATTATTATTAATTTTATTCAATACATAAATAAAAAGTTTACCTCGAGTAGGATTTGAACCTACGACCTGTACTTTGATAGAGTACCGCGCTAACCAACTGCGCCATCAAGGTTCAAGCCCCAAGCGATGTAAATTTTGTCTTTATGTATGTAGAACTGATGTAAATTCTAAACATAATGAGACTACAATCAAATTACTTATATTAATGGAATGTGAGCCTGCAATATCGCAAGGATTCACACATACCAAAGCAACTTGAATAATATTAAATTATTATATGTTTTTGTTATGAACGAATAAGTTCAAAGGTGAATATGTAATTAAAAATTATTATTAATTTATTAAATACATAAATAAAAAGTTTACCTCGAGTAGGATTTGAACCTGCGACTTGTACTTTGCTAGAGTACCGCGCTAACTAACTGCGCCATCAAGTTTCAAGCCCCAATCGATGTAAATTTTGTCTTTATGTATGTAGAACTGATGTAAATTCTAAACATAATGAGATTACAATCAAATTACTTATATTAATGGAATGTGAGCCTGCAATATCGCAAGGATTCACACATACCAAAGCAACTTGACTAATATTAAATTATTACGAGGTAAGTTTATAATGCAAAATGTATTTCCAATTGATTGAATGAATTTATTTATTTTGCAGCAAATAATGATGTCATTAAAAGGTAAACCTTTGAAAAGCCAAACTCAAGAAATTATTGTTGAAATGGAGTAAATCACTGTATAATTTTAAGCACACATATTACTATCGAAAAACTCCAAACTGAACTTAAAGAACATAAAATATTTACCCTCAGTAAAACGAGTTTGAAACAATTGTGACACAAAATTCGTTTTGAATTCAAAGTTGACGATGGAAGAAGGCGTTTAATGGAGCAGGTTCATATTGCTGGTGCTCGAGCAACATTTTTGCGAAAATATTTTGCTAATAAAAGTTGTGAAATTAGTTACGATCCTGTCTTTTTGGATGAGACGTGGATTTTTAGTCGAGGAAGCGTTCGAAAATCATGACATGATAATGATTTAAAAAGCACAAAGAACGAATCTCTAGGAGAAGGGAAACGGTAATTAAAATAGTCCGATTTGTTAAACAGATTTTTAACCGAGCAAATTTTGGTTTTATCGTGCTGGCAACAAGGATGGTTTTATACCTAACTCATCATTGGTATTTTCCAGTAAAAGTAAGACAGCAGACTACCACGATAATATGAACGCTGATTTATTTCAAAAATGGTTTCAAGAATAGCTTTTACCAAATTTAGAAAAACCAAGTTTGATCATTCTTGACAATGCCAGTTATCATTCTACATTAGTAGAAAAATTACCTTCAACTAGTTGGAAGAAAGAAGATCTTCAATTTTTAAGAAAACACAGTATTACTCATTCGAATGATATGCTGAATGTGGAATTATTACAAATTGCCAAGGATTTACAAGTTCCAAAAACATATACAATTGATGAAATCGCTCCAATGGGTACCTCCGTATCCCTGCCAATTCAACCCTATCGAGTTAATATGGGCAAATTGTAAAAAGTATTAAAACAAAAACGTAGGAGGATAGGGCTTCAGGGACTAGAACGTTTTATCGCTATGGAAGGATTCAAGTAACTGGAGAACTGTGGCAAAAGTGTATTTTACATGCTGAAAAGGAAATGAGCCAGTGGTGGGACGTTAAAAAAAGAGCTGAGGAAATGGTAAAACCTCTAGTAATCAATGTCGGAGAGTCGAGTGAAGATGATAGTGAAAGTGAACGTGATGAATTTTAATTATAAGATGTCCAATATCTGAATTTAAAGCAAAAATTAGAATCAAAGAATTATATTTAACGTATACCTTTTTTTAACATCCAATACAGTGTATTGATTTATGACAAAATCAGTTATTTATAAGTGGCTTCGATAACCAAATTACAGTCTTAACTTTTTTGACGCAGTGAGATCTGTCGGCTAAAAACGATCCTCAACAATTAACCAAACTTTTCGCACTTCATTCGGGCACTGCCAATTTAGCTAATTCGTTTCTTATTGAATATTATTGATTTAATTCATTTGTAAAACAGATCCAAAACGAAATTTTGTTGACCTGGTCTCGGTTCTGATAATCGTTAACAGTTGTACAATATATTTTCTTATATGACTACCCACACTCGGTGGACTTTACATGCCAGAATAAGTGCGAACAGACCTTAAACGACTTTATTTATACGAGTGGATGAGGATTTTTAAGACCTTTAGGATGCTAAATCCCGAGATGTTCGAACAATAATTTTATTTCAATTTGACAGCGCCTTAAATTTGAAAATAACCTAGAAACATTGACGATGTTTTGTTGGTATTCAAAATTACTAACTACATGAACCAATAGCGTCATACGTTTTTAAAATCTTAAACCATGCTTTACTAAAAGATGAGTCATAAGACACCTCTCGCCAGCCCGACTATATTCTATATAGGTTTCCAATTTTCTGAATACTAGTAGTTAAACAGATATTCTAAAAATAAAAAAAGTTTCTTTTTAAGATTTTATTTCCCTTTAACAAAAATGAAAATGGCAGTGAAAAAAACATTTTTTTAAAGCTTCTAATGCTAAACTACAATATAAATAGTCGCATTTACTTCTTCAAAATTTTCTCAAAATGAATGCCAAAAAGTGAAAAAAACATTTCATTTTAAAATTCTATTCTTTAAAAATCAAGGCTTAAAACTGCTGAGGTAGTAATTCTTTTTCGAAACCTACAAAAGCCAAACTACAATAAAACAGTTACATTTAAATTAGCTAAATTGTAATTTTTATGATTAACTGTGATTCTGTTACCCCGAAACACTTGAAATAGTGTATATATTACATGGAAGTTTCTATTTTCATTGGTGCTATGGAATTTAGTAAATTAATATTTATTCTGTTGGTGTTTTAGTATAATTTTCTAATTTTCTGAATGCGAGTAAAAACAAATATTTTTTTCAAAATTTGAAATCAAAATTCATGTCATAGTAAAAAGGGAAAAAACAATTCATTTCAAAATTCTGTTTTCCTTAATAAAATAAAAATTAAAATGGCCGAGGTAAATTTTTTTTAGAGGTTATTTAATTTTCCGCTACACTTTTCAAATTTTTAGTCTGACAGCGATAGTAGTGTTGAGCAGTTTTTAAAGAAATCACAATTTTCTTTTTCAAAAACTGATTTAGTTGGTACCTCTTCAAATATAAGTATTAATATAATTAACTATCCAAACATTCCATCTACCTCAACACAACCTGTAGTGGTTCAAGTAGACAGTGACAGTATAAATAAGAAAAAGACTTCTAAAGTAAATAGAGTGAAACCAAAAGAGCAAAGAATGATTGTAAAATTAATAAACGTGTGACAGATTCAACATCGGATGCAGATGTAAGTTGTTAAATTAGATTTCATTTCTATCAATAATGTTTCAGAAATACAATAATTTAAATCCACATCAATTGAATAATATAGCAGCACGTATTGAAATCTTCCATCAACTGGGTGTTGTTGTCAACGATAATATTACATCTTGTAAAAATAAAAATAAAAATAAAACAAAAAAATTAAAGACACAAAGCTTACAAAAGGTATGATTACAACTAAAGGATCTAATAAATATGCTTGAATTTTAGACTACAAAGGGAAAGAAAAATAATAGTAGAAAAGTGAACATAGGAGCTACATGTCAGAGTTTTGGTGTAAAGCAATGTTTGTGTTGTAATTTAGATAAAGACGATTTAAATCAAGTAACAAATTTCGATCAATTGGAAACGAATGAAGGTAATTTTAGTAAAGCAGTAGAAGAAAAATTGTCTACTGATGCTTTAAATCGATTAAGAGAAAGAGAAGATCAATTAGTGCAGTTGCAACAGAGACAGTTATTACGACACTCAGAAATTGGTACTGCGAGTGTTGCGCAGGTAAATTCAGTATTTTGTAACTAGAGTTGCTTTTATGTTATATATCTTAAGATGGGTTAATAGTTAAAAAAATTACACAATGCTTCAAGACTCTTGAAAAATTACTTTATAAAAATAAGACTTAAAACTGGGCGTTATTTAAATTTTTATTTACATTCTGTGTGTAATATTTTATTTTTTACACACAGGTATGCTTTAATTAATTTATTTGTCATCACCATTTAACATGTTTGTCGGGGCTTGCATTACCGGTTGTGCATTTAAGTTGGATTCTCTTTCATTGTTACATACTTATGTCAACCTAACCCCATCAACCAATGAAATAACAAATTTCAAATTTTGGACCAATCACATTTCGATTAACTGATAAGTGTTACATAACATAACCTTTTTGTGTCATCAAAAAAGTATAGGTAACTACAACAAATAAATACAAAAAATGGTTTATTTATTAAATTAAATTGTCTAGATAACTACAAACTGAAACTATTGGATAGATAAGATTAATTTTTTACAGTTTTCATTACTAAAGTTATGAAATAATCAAGTAAAATATATTTTGTGTGTAGTTCCTTTGCTTCGATATTGCTGCCTAAGGATGCATTATAGCTTGTTGCTTGACGAAATTTACAGTTGTGCAAATTTTCGTCGCAAAAAGCTCTCATGAATCCCGTTAGCCAGTATTAACGACGATTCACTATGCACTTAATATATTACCGTTCATAAATTTAATGTGATTTAAAACAAATATTTTAATTTTTTTGTCTTAAATACGTTATCATGTGGTGTCCGAATTATAACTTGCTTTATTTACAAGAGTAGTCTTATTATGTTATGAGCTATGAGGTGTCCATCGGATAAATTCAGATACTACCGATTAGTTTCATATTGAAAACGTGGGGTAAATATATTAAAGATTCTTAAAAGATACATAATTGGATTGTAATAATTTATGAATTATATTTGTTTTTTTTAATTCGACAACAAATAAACAGTGTTTATAATATGATTTATTTTATGTTACTATAATGTTTTAGGTTAAACAAGTAATAGGTTACATTGGAAAACTTGATTATGCTTCCTCTAGAAACTGAAAGTGTTAACATAATTAATCTATGATTTCAGGTATGCTATTGTAGTAGTACTACAAGAAGATACAACTTATTTTGATGTTATCACACCTGGTAAATTATAGATGTAAATATTGTTGAATAAACTCTAAAGCTTTTGCTGTTTTTATTAAACATTATTAATGTATAATTTACATGATATACAATAATTTCTTCAAAGCTCTGTGCATTCTTAAATGTGTTGACTTATTTATTATTGTTATTTTTATTATTATTATTACAAAATGAAACTATAATGAGGCAACATGAACATATGTAATTAATAAAATGATGTTTTTAGTAGAGTGTATCATGTTTCTTCATCATGCTAGTTAAGTCATTGCTCAACAGCTCATAGCGTAATAAAACTACTTTTGTGTGCATTATTACAGATGTGCAGTAAAATAAAGGTATCTTGTTTGCATGTAGTGTGCGGTGCTGCCATTTTCAATGTAACTGTACGAAAAATTCCAAATATTGTACTGACGTCCTAGTGGAAAACGCAGTAACTACAAAAATGATGTTTCGAGAAAAATGGGTTTAAGCTTTTGTCCTTTGTTACATTATTATAAAAATACCATACTTTTATTAATTGCATATTAAAGTATGGGTATGTTTTTGTTTTTATGCATAGTTTTTGTACTATTTAGTGATTTTGGTAAAAAATAATTGAAGAAAATGCATTTTAGCCTAGCAGTTCAATTATCGTAATCTAATCATTACTCAACCCCTTCTTGTTGTCAAAGCGGTAGGACTTGTTTTAAGGTTGCTCAGCTTCTATCTTTCAGATAGTGAAATAAATACATGTTTAAATGACAAGTTCTAAATCAATAAAGTAAGGGTTAGTTTTTGAACAGATTTTATACCCAGCGGTTTGAATATTAATAACAATCAAAGATAATAATAATCTAACCAGTAGTCTTTGTAACGTGTAAAAGGCGCTTTAGTTGAAATAGGCGCGATAATAACGTTTAGGGTTGCTATAGCATTGAATTTCTACGAAAAATACGGCTCTTTTAAACCCATACCAGATGTGATTGTTAAAACTTGTAAAATTTTAAAGTAAACTTAAAGCGTAAACACCACCCTTTTGTCTAAGGACTGAACTCAAACAGGTAAACATTTTTTGCAATAACAATGAATCATAATGAACTAATAAAATAACTTATTGTAGCCTACGGCAGCGCGTAGTATAAAACACTCGTAAATACATATCTGTAACTTTAGAAAAAATACCAGATGTGATTCATCCTTGTAATGAACCCCTTTCTATAACAAATCCAAACGTAAGCATTGTCATACGAACTGTTTTATTAGCTTAAATGATAAAAATAAATAACTAGATAAAATCTGTAATCCAAAGTATAAAAAAAAGCTAATAAATAGATAAATAAACAAATAACTGGCTCTAATTTGGAATTAAATAATTTTCTTTTCGAGAATAAATAACAGCAAGTCGCGTTATCTAATTCTAAATACAAGTAGCAAGTTACTGAATAGATTTTTAACGGTTTGAATATTACTGATAAGAAATATTAATAATCTAAACAGTAGAAGTTTGTAACGTGTAAAATGCCTCTTTAAAGAAAAAAGGCGAGTAAATAATATTTAGGATTGCTATGGCATCGAACTTGTACCAAACAATGGTTCCTCTACAATCCCATGCCGGGTGATTGTTGAAACTCATAAAGTAGTACTGACAAACATAAAAACTACGAAGGATGTGCCCGGCAGATCCGTAGTAAGTGGTAAGTTTTTGAACATTTTTTTCTTTTTCAACTTTGAACGTCGATCCAACTTTTATTTTGGTACTATATGTGATTTTAAGTTTAATTATAACAGTGTGTCTTATGGTATATTTTTCCTTGACTGCAAATTCAAATTTAAGCCAACTTTTACCTTCGTTACTATGTTTGATCTTAATTGTAATTAATTATTCCTAAAAGTAAACAATGTCGGGAGAGCTAACAGGACCATTATCGTTATTTATTGTTACCCTGCAATTGAATAAAGGAAACTTAGAGGATTGAAACGTAAGTTGTCACGGTTCGCGACAATAATAAAACAGATTTGATAAATAAATATTAAATTAAATAACAAAGAAATAACTATAACTCGGAAAGCTAAATTAAAAATAATTGAAGCATTTGGTCGCAAATAAATAACAGCAAGTCCGGTACAGATAAATTAGTTTTAATACTTATATAAAGAAAACTGTTTTTGTTGTTTGGTCAATATGGAGAAAAAAGAATTTCGAGTGTTAATTAAACATTATTTTTTACGTGGAAAAACAAAGAAACCGAGGAAAAGTTACATAAATATTATCCTGAAAGTTCTCCGTCCCATGGAATGATTTGTAAGTGGCACGGATGATGCTGAACGTCCGGGACCGTCATTTACTGTAACTACTCCAGAAATGGTTAATAAAATCCGTGCCCTTGTACTTAGCGATCGTCGAATAAAAGTACGTGAGATATCTAATGAAGTAAATATTTCAACCGAACGGGTATGCATGAAATTTTACATATGAAAAAGCTATCTGCGAGGTGGGTGCCGCGTTTGCTTACTGATGATCAAAAGCTCGCTCGCATTAAAAATTCAAACGAATATTAGGCTATCTTCGTAATCCAAGTGAATTTTTCCGTCGATATGTCACAGTAAATGAACCTTGGGTACACCATTATACCCCCGAAACAAAAATGCAGTCGAAACAATGGACTTCATCCGAGGAACGTGCTCCCAAGAAAGCAAAAACCGTTTTTTCGGCCAATAAGGTCATGTCCACAGTATTTTGGGATTCCAAAGGTGCAATCTTTATTGATTATTTAGAAAAAGGGAAAACGATAATTGGCCATTGTTATGATGATTTGCTGACACGTTTTCATGCCGAACTTAAGAAAAAACGACCGCATTTGTTGAAGAAAAGAGTTTTGTTCCATCACGATAATGCGCCTGTCCAAATGGGGACAAATGTCTGCTATTGTTGTAGAAAAATTAGCTCAATTGCGTTACGATTTATTGCCTCATCCGCCATATTCACCTGATCTGGCTCCCTCCAACTACTTTCTGTTCCCAAACTTAAAAAAATGGCTTGGTGGAAAGCGATTTCAGACAAATGAAGAGGTGATGGCAGGGACAAACGCGTATTTTGCGGAACTTCCGAAAGATTATTTTTTGGATGGTTTGAAAACATTGGAAACTAGCTGGGCTAATGTGAACGATGTGAATGATGTGAATGCTGTGAATGATATGAATGATGTGAATGATGTGAATGATGTGAATGATGTGAATGATGTGAATGATGTGAATGATGTGAATGATGTGAATGATGTGAATGATGTGAATGATGTGAATGATGTGAATGATGTGAATGATGTGAATGATGTGAATGATGTGAATGATGTGAATGATGTGAATGATGTGAATGATGTGAATGATGTGAATGATGTGAATGATGTGAATGATGTGAATGATGTGAATGATGTGAATGATGTGAATGATGTGAATGATGTGAATGATGTGAATGATGTGAATGATGTGAATGATGTGAATGATGAATGATGTGAATGATGTGAATGATGTGAATGATGTGATGAATGATGTGAATGATGTGAATGATGTGAATGATGAATGATGTGAATGATGTGAATGATGTGAATGATGTGAATGATGTGAATGATGTGAATGATGTGAATGATGTGAATGATGTGAATGATGTGAATGATGTGAATGATGTGAATGATGTGAATGATGTGAATGATGTGAATGATGTGAATGATGTGAATGATGTGAATGATGTGAATGATGTGAATGATGTGAATGAAGTGAATGAAGTGAATGAAGTGAATGAAGTGAATGAAGTGAATGATGTGAATGATGTGAGTGATGTGAGTGATGTGAGTGATGTGAGTGATGTGAGTGCTGTGAGTGGTGTGAGTGATGTGAGTGATGTGAGTGATGTGGATGATGTGAATGATGTGAATGATGTGAATGATGAATGGTGTGAATGGTGTGAATGGTGTGAATGGTGTGAATGGTGTGAATGATGTGAATGATGTGAACGATGTGAACGTTGTGATCGATGTGAACGATGTAAACGATGTGAACGATGTGAACGATGTGAACGATGTGAACGATGTGAACGATGTGAACGATGTGAATTTGTGAGTGATGTGAGTTATGTGAATGATGTGAATGATGTGAATGATGTGAATGATGTGAATGATGTGAATAATGTGAATGGTGTGAATGATGTGAATGATGTGAATGATGTGAATGATGTGAATGACGTGAATGATGTGAATGATGAATGATGTGAATGGTGTGAATGGTGTGAATGGTGTGAATGATGTGAATGATGTGAATGATGTGAACGTTGTGAACGATGTGAACGATGTAAACGATGTGAACGATGTGAACGATGTGAACGATGTGAACGATGTGAACGATGTGAACGATGTGAATGATGTGAATGATGTGAATGTTGTGAGTGATGTGAGTTATGTGAATGATGTGAATGATGTGAATGATGTGAATGATGTGAATGATGTGAATGATGTAATGGTGTGAATGATGTGAATGATGTGAATGATGTGAACGTTGTGAACGATGTGAACGATGTAAACGATGTGAACGATGTGAACGATGTAACGATGTGAACGATGTGAATGCTGTGATTGATGTGAATGATGTGTAGTAAATATTCGCCAAATTCTTCAAACGTGTCGCTATGTTGGCTTCTTGGTCAGTGGTGAAGACAGCTTCTCTTCCTAGACGTGGACCACGCGTCATAGATTTTTGAGTCTCTTTAAAGGATACTGAAAGGAAAGCATGATCCTTAGGAGCACTTCTAATGGACTTGCCATTTTGAACCTCTTTGATAGCTACTTCGGACATTTCTCTATTCTGTTACATTTTATTGTTCTCCATAAATCTTAAATGGCTTATCTCGAAGCAATCTTTTAAAAGATTCATCACTGATTACCCACATTGTTTGTCAGTGAAGTAGCACTTTGATAGGGTTAAAATTTTATAAGATACACAGACACACATTTTATACCCATATCTTATAGGTTTGCCGTGTTTAAATTTTTTGGCGCCATGCCTTCCAAACTTGGGTACCACACTTTCATCAATACTGAGCTCTCTTGAAATTCGAAATTATCTAAAAGTCGTTTTGTTCAGAGTCCGTATAAAGGTCTCATTTTCCAAAACTTATCAGTTTCAGGTAGATCTGAATTATCAGCACAATGTAGGTATTGTTTTATCGTTTCGAATCGGTTTCGACTCATCGAACTTACAACTGCTATATTGCAAGCTTCCAATTCTACTTCCCACCTCAGTCTCCATCTGGGAGCTATACGATAACCTGACAGTAAAATATTACTACGAAACAAGGCATTCCGCTAATATCCATTATAAAATTGGGATATTTGTTTTCATTCATTGTATCTTTTACTGTAAAATTTGTTACAACTTCAAAAACCGAGTCGTCAAAAATCTTTCAAAGCAGACTACGAGATTTAAGGAATTTCAGAGAGGTTTTGCATCTAGGTAACTTGTGGGAAGTTTCCATAGTCCATATGTTTTGACCAATTTCTATTTGTTGGGAAAATCAGTTTTTTATTTCAGACAAACTCATGTTTATTTCTTCGTCGCTATCACTGCCGTAGTATGGGAAAACCGCTAAGTTTATTTACATCATTACATTCGTCTTCGTTGCCGTTCCTCAATGAACTGAATTAATTCTTTAGTAGTATAATGTCTGAAAATACCAAAATGTTTATGTTCTCATCCATACCCACTGTTCCGTTAGTGTAACACAGACTTTTTTGCAAAATCTATCAAACGTGTAAAACAAAATTCTTAGTTTTTGTTACATAGACAGTTTCTTACAACATAAGAGAGCTAAAAATCAAAATACAATATTTTACACAAACAACAAAAATCTACTAGATCCTTACTTTTTGAACGCCATTATTTAACTTCAAAACAACAAACCGTCGACTGTGTAAATAACTGCACTGCTAGACGCGCATGTGATTACTAAATGAATACATCGCACTAGCAGAGAATCGAATAAGCCAAGCTCGTGTGGAAATGAAACTCATATAGATAACAAAAACGCGCGAAGAGCTTAAGCGCAATACACCTGCGCAATAGGTTATAGCGCAACATGTGCAGTAAACTACTGTTCAACCACGAAAACGTTTAATAAAGTTCTAAAAAATATATACATTGGATTAGTTAGTGGCTCAGCGGTAAATGTGTCAGACTGGTAAGTGAAAGGTATCAAGTTCGAATCTGAGAGTAAAGTGGTTGGGAAAAAATCATATCATATGAATTCGACTCAGTGCGAAAGCAGTCCTCAGGACTAAGCTTGATGCCGGAAACATCGCGCTACAAAACAAAAACTGTGGAAGTAGGCCGATCAACTCATCTAAATGAATCCGATTTGTTGAATGACGAACAGACAACACAAACATTTTTGATGGGGTAAAATTACGTGTTCCAATATTGGAACATTTTTTAAAATGGGTTAATTGAATATTTTTCGAAATTATAATCCTCTTGGATACGCATTTTTGTTTTAAACATTTTTATTCTAAATTTTATAGTTTTGTTGTAAAAAAGAAAATTAGAGGTCCTCTATCGTTGTCGGACCCTGTATACAGGGTGTCCCAAACAGTAGGATAGTATGTGTATCTTTCTTATTATTAAAGATGGAAATTTGGTTAAATGGACAATATTGTGCATTTTTGGGCGGAGTTCGATTCCGTTGAGAAACATTTCAATTTCCGAACAATTTCGAAATTATTTAAAAAACAACAAAAATCGCGGATTTCTAAAAACTCAAATATATCCGTAATTATAAAAATATGAAAAAAGTTTGCTGACCAGATACAGTACCTCGCATTCTAGTTGACCACCCTATACACAATCGATACCGTTTTACAATACTGTTAGTAACTGTGTTTCGATGAACACCGTTAAAGGCCGCCACCATTCCTTTACGTAGTTCTGCATTATTGTAATGGAAATTACTACCATGCACTTTATTTTTACAGTTCCCCATAAATAAAAGTCCGAGGCGTTAAATCTGCGGATCTTGCTGGCCACTGATTATGTGTATTGGTGGCAATTACTCTATTATCAAAACGGTCGTTTAAATATCGGATAACATTGCCAGCATTATGTGCGGGAGCGCCATCCTGCTGATACCATATTTGAACATTTTGTGCCAAAGTTAGATCATCTAATAAATCTTCAAGATATGTTTGTAGAATTTCCATGTAACGCTGCGCTGATAAGGTTCCATAAAAATTATAGGACCAACTTGTAACAACCCATTTTGAGTTGTATTAAAATATACCGTAATTTAGGTCTTTCGTTCATTCAGTTGTAAATATAAGAAAAATTTTAATTTTTGCATTATAGCTATGAGGCAGGCAACTTAATTTGCATTTTGGTGTAACTTAAGTGCATATCTTCTTAAGGGTATATACTTCTTAAAGGTTTATACTCCCACTTTAAATTATTCTGCTCATATCTTTTGCGCACCGCTATATCATCATCTAATTTCAAAGCATCCTTTTTTTCTCTTCTTGATGAATGTTGTGTTGTTAGGAAGCTTTTTTGGTTTCCACCTATATTTTGTGAAAGTGCCATTGATTTAATGGTAAGATATCTTTAACGCATTATACAAAAATTAAAAATTTGCTCTTTGCAGGCACTTTCTTTTATTTTTACTTTGATTTACACTTTTATTACAATTACTTTTCTACTTTAATTACTAAAGGCCGGATTTGTAGGCAAAATAAAACATAAAATTAGGCAAAAAAAATCAAAAACAGGCATTTTCAGGCAAAAACAATCTGGTTAATACTATTAATAATATTAATAGCAAAGAAATAAAAATCGCTAATTTTCTCAAGTTTCATTTATACTATTCTTTATTTACACGTAAAATGAATGCGCTACTATGTATTTCTCTAAATTATTTTCTGTAAAATTCGTTCTTCTATCACTTAAAATGTATTTATGTTGTGAAAATGAACGTTCCACATCATAAGAAGTGATGGGCGCTATTTAAAACAGGATATTTCTTTAGGAGACAAGCTATCCATTATTTCACACTCTCCTCAAGGGCATTTTGATGTTGTTAATTTTTTTCCAACCTGGGTTTTTCAAGAACCATAACAATTTTTGGTGAATTTTTCTCCTTTGATTCCAGGAAAGTTCAATAGAGCTTGATTCACTAACTTCGTGCTCTCCGTTAGGGATAGAGATGGATCCTCCAATTGTTTGATTATTCTTGGAAGGTGGCTAAAATGGGCTCCAATGTAACCTAAATCAGCCACTACAGAATCAGATTGAAACGCAGCTTTGGCATCTTTCAGAATTAGGCCTATGTCTTTGCACCCAGATTCTTAACAATTACGGTTTCAAAATAGATAAATCGAACATTTACTCAAAGAAGAATTTGAATGTGCACCTTTTTAATCTCCCCAAAATGCTGGTTGTAATATAGAGCCGCCTCAACCAAGTCCCCAACGGGTGATGACGGTGCTGGAGGAAGAGAAGTCTGGGGAAGCATAACTTTAAAAGTAGCGCACCTACTGGGGCTTTTAAAAACTTTCTTAACTGCTGAAATTAGAGCATTAACATCGGGAAAAAGATTTGTAATTTCTTCCGCCACACTATGCATGCCATGGCTACGCACGTTATGTGTACCATTTTTCATAAAGAGCATTAAAGCTTTTCCAGCTTTAATCATGTAGAGCTGCATCTGTTACTAGCAGCAAGAGGCGGTCGTCTCGGTCCTCAGAAGGCCACAAAATTTCTATTGAAATTTAATGGAAAGAGTAAATTAAATATATACAGTTAGTTTTGAAATTGACTTACTCAATGCCGCTTTTGTCGTACGGGCTATTGAGGCATGATTTGCAGCATCCAAAAATTTTGATAAAATAAGACGAGGCTTAGTGCCATTTGGAGAAAGGCCACCAACCACAACATTTGCAACATACCGCCCTAGAGTGTCCGTGCTCTCATCAATCGAAAGCCAAATAGGATTTTCACCTACTTCCTCTCGGATGGCTGTTATTGCCTGATTTTATTAAGAAAAAAAATTTTTATTTACTACCGTCTTTTACATTAAAACAAGTTATCTCTGTACTTACTGTGTCGTACATATTTTCAAGGTAATTTTTCCGAAGTGTCGATTCATCCGGTATTGTTTTTGAAGACAGAGCCCGAATGTTGATCTACGTGATACTTTTTTACATGCAACCTAAAATAAGAAACAGAATTAATGGAATGGTTACTTAAACAAAAAAACTAATACTGCAAGTGAAATTCAGTATTTAAAAATGCAAATGTACACTTACCTCTTTACTGCAGACTTTACAAAAATAATTTTTCCGTCAGTTGTGTAAACGTCATTTCCAGAAATCCATTGCCTTAGATACGAACTACGGCTTTCTTTAACTTTCGGCATTATTCAACAAAAAATATTTCACAAAGAAATGCAAATAGAGGCAAAACAAATTGTTAACAGGTCACTTAAACAAACTGCACTGCTTAACACAAAGTTGCACACACAAATACGGCGTAACGTAAATGCAACTTCGGTATGCGATTTCTGTTCGGAACACATCGAGCACTTCTTGGAAAAATGTTTACTTTATGAGAAGTAATTGTTATTTTAGTACCTATTTTTAAATCCGGACAGTAAACTTCGGCTTATCAGTTGTCTCGTCATTAGTGACTCACGCTTAAGAAGGCACTAGAAAAACACGTGCTAGCTTGTGGATAATGTACCTATTATTTTCAGGCGATATTTTCTATTGCGAAACAAAATTATTTAAAAATTATCGACACATACCGGAAAAAAGGTATGTAGTTATAAATTGTCAATTCAGGCAAATTTTACGTAAAATCCTTCAAACAGGCAATTTTAGGCAAAATAAAATGTCTGTAGGAGCATCCCCACCTCTGAAAACGAATTTATAATTTATTAAAATAGCAATATCTATTAGCAAAATAAACAGGCAATATAGGCAAAATCCGGCCTTTATTAATTACAATTGATTTTACGATTGCAATTTTGCATTCAAAATTCAAGCAAATGCAATAAACAGATTATTCCATTTCATGAAGATAAATTTATTAGAAGGAAAATCCATTTATGGGCGTGGTTTACCACGTAAAGTGTTATTTCGAGATATTGCGCAATATTGATGCCAAGATGACATCACCTAGGTTTGCATTTCCGCATTTATTTCTGTAATACTAGGGGTTCTCAAGAAGTATTATATTTAGTGACAGGTATTTATATCAATAATTTAGTAATTTAAGGTTTTACAATTAGTTTTAAGATATATTTTATATAATTCTAACTTTAAATATTTAATAAACATAGTTGTTTATATTTTATTTTTACATTTAGATAGAATTTTTATTGTAAACAACCTTGGTTTAGTTATTCCGAGCATAAATAAAAATAACTTGGCGTCCGAGATCATTTTATTAGTGTTACACTGCAATTTTTTATTATTTATGTTAAGTGGAAATAATTTAAGCATAATTGTGGTAATTAAGCAAATCAAAGATTGAACCACCCTACGTTAATATACCGACTGAATCAAAGGCATTATTTATGTTGAATGGTATTTTATTTCCAGTTAGTTTAACGATTTGTTTTAGAGAACGATTTAACTCATTCATTTATACATTTTTATTATACTTGTGTGGATTTTCCTGTGCCCAATGGTGCTCATTATGGCGATTAAATAATCCACAATTGGAGAAGTAGGATTCGTGAGGATTTATAAAATCACCATTTTCTGCAATTTTATTTAAAACCATCTACAAAATGCTGTTCTACGGATATTATCATTTGGTCGCAAAGTCTGCCCAGTGTGTAGTTTATATGCGTGGAAATTGTGTTTTTTTAAATTCTGTATGATATTAGTCTTAGACTGATTAACGCGAGCTTCAATTTCTCGAGTCGAAATATTCGCATTTACTTGCACACAAGCTAAAGTTAATTTATCATCTTCAGTAACCACGTTTATGTTCCTATTGCTTTTAAGGCAACCATAATGCTGCATATTTGAATCTAATCTTGCAAATATTTTCATGTCCGGTTGCCTACGCTCTGGAAAATTTGTTAGATATTCTTGAGCAGCAAGACGGAGTTTTTGTAGCACTTTATGTATGTACAAAACATATCATATTGTTCATTTGTTGGAAAGGTCGCCATTAGAAATAATTAAAGAAAACAATTATTATAAATTTATAACTTAATAATACAAAACAGCAATACTAATTATTTACACAATAAATAAACTAATACAACTTGACAGTTAGTCGTATTATAATAAATTTTGTTTTATTGTTAATCATGGCTACTTGATTTAAAATGAAAACAATTAATATTTCCCATAATTTTTTATTCGTACATAGGTTGTTATACATCGTTGAAAAGAGAAAAAAAATCCCATTTAATTGTGAAAAATCTAATACGGCTCCCATTTAAAATAAGAAAGTTGCTATTAATATCTTGAAACCGCCATCTTGAATTTTATTTTGAGGTCATTTTAAGTGTGCCTCATCGAAGTAAGTAACTTTGATCTGAAACTTTTGTCATATCTTTTATAATTGCGGAGAAATCGGCGATTTTGTTTTTTATTTTAAATTTCGATACTGTTATTGAAATGTTTCTCAACGGAATCGAACCGGCCCAAAAATGGCACAATATTGCCTATTTAACCAAATCTCTATCTGTAATAATAAAAAGATACCAACACCATCTTACTCTTTTGGGACACCTGTATATCTAATTGCACATGTAGTTCTTATTAACAAAATAAAATTTATGAAAAGTGGGATTATAAAAGATTAATTCTCATCTGTCACTGTTGATTTGATAAGTTGAAGTCAAATTAGTCATATAAGTAAATTGCATGTTAGCTTTGATAAGCTAGAACCAGTCGTATTATCACTTGTTTATTATCGGCAGTGTTTGTACAGAAACTTGTTTACTGTGTTACATCTAACCTGTTAACGAATTAAAACAGTACAAAACATCATCGATGTTAATCTTCTCCCTGAGTCAGATAGTAAAACTGTGGAACACTTAGCAAATCTAATTTTGGGTAAGCGACTACCGTGATAAGTAATATTGAGCAAGACGACCCAGGCTATTGCTAATTTGTAATATTTAGTTACCAGTTGTGATAGATTAAACAATTCTCTGTTACTTTTTAAAATAGAATTTAAATCTGGTAATGTTATAAATATAACGGTATACATCTTAATCAAAATTACATCACTGTAATTCAATTATTAAATCGCCCTGAAGATAATCCAGAACCACCGCCACAACAGGGATGTCTATTCTAAATTTTGAAAAAATACGGCATCCATTCATTCAATTAATTTTTCCTTTTCCTTTCATAAACTCCTTGGAATCTACAAAAAAATTCTAGTGCTCTTGATTTACTAATTGATTGTAATATTTTTATAAAAATACAATAAATCAATAACAAGGAATCAGACTCTTATTAAAAAATATTAAAAGTAACAACGCCACGATTTATATAAAATTTCAATTTAGGTAAGTATCTATTGAATTATAGAAAGTAAATGGGCCAAAATTTTTTCAAAATAATTATTTCTGCTTCCATCTACAGTTCATTTTTAACTAGAGGAGCGTTTGCCAAATTTCACAAATAAAGATTATTTTCAATTGGCTGTTACGACGCCGTTTTTACACTCTCCCATGGAATAACAGAATGTTTTGTTTGACATACAGGGTGATTCACTAGTTTTACCGGGCTCTTGAGCTCATTCTACAGGTCAAAGAAAGAAAACTTCATAAATATATTGGAAACGCTTTGTAAGAGAGTACCACTAGCGAACGATTTCGATTTCAGTTTCTTTGGCTAAATGAAGATTTCAAATTCTGGGAACGTAAATTAATAATTCAATTGCTAATTATAGTTTTGAGCTGCAAAGTCGAATAAAACAGGTCCCAGATTTCTTAGTTTTTATGATATGGTGTAAAACGTCAAAAATAGTGGAGAAACACATATTTTACGTTTCACCTTTATTTTGACGTTTTACAAACGAAGAGATCTGGGACCTGTTTTATTCGATTTTGCAGCTCAAAACTATAATTAACAATTGAATTCGTCCCTTAATTGACGTCCCAGAAATTCAGGAAATCTTCATTTACCCAGAGAAACTAAAATCCGCGAAATCTTGCTAGCCGTAGCTCGCTTACAAAGCGTTTCCGAACATACGTTTATATGGAGTTTTTCTTTCTTTTGGCCTGTAGAATGAGCTCTGAGAGCGCCGGTAAAACGTGGTGAATCACTCTGTATATTTATTGCAACAAACGTCGTAACTACGTTTATAGTTTATCTTACATTTTCTTTGAATTTTGTGTCTATTTGCCAAAATGTAAGCGAAATACATCTGTTCTTATACTATACACATCTTTTATACAATACAAAGACAAATTTTCTAAGTAATCGTGTTTAATCAATCAATCAATCAATCATTATACACATTTGTGTGACCTGTAGAAAATATATCCACAATGCACTATGGTTACTAGATATTTGGTAACATTTGCATTGTAAATCAGGATTTTCCATAACGCTAAATTTCTAATCCTGAAAATCGTCCAGAAATATTTTGTTTGGCAAATGGATTAATGACGTCTGACCAAAAATATTTACTAGTTCTGAAATGATGGTTTTCAGTGTTCGCTGTTACGGGTCTCGGTCAACGCTTGCAATCTTGCAGTCAAATTCTCCTCGGATACTTGTCGTCTACACGGTTTTTGTTCGGGACTGAGCAGCTTGTCTTGCTTATCTTCATGTAGAATTTTAAACACACGTGTTTCTGAAACTCCTATTTCTAGCAATAATCAAAACTTTTACTCGGCGGTCAATCAACGCCAAATCGTCAACTTTCTTGGTGATTTAGTCGTTGGTTCGTGCTTTCAAAGGTCCTCCACACTTTGGGTCATCATGAATGGATTCTATCACATTTGAACTGCTTGCTGCAATGTTTGATTTGAAAATCGGACGGGCTGTTTTCCCATATACTGCCACCATTCTTTTATGGCTATTCTTCTGGCTAGTGCCTTCTTTCGATAAAAATTCCATGACGCTTCTGTGTTCAAGTTGCATGTCATTCATTTTCGCCTTACTAAACTGATATAAAAATGACAATTGTTAAGCGATTGGAACCAAACTTGGAGATGACACTCTAAGAAAATTTGCGGAATAGCATATTGTTTTCATAGCTCATAACATAAGAAACTCCTCGTATTAAAAAAATTAAATATAACGCAATACAACCTTCTGATTTACAGAAAATTTGAAAAGTGCTTCCATCTAGTAACACTAACTTTCAATTCTGAAAATCGTCCAGAAACCATTTTTCTGGCCTAGGTCGAGAAAGTGTTAAAATTTTTAGTTTGGCATCATTTATTTTCTATAAATAAACGGAATCATTCATAGGATTCGCATGTTTTTAAACGCACAGTATATAACAGTAGAAGAGTGGAAATAAACACCGTGTTATTCAACTCAGTCGGCTATGCCATTTTATTTTGGTTTAGAAATACATTATTTATTATTTTTCAATGTGTTTCGACGCTTACGGCTACTTTTTTCGTGCGACCTTTTAATTCGGATATTTTTGGAAGTGACCGCGACGTTTTAACGGCGACGTCTTAACGCGACGTTTTAGCTGCGACGTTTTGACTGGGACGTTTTGTCATTCTATTACCCTTTTTTCAAGTTCTTGCGCTCTTTTGTTTTATTCGGCAAGTTTTGGTAGCCCGATTGTTTTTATCTGATATCGTAGAACGAAGAACCAACAGCTCTAAGAAATAACAGTGAGTTTTATAATAAAATGCTTGAACGCGTGGATTACTTGCATTAGTTGCACATTTTTGGTAATCAGAATTAGATTTTGATAGAGTAGCCTAATTAAGAGTTATGATGCAAATGAAAACCATAGTTTTTATTGCTTATTTGCCGACCTGTACTGGGTGGACCAATAAGCTGATCCTCCGGCTATATCTCAGGAACTGCTAATTGTACAGCTTTGGGAAAAAAAATTCTTAGTAAAACGGTCAAGAAATCGCTGGAAATAACTTTCAAGTTTCTAGCTTTACCGCTAGAGGGCATAATCTTTAGAGAAAAATTTTAAAACAATTTTTTATAAAATATGTCAAATCATAGTAGGTATTAAATAAGTAAATTAGAATTTTTTATTTTAAAATTTTGTTAAAACACTTTTTCTCTATTTTTTCAAATAAAGGGTGGGAGACTGAATGTTTGCATTTAGTTTTAATTGTCGTAGATGAGGGCACTTTCGAATAAAAAATTAAAATTTGTCTTATGTTTCAATTTTAAATGGAAACACCTAAGTATTACAAATTACAACGGAAACTTATTAAATTGTAACAAAATGGCGCAAACCGCATGTCGATATCTTTTGTATAACTCGAGATATAAGTGAAAACGCGTAAACATACGTAACTAGTATTGGCTCACTTTGTATTATAACTTAGAATAACAAAATATATGAAAAGATCACTCACATTAAAGCTTAATGACCAATTAAATCTTCAAAATGTTTTCCATCATTGTCCACACAAAGACGTAATCTATCGCAGGTAGACATAACAGCTGCTTCAATCTCAGCTATGGATTTATCGCGTTTCTAATGCATTGTTTCATGTCTTGTCAGTGGTTGGTCGAGTTTGGAAGACTAACTCCTTCAATCTCCCCATAGATAAAAGTCTAGACATGTTAAGTCTGGAGGTGTAGCTGGTCATGGAAATATATTCCTTCCAATCCATTTATATGGATATCTTAAATTCAAATAATCTCTAACTCGCCTGGAAAAGTGCGCAGGACACCCATCATGCTGTAATATCAGATCTCTTCTTGTTTGTAAGGAAATGTCTTTAATAAAATAGGCAATTCATTTTCCAAAAATTTAAATATGTATCACCATTTAAAGTTTCTTCAACGAAATATGGTCCCATGATTTTTCCATCAACTATACCACACCAAACATTAACACTGCACCTACCCTGAAGCTGCACTTCGTCCATAATATTATAAGGAACCTACCTGTTATGCTTTAAAATCCTTAGAAGGGTAGTTTTTGGTATGTTTAATTCTGTAGAGATTTGCCGACTACTTATATATGGATTCTGTTGAACTAAAGCAATTACATTGATTACATTATCTTCGGTTACACCTACACCACGTCGTTTATACCAAGGACGATGAAAGCTACCAGTTTCTCTTAATGTTCTTGCCTTTCTTTTAAATACTTCTTGCCATAATGCCTCCTGTCAGGATATCTTATGGCATATATACGTGAGGTAATAGCGGCGTTTGATGACATTCGAAATAAACTCCAATCATGTCATACAGCTCGGCATTTGATATACTCATTATGAATTAATGCTGATTATTTACTGATATTAGTAATATTAATATCTAATTAAGAAAACTTATAATCGAGTTATATTCTAACACTTCTTAAAAGATCGCAATATTTCGACTACTGTCAATAAATAAACAGTTTGAAGCCACTGTCAACTTTATTTCGCAGCCTTCTTAGTTTAACAAATCTGAAAATACTGACATATTTTGTTATTTTAAAGATATCAACATGCGGTTTGCGCCATTTTGTTACAATTTAATCAGTTTCCGTTGTAATTTACAATACTTAGGTGTTCCATTTAAAAATTTTAACATTGTCAAATTTTAATTTTGTTTTATTCGAAAGTGCCTCTATCTACGACAATTAAAACTAAATTCAATTGTTTTATAATAGATGTAATTGGTTCATCTACGCTCTTTCGAATGAGAATAATTTCGTTAAAATAGGTTGATTGAAACCAAAGTTATAGACCTTTATTCATACAAACATTCCTACCCTTTATTTGAAAAATAGAGAAGAAAGTATTTAATTAAATTTGTGCAGAAATTATGCATCATTCTAATTTACTTAATTAAATTTTCTATAAAGATTATGCCCTCTAGCGGTAAAGCTAGAAACTTGAAAGTTGTTTCAGCGATTTCCTTGGCCGTTTTAGTAAGAAATTTTTTACCAAAGCTGTACGATAAACAGTTGCTGAGATATAGCCGGAGGATCGGCTTATTGGTCCACCGGTACGTAACTGTCAAGTTTCGTATTTTCAATCCTTACAGTTTACAAAATATGTACCTACTTCATAATGTCGTAATATCTATTGATTGAGCCACCCTGTATAAAGATCATGATTATAAAAAAATATAAAATACAGAACACTAATCGAGGCGTTCAGTGTTTTTTTAAATTACAGTTTATTATATTCTGAATTCATTCCATAATTTTCCAAAATCAATATAAATAAAATGTGATGTGAATAAACTTACCTAGTAGAAGATAAACAAAATGATTCGAAGAAAAATGTTCACAAGTTTTCAGTAAGTATTATCACTCACTATTTACTATCATGTACAGGGTGGCCAACTAAGGATGCGAGGTACTGTATCTGGGAAACTATCCACCGTCAGAGGTTTGCGCAAAAAAGTTATTACTAAAACGGCCAATACAAAAACCTGGAAAATATTTTCAAGTTTCTGAAATGGCCGCTAGGGCGTAACTGCTATATTAACCTAATAAAAAAATAACCGATCTTTGAAGTCGAGGATAATCTGAACTTTTTTTTGTTTGGCACTTTTTGACGTATCTATAAAAATGAAGTGGTGGGAGGGTATTCAAAGGTTTCCTTAAATCACCCCCCGTATCTTCGAAACGGCTAATCCGATTTTAACAAACTTGGGCGCTTTGAAAAGAGCTTTTCTTGGGCTGCAAATGTTAAATCATTGAAGTTTTGTTAGTTTCACATGTAGAGGGCTTTGTTCGACATTCCGACAGAAACGGTTAATTTTCGCAAAAAATTAAATGCATTGGTATGACTTTTTTCATGAACAAGTAGCTAAATGATGCCTAAACAAGCTCTCTATATCGTGTTCCTAACCTTAATACTCCCGTAAATGCTCGAAATGCTGACCATCACGCTCTATGCATTGCTGAAGCCTCTCATGACTAGACAAAACTGCAGCTTCAATTTCGGCTCTCGGTATGTTACGTATTGCGTTGCGAATCCGGTTTTTCATATCTTCTCTAATAGTAGGTTGAGTCCGAAACACGATGTCCTTTAAGCGCCCCATAAATAAAAATCGAGGCAAGTTAAGTCTGGCGATCGCGAAGGCCTTGGAAACAGACTTCCTCTTCCAATCCACCGCTGTTGAAATACTGCATTAATATGGTCTCGCACATTAAGAGCAAAATGCGCTTGATAACCATCCAAACTGCAAAAACAATTATTGCCTTGTTTCTAGAGGCACATCTTCCAACAACAACGGTAATTGATTGGCCAAAAAGTCAAGAAATACATTGCCATTTAGGGGTTGGTCGAAAAAATATGGCCCAATAATTCTGCCTCCCAGTATGCCACACCATACATTTAAACTCCAACGTCCTTGGCGCTGAACTTCACGCAACCAATGGGATTTTCTGCAGACCAATAATGCATATTGTGCAGATTGACTCTCCCGTCACTACGGTGCAAAGAATTTGAAATAAAAATTCTCTATTTTCGCGTATCATGCCTAACATCCAATGGCAATAGTCTAACCTTCGATCAAAATCTTCCTCTTTCAAGGCCTGATGCAAAACGACATAATATGGGTGCATTCTTAATGTAATTAAAAAAAGTTTAAACGAATGCCTATATATTTTGATGGCCATTAGAACTTACATATGGCCCTTCAAAATATTTCGAACCGTTGTCCGTGATATGCCTCAGTGGTTAATGCTCTTGTGCTAACATGAGGATTTCCTTCAATATACACGGTTAATATTTTCTTGTTTTCTTCCAACTGTTTGCTGTTGAAACGTAGGCCGAAAACTACCATTGGCTCGTAAGCTCGTCACTAATTGGGGAAAAACTCTTACATCGTGAAGACGCCGACTTGGATATCAAGCCGCGTAAACTCTTTTAGCTACTGTGGCATTCTGAAGACATTCAAAATAAGCCTCAAGCATATCAACAGCTTCATTATTCTTAAAACGCATTTTGAATGCACAAAAACTGCTCAAAGTAACGCGAAAGTATTGAAAACTATTGACAATTTGAGGTTTATGTATGCTTTGCTTAGGTATCGGTTTCCATTGCCTGCTTCTATTAATTGTATTTTTCGTATATATCCATAGTGAATATGCATTTAAACAAACAACAAATAGGCCTTTCGTATAACTTTTAGCATTGCTTACTTACCCGTAGTAATTTTAAAAAGGGTGATTTTATTCTGGTGAATAAATTTAAAATCGCAATTTCTAGGTAACCTATTCAGAGCCGAAATTGAAACTGCAGTTTTGTCTACCCATAAGAGGCCTCAGCAATGCATAGAGCATGGTCAGCATTTCGAGCATTTACGGGGCATTAAAAACCTTCCTCCTTTAAATCGGTCCTTTTTAGGGCCACAACTTACATAATAGAAACAATTCCAGAAAAATATAGTTAAAAAAAAAAAATTTAAGGGATTTTCGTATAAAGTTTCTTTGGCCGATATTTTAGGTTAGGAACAAGATATCGAGATGCGGTTTTCCGAGCTTGTTTAGGCATCATTTAGCTACTTGTTCATGAAAAAAAGTCATACCAATGCATTTAATTTTTTGCGAAAATTAACCGTTTCTGTCGGAATGTCGAACAAAGCCCTCTAGCGACATGTGAAACTAACAAAACTTCAAATATTATAACATTTGTAGCCCAAGAATAGCTCATTTCAACGCGTTTCAAGTTTGTTAAAATCGGCTTAGCCGTTTCGAAGATACGGGGTGATTTAAGGAAACCTTTGAATACCCCCACTTTATTTTTATAGATACGTCAAAAAGTGCCATACAGTTATTTTTTATTAGGTTAATATAGGAGAATTCACAGAAACATCACTTTTTAGATTCAAGATTGCAGTTACGCCCCTAGCGGCCATTTCAGAAACATGAAAATATTTTCCAGGTTGTATTGCCCGTTTTAGTAATAACTTTTTTCCGCAAGTTTCTACGATGTACAGTTTCCCAGATACAGTACCTCGCATTCTTAGTTGGCCACCGTACAATGACCGGTGGCCCGGTCAGAATCTATTCAGTTTAGTTTCTTTAACAATAACCCTGTGCAAGTCACTGCAAGTCTGTACGAAACAAAATTTCTATGAAGGCTCGTTGAAATGGCAAGCGCTTATGAAGTCAATTTCTTATTAATGATTATGTATATATATATATATATATATATATATATATATATATATATATATATATATATATATATATATATATATATATATATATATATATATATATATATATATATATATATATATATATATATATATATATATATATATATATATATATATATATACAGGGTGGTCCAGTTTGTAACGGCAGGATTTTACCAAAGGATAGTTAACGTAAAAATAATATCTATTTATCATATACACATATATGCTCGAGACCTTCGTTTTCGAGATAGTGTTGAAATTTTGTAAAATAAATAGAATATTGTGCATATTTCTAAAACGGCAGATTTGAATAATTTTAGATTTGGTACACAGATACGAAAATTAGTGGTGGAGCTATGAGTGTACCATCGTCCTTTTCAAAAATCTCCTACGCCACTGACTTTATTGCAAATACAATAACGTCTCCCGATTGTTTATGCTTTTTGGAACAAAAAGTGTGGTTCTATAGTACACGTATACCGCATCGTTTTCGAGATATTTCAGGTTTTGTCAGGTAATGTCGTTAACTATTATGAATTGAAACATTTAGGAGTGCATACAAATTCTGACTAAACTTTTAATAAAACTAGTAAATACAACTCATAAACCGATAAATAACTAATGTAACTATTTATTTATTTTGTTCTTGGATTATCGGTTCGTAAAAATTAATGAAATAACCACTTTGCTTCAAATTAGGCACTGGAAAAATGGTTTTTTTAACTCATGTTTACGAACTGAAAATCGATACAAATAAATATTAAACAAAACGTGTCAATGACAAAATAAAAAATTAATGAGTAATGTAATAATTGTTCGAAATAGAAAACCATTTTGTTGAATGCACAACTTGCAGCGTTTTCTAATGGAATGGTTTAGGCTAACTAGCACATCATGATTAATTTCTGCACACGCATTTTGAATTCTGTGCAAAGTTCTTCTAGTTGGCACTGGCGTTGAATAAACAATTTCTTTCAGATGACCCCATAGGTAGAAATCCATGTTAGATCTGGAGATCGAGGCCATTCAACTGGACCACCACGACCAATTTACCGACCTTCAAAATTTGTATTCGGCCAATTATGAACGTTTATGCCATAATGCGCGGACACCCATCGAGTTGCAACCAGGCTTGTCTTAGCGTAAGAATGTAACGTCGACCCACATTTTGTGATTCTCCGTCTCCAGAAATTGCAGAAAGTTTTCAGAATTCACATGCTGTGGAAGTATATGAGGACCAATCAGATTTCCATTGTAAATGCCTATCCAAATATTCACACTAAATTCATGCTGAAATTTTCGCGGTCTGATTTCATGAGGATTTTCATGCATCTATACATGTTGATTATGAAAATTCACAATACCTCGTTGGTAAAACATGACTCATCGATTCATATAATATTGTTTTGAACGGAGTTCATAAGCCACCTACAAAATGCAACTCTGCGTTTTTCGTCTCCTGGTGTAAACCATGGACATGTTACAGATGAAAAGGACGTCTGTGGTCCTGTTTTAATATTCTTACAATAGTGCTTTTAGATGTTCCAGTGGTTCGACTGACTTTGACTACTCCTCGAATCTCTATTAAATGCACGAAGTACGTTATTGTTTCTCCTTACCCTATTAAAACTCAGACGATTAGGTTTCCTAGGTATAGCCTTCAACCCTTGATTGACGAATTGAAGATGCGCGTTTCAAAAACATTATGATGTGGCTGTCATCTGTTGGGAAATCGTCTATCTCCGCCACTGATTTTCGTATTTTATCATCATATAAGCCCCAAATAATGAGGATAATTAGTTCACACTGTGTACCAAATTTAAAATTATTCAAAGCTGTCGTTTTAGAAATATTCAAAATTTATTGTTCTATTTATTTTACAAAATTTCAACACTGTATCTCGAAAACGAAGCTTCCACCATATATGTTGATATGAAAAACGGACATTATTTTTACGTTAACTATCCTTTGGTAAAGTCCTGCCGTTATAAACTGACCACCCTGTATATATATATATATATATATATATATATATATATATATATATATATATATATATATACAGAGAGCCAAAAGTACCGCATAAATTCAATTATGTTTGTTTTTGGAAAACGCTCGGACACGTCGATTTTAATTTTTGTAGCGATTTTTTGATGCTAAGTTCATGTATACAGGGTGGCCCAAAATCAATTTATGACTACCAACTTCATTTTTTCAAATGGAAACACCTATTTTTTATTTAATTTTTGGATTCTGCTTTAAATTTTATTTTTTATTTATTTTATCCATTTTTTGACGTAACACAATCATGTTTTTTATGGAACCAAGTATTTTATGACGTTTTGAGTTCTCGAGAATCTTGAACATATTTCAGTAATATGCTCATCTAAATTCAACAGTGTTCGAAAAAATTACATAAGGTAGAAATAACCAGAACTTTAATACTTAATAAGTAAATAGCAAATGTTTCAATAACAGTTGAATATCGACATGGGTATATTACATAAAATATGTTTCTACATTAATAGTTCTATCGTTATTTCTATTTAATGTAATTTTTCGAACACTGAATTTAGATATGAGTATGTTAATGAAATATGTTCCGAGTTTCAGAACTCAAAACGTCTAATATACTTTTCCATAAAAAATGAAAAAGTAAATTTATCTTCTAAATGCCACCCTGTATACATATGTGTTACGTCAAAAATGGATAAAATGGATAACTAAAAACAATATTTGACGTGTTCCAGCATTTTCATGAAAATATTTCATTCAATTTATGCGGGACTTTGACCTCTTTTATGTGTATTTTCGATAACTGTTCAGTTTAGGTATACTGAGAAGTAATTGAAACTTCAGAAATTCGTAACGACGATCTTTCGCTTTGCTAATCAACACTAAGATTGTATTTCCGAGAACAATTCAAATGAGTATTTCTTTTGAAAATAATAATGAAAACATAAGATCATTTAGAGAAATTGAGCTAGAGGAAATACTTACTGGTTTAAAAGATACGTACTTCAGTTTAGATGAAGCTGACCTTTTGAGAGTAAGTATTCTCAGTATAGCTTTATCTGGAGTCACGGAAAAATTGCCTGAGAATTTGGTGCTTCGAGCCGAATGGCACGAAAAGGCAAAGCCCTAGGACTATCAAAAAATGTTTTGGAAGAGAGAGAGAGGAAAGGTAAAGTTTTGTCAGAAACCACTGTTGAAATAATAAAAACTTTATAATAGTAGAATAGGCCGGTGTGAAAGACACTATTTCTGTTAAAATTGGCGACGAAAGGACCTTAATGCAAAAACGTAAAACGTCTTCTGCTTATGGATTTAAGAGGACTTTTCAATCAGTATAAAGAGTCTTACCCGGACCATTCAGTGGGTTTTAGTTCGTTAGCAAAATTACGTCCCAAAAATTGTATTACTTCCCGGGGGTAATGGGACACATTCGGTCTGCTTATGTACGATATATCAGAACTACAAACTGATGCTGGGTGCTGTTGATATCGACAAACCTACAAAACAATCATCCAAACAATTGAGGGATTATAAGGACTGTTTGAATCGAATTGTATGTGAAAGTCCAACTGCAAATTGTTATCTTGACTCCTGCAAAGAATGTTCGGGTACTGCCAATTTATCCGAAATGTTACTAGAACAGATGGATCAAGCTTCAACTGATAATGTGCAATTCAGTGCATGGACAGGGATCGGCAGGTCAACTTTGGTAACGACGACACTTTCTGCCCCTGATTTCATTGCAGAACTGTGTGATAAATTAGCCAAGTTAAAACCTCATTCTTTCGTCGCGAAAAAACAGTCACACTTTCTGGAAGATAGAAGAAAATCGAAATTACGTAATGGAGAGGTTTTAGTTTTGTGCGATTTTTCTGAGAATTATGCCTATGTAGTTCAAGACGCGTCCCAAGCTTTTCATTTTAACAATGATCAGTGTACTATATTCCCAGTGGTGTTTTATTACCTGGAAAACTCTGTAATAGAACACAAGAGCTTGATATTCATGTCCGATACAGCTGCAGTATACACCATTCAAAACTCATTGATACCGGAAATAAAAAAATATATATCTTATGATATAATTATTTACTCCGCCGATGGAGCGAGCAACATTTTAAAAATAGATATCAAATGCATAGCCTAATGAACCACGAAGAAGATTTCGGTGTAAAAGCACTTCCATGCAACCTTCCATGGGAAAAACGCTTGTGACGGTATACTAAAATCATTTTTTACACTAAAAAAGATTGTGAGGAGAGTGTAAGAGGACTCAATAAACGATTTAGTTCATCCTCAAATTCAGAGCGGTCATTCTTTCGAAGTCCTACCAGGGAAAATATTATATATTAAGAGATATTCTGATGCTACCACCGGTGTGAGATTGCCTTACGGAATCGATAAGATATGAATACGTTGATCATCGAGTATTCGTGGTATCCATTCATAACTTTATTGATTGTTTAAGTTGAAAATGAACACAAAATGAAAAAAAATATTAAAATTTGAGAAGATTGAAAAAAACATTGAATTATTCATATCTTTATCAATTATTTAAATTAAGAAAAAAACACAAAAAATGAAAAAAAAAATCAAAACTTGAAAAAATTAGAAAAAAACTGGAAATAATGCGGGCTCCAAATCTGAGATTTGGTGGGAGTCTCAACCCTTCTTGAACGCAGAGAGTTTTCAGATTACATGTATCATTCCCAATTCCGAATTATTGATCAAAGGTACCGGAGTAGTAACTGAGGAAATACCTAAATATTAATTCACGTCACAGTAAGTTTAATTTTCGAATTCTGACCTGAGATTCGGAGTCAGCGACCTCTAAACCCCTCAGGGACAAGTTTGAACCGAATCTGGTGAATTTAGACATTTTGGTCCGCCATATTGGATCCGTCATTATGAATTTACACATTCAGACCTGGGATTCAGCGACCTCAAAACCCCCCAAGGACAAGTTTGAACCGAATGTGGTGAATTTTGACATTTCCATCCACCATAATGGATCACTCAATTTTGAATTTACTAATTCTGGTCTCGGATTCAAATTCAGCGACCTCAAAAACCCCGTAGGGTTTGAATGGCACTGGTGAATTTTTAAATTTTCGTCCGCCATATTGGATTCGCCATTTTGAATGTCCCCATTCTGACCTCAAAATCGGATTGAGCGACCTTAAAAACATATAAGTACTCATCCGCAATGAAATTAATGAACACTTTCACCCCCCAATCCATGACTTACTGATTTTTCACTCTGTCTTCGCCAACATCCGCCGCCATATTGGACAGATTATATTGAATTTTCAGAAAGGCCAGACGGCTTTCGAAAATGGACATCTGTACCTACAATTGAAGTACAAACCCAAATTTATCAGTGCCGCTCAATTTTGGCGAAGGGAAGTGGCCCGCTTGACGGAGAATGGTCCATATATATATATATATATATATATATATATATATATATATATATATACGACTGAAAGATCTTTCAACGTGACAGCGAGCGTAGTAGTTCCGGTTGTGGTTATTTATAAATTAGTAAGTTGTTGCACAACTAAGACCCCGCGACTTGCCCTCGTCATTATCAATATTGAAAATGTATATGTTCATTACGAATTTTATTGTTGCATATCTTACAGTAGGATAAGGATGTACTTATTTTTTTGTTTTTTTGGAATTAAATGCCTGTTCGGAGTGCATGCACGAATGATCTAGTCTCTGGAAACGTAATCAATGTCCAATTATAATAAATCAAAAATTAAATTAGTCTTCGTGTTTATATATATATATATATATATATATATATATTATGTAAATCAAATAACTTTTGAACGGGTCGTTAGATTTTGTTCTTTTTACATAAAAAACAATATGACCAACTTCCGTTTCACTGAAATGACACAAAAGCTGAAAATTTAAATGGAACAACCTGTATATTTTTACATGTTTGGATTCTGCGGCTTCAAATACATACAGTTCATCTGCCAAATGTCATCTCAAACGCTATTTTACTATGACAGAGTCGGATTCAGGTTGTGTTAATACAAATTAGAAAATTAAAATTACTGCTCTATTTAGGAAATAAGGAAATTACTTTGCGTATCGTTTTATTAGTACTTGAAAGAGCTATTTAATATACAGGTGGCATGTATGTTTCTATTAAACAGTTACTTTTAGTTAAAAACGTAATTTTTAAATTTGATCGTTAAGAAACTTCACAAAATTAATTATTAGGAAAAATATTGTAGTGATTGTACGTCAATTAACTATAATTTAGATGACGTCATTATGATCTAAAATTAAAAATATTTAAAAATAAAATTAAAATGGCGCCTGAGTTGACATTTGACAGATGAATTGTATGTATTTGAAGCCCTAGAATCCAAATATGTAAAAGTATACAAGGTGTTCCATTTAAATTTTCAGCAATAGTCATTTCGGTGAAACCGGTAGTCGGCCATATTGTTTTTCTTATGTAAAACCCCAAACTGGCACTAATATAACCACAAAATTTGAACAAAATGTAACCATCTGTTCTTATCTGTTCCTCCGTTTTTCTGGTTCAAGCTTTACAAGAACTAATAATTTATCTTTGCTTTCTTTAAAGTTGCGGCGCCTATTTCTTGTCTGTTCTTTCTGCTTACAATTTCGTTCTCGCTTTATAATTAACTAACCATCTATTTCAACACTTCAGAACATCCACGCTATTCCAGTGCTCTACGGTCTCAGGACAGTTTGGCTGAGTTACTAGTCGATCTAACTAATTCCTCCCAATTGTATGTGACGTGATTGGTTAGACACGTGGCAAATTATTTTGATTTCTCTGTATTATTCAATATTACAATGGTATTTCTTGTAATTACTCGCAGTAATCATGAAATTTGAAAATAAAAGAGACAAAAAGTTGTATTAAACACCAAACAGTAACATAAATATAAATTAACTCCAACAGAAATTGCGTTATCATAAGAACTTGATATAAAATAAACGAGCATTCTAAAGTCATTGGATAATTTAACAAAAGGTGTCCCTCTTCAGAGCATATTTTAAGCTATATTGACTGGGCGGCACTAGTGCTCCAAGACGGACTTCAGAATTCTTTTTAAAAATTAATATTTTTATTAGGACTAACAAAAAGAAAACAAAATAATTTATGAAATAAAGCTAGCTAATATTCATGTATTATAATAGTAGAAAAGTAAGATTACATACAAATTATAAATGCAATAAAACTTTATATTGTGGAAGTACTTTTAAAAAACTTTTGTAAATTCCTGATCTTTATAAAGATCAACGTCTGGTAATTTTATCCTTCTCTCTTTTATTTCTAAAAGTTTTGCGACCGCCGGGCTAGTATCATAAAAAGCTGTACCTACTGCATTAATAGCTATATACATTCTCGAATAACCTGACTTGATGTTCTTAATGTTGTATGAATAGATACAGCTCTTTCCAGGCCTAGGTTCTGTGGAAATATAACCTTGAACCAATTTTGAAAAAGAAATAATTAAGCAGTGCCGGTGTTTATCTGTGGGTGAGTGTTACGGTCGAAAATGAAACTAAAACGGCAGGTAACAGACAATTAGAGTGCACCGGACTAGCTCGGCGGGACAGAGGGCGTGGACGTGTTTAAAAAAAAATTCCGCTGAAGGTGGTTAGTTTTATTGTCGAAAGTCGCAGATAAGGGTGCGTCGTTATTAGAATAAAGTCAAGTAAAAGGGCGCCAGACTGTTATTAAGGCGAAATCGGTAAGAATACACCTGGCCACACGTAGATAAATCAGCCGTCAAAAGTCAAAGGATCTCACTTACCTTACGTTGGCTGACTCCAGGTGTCCGTCGGAGACGCTTCGAAACTTTAGCTCTAGAACAAATCTTAAAAATATCCACACGCTCAAATACCAAAATAGCGTGGGCGCAAATCAGCTGTTGGGTTTGAATGACTTCTTTAACTTTATATTTCGTTACGTTACCCCCAACGCTGGTGAACAAAATAACTCAAACACAATAACAAAATAATGAACGTTAAATGTTACGCTTAAACCTCATTAACTCAAATTTAAATACTACTCAATTCCAAAGCTCTGTCATAAATTGAATTCCAAACCAAAATAATTAGACATAAACTAGATAAACGTCATTTAATGTTTCTCTAATCGGTTACGTTAAACAATACAAGATATTTAATAAAACTCAAAAACTGTATATGCTTCAATTGCAGGAAATTACCACTGGTTTCTTTTAAATGAATCGATAAGAAATAATGAAATCAAATTTTAGCTCTCAATTAATTCTTTAGTTTGAATAATAAAATTACTACCTTCGTAAATTATTGCTTTCGCTGGTCGGAGGAGATCACAAATTAACACCATAAAATTACATGAAATACAAAATCAAGACTTCAAAAACAATTTTCTTAAGGTCACGCCTAGATTGAAATAATTGTAGCGTGAATTTAAGAAAAATTACTTTTGTAGAGACTTTAGTTTCTTGTATGTCATGGACTAGGATTTTATTAAGTTCAAAATATTAAATAATTGAACAGTAGGTCAGTTGAATACTCAGTATTCGAATTACTATTAACGGAAATAATTATAAACCACTTAGTTCATTTAATTTTATGAAAATATTGATAGATTTACAAATAAACATCGAAATTAAATTGTTTAAAAGTTATTAATTAGAGATGAAAGCTAACATTAATTTAAAACAGGCAAATAACTATAAACTGCTTAGCTCATAATTAATTTTATGAAAAACGTACAGAGATTTACAAATAAACATCGAAATTAAGTTATTTAAAAAGTTATTAACAAAATATACTTAGAAATTGTATGCAAACATGACAAAATTAATAACGCAAATAATTAGCAAACGCTTAGCTCAAATTCAAAACATTCAAGAGAATTTACAAATAAACGTCAAACTGAGTTATTTCAAAGTTATTAATAAAATATACATAGAAATTTTATGAGTAAAAAATTAATAACAGGCAAGTTCATAATTAATTTTATGAAAAGGATTAAATTGAACCTCCTTCCTCTTCATCTTCGTCATCACGATTGTTTCCTCGTCATCGGAAGAACCTATGTTTACGTTAAAAGACAAACTTTCCACTGCTTTATCCAGCAACATCACGTTCCACATTTCTTGTGCTACATTGTCAACGTGAGCACAATTTTTTTGCCAGTCCGATACGTTGATATCGGCAAAAGCGTTTCGAACTAAATTTTCAGTTTCATTATCCGTTGACCAACATTGTTCATAGCAACCTTGTGTTTTGCTAAACTCCAATTTAATTATTCGGATTAAGCTCACAATGGTACGGTGGCAAGCGAAGTACAGCGTGGCCGTGCTGCTTTAATAACTCGTCAACATAGAAAGTTTTGTTGAATTAAATTTCTTACTAATTCTACCAATTCTTTTTGCATTTCGCATGTTGTGAAACTCCATTATTTTCCAGCCACTCACGAATAGTTAGTTGCTTTGGGCAGATTGCGTTGGTGATTTATTAATTTGAACGCAGTGGTAAGCAGCGTTGTCCATGACAATACCATTCGGTGGTAGATTTGGAATTAGTTGTTTTTGTAACCAAGTCATGAAGTTCGTATGGTTCATGTCGTGATGGTAGTCTGCTGACTTGCTATTTGACTTAAAGATCAACAATCCATTATTTAAAATCCATACGATCCACCAGCGTGAACTATATTGTGCCTTTGACCTGCTCGATTAGTTTGATAAACTCCTGCTTCTTCTTCTGATTGCCAGCATTTGCTGACTCCATGGATGGATGACTGAAAGTTTCATCTAAATAAGTAACTGGTTTCTTGTTATCCCTAAAGAATTATTCCCCGTAATTTCCTCAGGTAACCAGAGCGCCACGCAACAATGTCATTTCTTTCCATTAAGAATTTTTCTTATTATGCATTTCTTAAATTTAAAGCCGATCTGATGGAGATAGTTGCGAAGCGTTTCGACCACCTATAAGTTAAAAATTGTTAAAAACATGGTTTTCTTTAAAATATAAAATGATTGATCAATTTTACTGCGAGAGTTTAAAGTAATTGTTTAAAGGCAGAGTAAAAGAGCACTATGTTCGCTATATTGACTATAAATTTATCACAACTGTTGTGTTATAACCTTTAATAATGAATAACAGTTAGTCTAAAATTGATTGCATTAATAAAATAGTTTTCTTAATTGTTGTGCCAAATGTTGAAATTCGTCTACAAATTTTTGCTAATATATGGCTATTGGGTGGCCACATGGTGTACAGATAGTGAGATAACATAAGCAGCGAACGTAGCGTCATAGCTAGCGCTTGGTTTGGCCGAGCCTAAAACTGAGGGGCCACTGAGAGTGAAGCGAAGGAAGTTAACCGAAACTAACTTGAGATAAACTAAACTAATGAAATAAAGCTACCCCGGCAATTAAACGCGAGATGTGCAGTTGATTTGTAAGTACAAGAAAACGTAGGTAACATTGTTCTCGTTTGTTCATATCCACACCCTTTGTATTCATTTTAGTTCGTCAAACTATGACATACGACTGAACTTACTCCAGCAAAGAATTCGCTCGAATCAAAACAGAGCTAAATCGAGCGAAGATAAATATTGTTTTAAGCTTCGTAAGCGGTTTTACATTTACGAGTACTCGGATTTACTAGGATCCGAAGTCCTCTCTCGAGAATTCAGTTTCTGTCATATTTGAATATAAAAACACATATTCGAATACGTGGGTACTCGAAATGTAAATGACGCTTTAGCTATACGCATACGTTTATAATCAAGCTAATTTTTACAAAACTTAGCACTCCGTGGCTGGCCCCTCACTTTATAATTTAATTTTCTCCGCTTTGATTAATTTGAACATTAAAATAAGTTATTTTGTCTAAAACATACCAGAATAGCCAATTTTCTCTTCCATCTTATTGACCAAAATGTTTAACGTGGGAACTTTGTTATCGACTGTGTAGGTTTTGTTTTCAATATTCCCAAGTCGCAATCATCTAACACGATTTTTTTTTTGAACGGCCACTTCTTTTTTTCGATGGAGAATTCAGAATGCCCTCGTCGCTTGATTTAACTTCGTTTCTAATAATAATGATCGTTATTTACAGATTTAGTTGGAGAATTAAAAAAATTACCTGATTTTTGTTATAAAAGTAGCCGATTTCCCTGCCGCGGCAGCTGCTAATTCCGTTGCCTTTTTCAAAGGAAATGACCACACACCTGCGGCTTTCTGCCTATCGAAAACTCGATAACGTTTTTAATAATATTTCTGGCCTCGGAATGAACCGATTTTCTCGAAATCGTAGCCATATGTTTAGTAGGATATTGACAATGACAATTTAGTGATTTTGTACACGATTGTGCATCTAAGAATTCTAACGTGTGATTGGGTAAATTGAATTCGCTCTACTTTGGTGATATTTAGTTCGCATATTTTCCGGGGACGTCGTTTTTCTGGCAGAGCTATACATAGATTTATTTACAATGGTTTCGGTTTGATTTAAAATCTTAAATACTAGAAAACGGGAACATAAAATGGTCAACCTTGTAAGCTTACCAAGTGGCCTTTGATTTTAAACTACGGAAATAGAATTATCTAAATATGAATAAATTCACAACAACACGTAACCAATTGGTCATTAAAAATCAATTTTACCATGCGAAATGTTCGTATACATAAATTTGCAGTACATTTAATTAAATAATAAAAAAACAAAATACCAAAGATACTGCAAATAAAAGCAGTTCGTCAACCTTTTATTGAGACGACGTGAAAGCATCAAATTCCTCAAAATAACACCAAAAAAATACTGCGTTTATTCGATCGTCAACCAATAATTTCACTAAATTTACAAAGTTATGATAAAGCATTCACAATAACGCACAATATTGAGTTACCTTCTCCACCGGGCAGCAACGAAAGCATGGGAATGGGTCCAGGATATCATCATAATGTCCTCGTTCGGCAAACCAATACGGCAATTTCCCAGTCTTAATTTCGATAGCGATACGTTTATCTTAATTGGTCAGGACGGTATATAGTTTATGTGCACAAAACGAGTAGTTTTACACACTTTAATGTTCAATTAAATCGGTTGCTCTATTTACAAGTCTGTTTAATTATTAAAATGAAAAAAAAGTTCTATTTATAAATTATTGACAGTAACACTTTCGTCTGTTGCAGCTGATTTTCTTTTACGGGGAAAACAAAACGTTGTACCTTCACAATGGTTTCATTCGGTCTTATAAACTCGCTTTAAGCGCGACCTCGAACCACCACTAAGATGCACTCAGATAAACATGTAACTTAGTGAAATGTTCGTTAATTGACCCACGATCCGTAACTTCAAAATAAATAACCAGGAGGGATGAACGTCGACACAAATATTCAACAAACGGGTGCTTTTAGTCACAAACAACTTCTCCAATCGTTCGGTCCTCCAGGTATTCGAAAAAGGCACGCCCCCAAGCTCACAGATCACATCTCTTACTCACGAAAGTCAGATCAAGAATCCCCGCGCAATTAACCATGCAAAAAACAGCTTCTTTCCCTCCGTAATATTGCACCATCTTTGCCAACATGATAAAACTGTCGACACTGCGACGTGCACGACTCAAGTGCAAATTGTCGCCCACAGAATTATTCTTAAACGATAATGATAATTATTTAACACTAATGGACTGAGGTACTATATTCCGGCAGAAAAACGGCGTCAATTATTAAATGCGATAAGTAAAATAACATCAACAGCCCCTGCTTAAACAAGTAAACCGAGGATTGATCTCGTCCTACAATTCAAATGCGAACTTTTCTGATCTACAACTACATTTTATGTTAACGAAACCTTTTATAAAAATTTACAGGAAAACTAATTTAGATTCAACTTTAAAATTTCCCATTTCCATTTAATTAATCCACAAAATATATAATTGCCAATTTCAGAAATCAAATCTTAATTGCAATACGAAACAACAAGTTTCGTTAGCGTAAACTGAGCCACTAGCAAAAAAAGAATAAAAAGAAAAAAATTCGTATATATACAGGGCGACTTATCACATCGTCGGTGAAAGCGGTGATCGCATCTTTCCCAAATAATTGCTGAACAATTGTTCGTGCTTCTTTAACCAAATCGGAGACAGTTCTTGCAGTGACGAATTCTGTATTGCAATAGCGCATAAGAGCGATTTAAAGGAGAAAACCCAGATTCCAGACTGTCATCTCTATAGGACGCTATTTCGGTATCTGCATGAATTATTGATAAAAATCTAGACGGCCAGGAATGTGCAGAATGGGTTAACTGGCGACTATCGTAGACGCCAACTGCTAATTCAATCAACAGCTTAACCTTTTCGGCGTGTTGTCCTTTGAGTGTCCTTATCCATGGGTGTTTTATCAGATTGCGCCAACCATTTTAGCTGCATGTTACCAAGCTTGTCTGTTGCTTTATGCGCCTTAATATTTAACTGATCAATTATTCTCTCTAATCCCCTTTGTCCATCATACCGTACACCATCAGCCATGGGAACCACTTATTGAAAATTTTTGGGGCTCTTGAATATGTTTAAATCAGATCATGCATTTAATTCCAAAACGCTTTCCTAGCTTTACTTTTTCAAAGCAAGAATACCGCACCACTTTTCGAATTATACCACATTTAATAATCAATATCGCGCATACTGTTTCAAATAATCACAATAAGTAGGGTATTTTTTAACTCAGGAGAAAGAGTTGCATCGATTTCCGCGAAGAACATACAGGGTTGCCATTTAAAAATATGAACTCTGACGTCATATCCGGAAAGTGCGCAGCGGCATCTACATGTGTAACAACATAAAGTCCGGAATCAAAATAAAAAATCGACGTGTCGCAAGATTTTGACCACAAATTAACGATTTCGAAAATAATGAATTTATCCGTTACTTTCTGAGCGCACTGTATAATACAAGTACTAACTATTCACATAACACTGTGTCGTCTGTTTAACATTCGATATAACTGCAATCATAAAAAACAATTTGGCGGCGAGAACAGAAAGTCAGAAACAAATAAAGGGTTTCGACAGGTAGATAAATCAAGAGATAAACGGAACGGTACGGTCACACACTCGCACGTAATAACTAACTTTATACAACTTATACACCTTCCTTTAAGCTTAAAAACAAATTGTCAGTTATACCTAAATAAATTAAAACGGCAATTGCAACGGGTAACAAAATATACAATCGCACGCAACCGGCAACCGCTGACTTAAACAATATTAAAGTCTTATCAGAGAATGAAGGAGTTAAGGAGGCGCAGATCGCAGAACAAGAGTCCCGAGCCGAATGTTAAGCCGGTTGTCTCCGAACGAAATCTGCCAGAGTCAAGAATTTAACTTCGATTTACCTATTTACTTAATTTTAATATTGGAATTTTGTTATTAGAACGCGCGGCGCCAGCTCAATGAACTTTCACTAGGCGGCACTAACTTAAACTTTCACTAGGCGGCACTAACTTAAAACTGGGCGACATAAGTGCGGCCTACTTTATATGTTATTTTATGCCCTGTCTCTCCTGCTGAATGCATACATTTAGTCGTTTTATTATGTTTTGCCTCACATTTCCCAACTTATCCAGTGTTATTGTTTCATAAACGTCTCGTATCCTATCTTCTATTTATTTGTTTGCAGTGGACGATTTAACATATATTCGTTCTTTAATTCCCAGTGTAATTCAATATGGTAAGGATGATACCTATATTTTCTAGTTGTCCGAAAGATATTGCTATCTGACCACCACTGACATGCTGGTTTTCTACAATATGAAGCAGAATCCCAAGTTCTTTTTCTTGGTTACTGGTATTTCTATTCAACACTTTGCGTTTTACATCATTCACACTGTCAGTAGAATTGAATCTCTCCATCAAATTTTCAAAAGGGAGCCGAGTGATTGGCGTCGAGCAGGATACTTCATTCTGTATAACCTTTGAGCAAGAAGACAATTTTTTGAGCCTCTCTTAACACATATTACTATTGATTCTCTTTAATGCAGCATACAAATATACAGGGTGTTCTATTAGAGAAAAGTGATATTATTCAATGTCAAGTTTCGCGGGTTTGAACATACATTTTGAACACTCTGTAGCATTTATCTCTAATATTTGTTCTTCAGAACATAGGCTTACGCTCGGTCTTTCCTTGGTCCAAATATAAAAATTTTCCTAACAAAACACAATACACATAATAATGTAAATGTGTTTTTTTTTTAATAAAATTAGAATTATTTCAAAAACCGTAAATTTTATATGCATGAAACCTATATAACGGAACTTAACTTAACCTTCATGCCATTCCCTTGTGGGCTAGGCAAAACAATCCCTGCCTCTTATTTATTTTTCATTCACAATATTTCTTCATGCTTTCCTATCTCCGCATCCTCCCTAGCTTCTGCAAGATTCATACATTGTCTCTTACATGCCCTTTTATTTTTAAAACTCCATATTTTTCTTTCCTTCATCATCTGCTACATTCAGTCAAGTTTAACGTGGCCTACCAGGCACGGCCTTACCTCCAACCTCACCCACATATATTTGCTTCCGTATCGTTCTTTCCTTTATCATACATTCTACTACATTCAGCCAAGTTTTACCTGGCTTACCAGACCCGGCCTTTTCCCCACCCACATATATTTGCTTCGTTAATCTTGCGTTGTTCATTCTCTCAATGTGACCAAACCAACGTAATGTACTACTTTTATATCTATCCATTTCTCTTAACGCTTTGTTTCTTCGCCACACTCGGTATTTATTGCATCATGTCTTTCAATCTTTTCTATCTTGTTTTCCTGCGTTTCCTCAGGAATCTCAATCACTCATGCATTTATTTTTCTTTCGTGCTTTTCTTGACATACTGTATCTCACTTCCATGCAGTACTGATAATTACATCTTGCAGAGTAAATACCTTACTTTTCTTTCCACCTTCCCGATTGAACACCACAATCTTTGTTTTGCCCACGTTTACCTTTAGGTCTATCTCTCACAGACTGTATCAAACTTCCTCAGAGCAAGTTTGTAGCTCATCCGCACTGTCACTTAATAAGACTATGTCATCTGCATACACCAGAAGTCGTACATTTACGTCTCTAACCATTACACCATTTGTATCGGTAAATGCTTGTCTTAACACATTTATCCATATATGCAGTGAGCAACCACGGTGACATCACACAGCCTTGTCGGACTCCTTGCTCAATATTAAAGTATTCACTCACACCTCCACTCACCCTAACACATGCCGGGCTACCGTTGTATACTGCCCTTATTCCGTTTACTAGACCTTTATTTACGCCATATTTATGTAATATTTCCCACAGCTTCTCGCTATTTACTCTGTCATATGCTTTCTCCAGATCTACAAACGCACAGTACAGCTTCCTTTTTACACTTAAACACTTTTCGATCACCTGCTGGAGAGCAACCACCGGACCCACACGTCCTTTCCCTGGCATGAAGTCACCCTGCACATCCCAAATCTTCGTTTATGTGGTTTCTCGTACTCTTTCAATCAGTATTCTTCTAAATACTTTACAAGGCACGCTGAGCAAACTTATTCCTCTTTAGTTATTGCAATCATTCTTGTTTCCCTTACCCATATACAGTGGTACAATGATCGCGCTCTTCCAACCCCTTGGCACTTTTCCACACATAAGGCATACATTGCAAAATTCACACAATCTTTTTGCGTTGCACCTCGATGCTTTAGCATTTTAGCAGTCATTTCATCTACGCGAGTTCCCTTGCCCTTTTTCAACCTTCCTACAGTTTTCTCTACCTCATTTATCCCAATATCCTTCTCAGTTTCATTCACCATTCCTTCTATATTCTCTTTATTTAACCCTTCACTACTGTACAGCTTTTCGCAATACATCTTTGTCAGAATTTCCTCACTTTACAATCGTCCCATACTATTTCGTTGCTCATATTCATCACTCCTGCAGCTTCTATTTGGCACGTTTTGTATTTTGACCCATTTCCAGAAGAGTTTTTGTTTCCAAAATCATTCTCATTTTTCTCCTCCACAGCCATCACTTCCTCTTTACTTATTCTCACTGCCTCCTTTCTTCTTTGTTTTTATTTGTATACCTCACATCGCTTTTTCTTACTCATTTTTGCAGCAATCATTGCCATGTACGCATCTTTTTCTTACCACTGCCTTTTTACCTCATTCCACCGCACATTTTTCTTCCCTACAGTCCCCTTTCCCATATCCGCAGAGTTTTTCAAGCTTATCCATGCACTTTCAATGCCAGTGTCTTTTATTTGTTCGTTCCACACTGTTTCGTTCACATTCAACTCTTTACCTACAGCATCTGCGTGTTTCATTCTCGCACCGTTATCCACTAGTTTGTCTACCCTAATACTGGACGTTCGCACTACGTTTGCTTCCCTTCTCCAGGCCCACTTTTCCCCTAAAGACATTCTCGATACAACCAAATAGTGGTCCGATCCACACTCCGATCCGCGCATTACTTTTGTGTCTTTCACCAGGTTTATAAGTCGTTCATCATTCATTATCAAGCATATGATACTTTTCGGTTCACCTCTTTGTCATGTATACATATGCACATGTTTATGTTTAAACCACGTATTAGATACAAATAGGCTTCTCTCCACACAGATGTTCACCAGGCGTTCACCATTCTCATTGACTCCTTGGTCTCCGCACTTTCCTAGCACGCGTTCAGTATGTTTTCTCTGTACACCCACCCATCCGTTTATATCCCCCACTATAATCACTCTTTCATTTGGCTTATATACGTTCAACACGTTCTCTACTTCATTCCAGAAGTTCTCACACTCCTGGTCTCTTTCTTCATTCACCGGTGCGTAGAATACAATAAGAAAGATTCTTCGAAAATCCACTTTCATTCTAACCCACATTACCCGGGGAGATACCTATTCGTACTGTTTAACACATCTTTTCGCTCTTTCACTTACGATCACCCCAACTCCTTTTGCGCCATGCACTTCAGTCTCAATTCCTGACCATAGTGTTAGGCTGCCATCCTCCATCTCCTTCGTCTTCGATACATACAGAATATCAGGGTGCCATTCGTACATTAAATTCGCAATTTCAAATTATTTACCATACATACCTCCAACATTTCACGTACCGACTCGCGATTTATTCCTTGCACAGTCGTTCATCAATGGGACCTATCTGTTTGGACCTTGACCGCCCCTTGTAGCTAGGTATTATTGTCTTTAGTAATACCATAGCGAACAGACCGGTTACTGGACAAATAGTTTCCCGGACGATGTAGCATTCTCTACTAACGGTACCGTCCTACTACCGGACAGTTTTTTGTCTACTGCCCCGACACATCAGGAAGTAAGAAGTAGAAATATAGGCAGAGTCAAGAAAGATATAAATAATAGAGCGTATACTTACTGTATGAATATCTAAACGTACACTTACATACCCTTTATTCACATCACGTTTCAATCAGATTGCTCCCTTCGCGCCACTCTCCGGATTTGCTGTTATTTATTTGCCACCAAATGTTTCAATTATTTTTAATTTAGATTTCCGAGTGATAGTTCCTTGTTATTTAATTTAATATTTATGTATCAAATCTGTTTTATTGTTGTCGCAAACCATGACTACTTAACGTTTCCATCCTCTAAATTTCAGTTTTATTCAATTGCAAGGTAACAATAAATAACGATAATGGTCCTGTTAGCTCTCCCGACTTTAATTGCCTATTTTTTAGATTAATTAATTACAATTAAGATCAAACATACTAACAAAGGTAAAAGTTAGCTTAAATTTTGAATTTGCAGTCAAGGAAAAATATAGTATCAGACAATATGCAACACAATGTTATAATTAAACTTACACACACATAGTACCAAAAATAAAAGTTGAATCAACCCTCAAATTTGAAAACAAGGAAAAAATGTTCAAAAACATACCACTTATATACGGATCTGCCATGCATAGTGACATCTTTTGTATTTTATATTTGTGTCAATATGCTACATTTGTGTCAATACGATTTTATGAGTGTCAACAATCATCAGGCATGGGTTTTAAAGGAACCGTATTTTTCGTAGAAGTTCAATGCCTTAGCAATCCTAAATATTATTTACTCGCTTTTTTTATTTAAAGAGGAATTTCACACGTTACAAAATTCTACTGGTTAGATTATTATTATTTTTGTTTATTAGTAATATTCAAACCGATAAAAATCTATTCAGTAACTTGGTACTTCTATTTAAGTTAGATTGTTTAATTTAGAATTTCGATTACAAATTCGAGCTAGTTATTTGTTTATTATCTATTTATTTGCTTTTTTTGTATACATTCGATTACGGATTCGATCTAGTTGTTTATTTTTATCATTTAAGCTAATAAAACAATTCTTATGACAATGCTTACGTTTGGAAACCTATATAAACCTATATAAAGTGTTATAATTGCACATAGAATCTAAAAATCAAATGATATACAGGGTGTTTCATTAAAAAATACTAACCTTGTCTTGTACTGCATTTTCGGAACGCTCTGTATAGTCAAGAATAATTTTAAAATGCGCACACTTACTAGCCATGTAATATGATAAATACATTTTATTTGCATAAAGCACCAGTTTACTCTATCGTTGACTCACCTGGTACGCGTCATTAACCCTGCGCCGTACATACGACAAGGATTATAAAAGATTATAATATATAGGCCTTGTTGAACTATATTTTACAGTAAATAAGTATAAAGTTGCCAGACATTTAACAACAAAAATGAATAAATTTTTGTTTTGCTAGGTAAAGAAATACTTTATCAAATTCCTTTCGTAAATCATTCATTTAGAACCCGGGCCCCTTCAGAACTCCCGGGCCCAGGACTATATCCCCACCTGACCCCTCCCCTCGCCGGCCCTGGTTAAATTGTTAAAAGTTGGTTGATTGCTTTTAATTGTATAAATTACATTGTAAGTCTTTTATTTTTTTTGTCACGTAACTTACGGTATACTATTGGTTACGATACACTGTTAGTGTAACTTACTATTGATTGATTTTCAATTAATTTACATTTACGATTCAACATGTTTCCGTTAGGCATTCATTAAATCACAATTAACTTTTATCATTTTAAAATGGGTTTTGAATTGCGACAGTAGCAATGTTCCCCTGAATTTAGTAAACTATTGTATAGGTACCGGGTGTCCGGATAAGGGTACAGAGGGTTGGAAATTATTTTTAAGTGTGTAATTCGACCAACAGGGTGCATAACTGCTACTAAGAAATATAAAATTCATGCTATCTCGGAAAATTAAGTGATGAGCTACAACTTCGAAAATATCATCTGAGAGCTTGGGTGATACCGCATCATTTTGCTTTGCGATTTTTTTCTGTATCTCTCATAATAAAGGAGGGGGAGGCCAATGCATTTTCCAATATTTACATTTTAATATCTCCTGAACCACTCAACGGATTCGAATATTCTTCATCTCGTTTGGAAAAGCAATTTATAGTCTTTTGAAGGGTGTTTTTTGTCGAGGCGTTTAGTTTTAATCAAATAAACTCTGCAGCGATTACACATTTTTGTGATTTTTTAGAAAAAACTATAACGGTACTATTTATTTGACAGACCGTCACGTGGCTTAAAATTACCTAAATTTTGGTGAAAACCCCTTCGCGATAACCCCATCCGTTCTCAATTGATACGAGAAAATGTTAAAAATTTGAATACCGTAATAGATAACGGGAAACTGGTAACGTGCAACCGATTCATGCACCTGTAAAAGTTCGTATAGAACACCCACCGGGGAAAATATTAACAACGTTTTGGCGTACGTGCAATACGATCTCACCTTGAGCACCAGACAAATTTCTGACGACTTGGGAGTTCCAAAAACAATTGTCTTCAAAACAATAATATGCATCCCTACCGCATTGTTTTACATCAGGCATTAAATCATACTAATTATGATCATAGACTCAACCATTGTCAGTGGCTCCTAAATATCATTCGGAAAAATCCAAATTTTTGTTGGAGAGTTTAGTTTAAAAAAAATAAACTAGAGGGCGTTCTCTGCAGCGATTACACATTTTTGTGATTTTTTGGAAAACTAAATAGAACGATAAATATTTATTTGACAGACTGTTACGCGGCCTAAAATTACCTAAATTTTAGTGAAAACACCTTTGTTCTTGATTTGTACGAGAAAATGTTAAAAATTTGAATATCGCAATCGGAACAAGTTACCTTGCCGGAGAAACAAATCTCATATCCATGGTAACCGACGGAATCCAAACTGCGGTTCGATTTTCTCCCCACTAAGTAACAGTGTTAATACGTCGCGTCTTGCTTTCCTTCAGACTTTATCCAGGCTTAGGGCTGGTCCAAAACTTAGTTTTGAAGCGTGTTTAAAGGCCAACGCAACACCTGCCCCGGTTTCAATTTCAGCCCTGGACAAGCTTCTAATGGCATTTCGTATTCTTTCCAAAATGATGCGGTATAACTCAAGTTCTTAAATGATATTTTCAAAGTTATAGCTCATCACCGAATTCCCTGAGATAGCATAAATTTTATGTTTCTTCGTAGCAGTTACCTATCGGTGGAGTTACGAACTTCAAAATACTTTCCAGCCATTTCTCTTACTTGCTTTTTTCCAAAAACCTCAAAGTTTGTAGTGTAAATCAATTATTTCCGTATTAAAAGGTATGTAGAATGTATAGAATTGAATCGGCTAAATTTGTATTTTGTGGCTTTTCTATTGAAGGCCGGTGATAAAAATATGTAACCCGGTATTTTCTGTGCGAAAATAGATGAAACTATTAATGTATTTATTTATTAAGTATTTTATTGTAAACATATAATTATGTTTTTATTGCAAATGATATTTATTAAAATAAATAATTACAATTAAAACTGAGACTTCACTAACTAGAAGCTAATATGTACTCTGCGTTCCGTTGTCAATGCAACGCCTTTTATAACGTTCCTAATCTACTTAAGATAACTAATAATCTAAGAAATAATAAAGTTAGTATTAATTTATTAACACGTATGAAAGTTCCCATGCGATAACAGTGATTTACTTAAGAAAACTAATGAGCTTAAGAATTGATAAAATGTATTAATTTATGAACGTGTACGAAAGTTCACATGCGATAGCAGTGATTTATTTGAGAAAACTAATGAATCTAAGAATTGATAAAATACGTTAATTTATGAACGTTTGTAAAAGCTTCTCAGGCGATAATAGTGGATGAGACAATTAATTATTAATCCCAAAAATAATATGTTACACTAACTATTTATAAAATGATACATTATTATCTTAAAAATACGAATGATATAACTCCTCCCCCCTTAAGACAGAATGTCCTCATTCTGCGAAGTTACCTGTTTTAAAGGAATTACTTCTTTATCTTGTCTTTGTGTCTTAATTCTATCACGTATCCTATTTCTAAATACATAGATTAAAATACAAAACACAATCAATAACATAATTACAATAGTAGTTACAGATAAATGCATAACATGTACTAAAGGATTAATTTTTAAAGCAGTTTTTAACACTTCAGCCTCTTCTTTTAAGGTTTTCAAGCTGTCCAAATGTTTTGGTTCTAATTTTACAGTCAAGTCAGCCTTATAATTATTGATTTCTAAAGGATTCTTATAAGTAAAGTTAACAAATGTATTTTCAAAAGTTTGATCATCTATTGTTAATTTGCAATTGTCTCCTGCTGATATAAAAACATTATAAGTTACTTTAAAGTTATTAATTTTGTTGTGACACTCTTCAATTATTTCTAAGTCTTGTTTAACGGATACTAAAATTCTTCCATTACCTAATTGAACGTATAACTTATAATTGTTATTCACTACGGCGTATACACAATCTTTGTTATGGGTTATGGAACACTTGTTTGTTTCGGTTCTTTCAAAACACACGATTTGCTCTTCTATAACTTTGCACTTTTCGGTAGTCCATAGCTCTTTTCTTACGCCTTGAAGGTGATATTGAAACGGCGGTATTAGCACCTTGTTTTGATGATCAGGTATCGGATAAATTCTTTTATGTTGGAATATTAAAGGATTGAGGATGGGTATATACAATATACAAGTAATTGAATCTTCTGTTGACAAAATTCTAAATTTCGAAAATTCTAGTATTTTAAAAATATGGATTTTATCTAATTCAGGTAACTCTGTCTTTTTATAAATCAATTTTAAATGATTCATAATTTCAATTATTTCTATGTCAGACATAATTTCGAGATTTGTTATTTCGGAAAAAACTAAAGAAATTGTTCTTTCAATAGTTTGAAGGGTATTCAATAATTTGAAACTTAAATAATTATTGTATTGAATAATTAGCTGTGTATCAAGGATATTGTTCACCTTTTTTAATTCATTAACAAATAAATCAGTGTTGTTCTGAATTGTTTGCAAATCTTTAGAGTACCTTTCAGTGATGTGATTAGCAAATGAAGTATACTTATCTATCTGTTGAATAATTTTATGTTGATTTTTATAAAGTGAATTCAAATTTTTATTAATTTCAATTAGATCGTTGTTATCAGGGTTGCCAGTAATGTATTTTATCGCTGTACCTACAATATTAGCAAGACCACGTTTTCTTTTATGCTTAAGTTTGGATAATTGTTTTTCTATTAACTTACAATTTTCTTTTAGCGCGTAGACTAATTTCTGGATCATGACGTTTGGATTTGCGTCTAAAATTACTACATTACTTAATATTTGATAATAACTTAATTCTAAATCTGTTATATTAATATAAAAGTAAAACTTATGATAATGATCTACTAGTTTAGCCGAACCTATATCTTCGGTAATGTACCCATTCGTATCAAACTTTTCGATTTGAAGGCCCTGGTTCTGGATTGCCAGGCACATCCTGCAAACAATATTTCTTTTAATGCGTTTCAGCTTTCTTGTGTATATTAGCTGGTCTATTTGAAGTTTCTCTGAGCCCTGATTTTATTTTTATTAACGGACGTTATATTTACTTTGTCAAAGCACGGATCTGTCTTTCTAATTCTTTGCCGTGTAAAATAGGCTACCGGTTCATTCATTTCAACAGATGGTTCTTTATCTCTATTTTTCTTCTCAATGTCTTAGCGCCTTTCTCTAATTGTTTGTGATATAAGTGTTCGTAGAAGTGTAGCAATTCTGTTTTTCGTTATAATTTTCGTACACAGTTTGTGTAAATCGATTTCATGTGCATTTAAGTTCTCGTAGGGCCCGTACAAGAGTGTAAGTGTATAACCGTCGCAGAATGTATAGATTGATTATACGTTAATACGGCCGATATCATTAAATTTTGGGGACTTTCATTTTTGTTTTCAATCTTAATAATTTTAGTTTTTCTAAAATGGTAGAGTGTACTCTTTCTATAGGAGAGTTACTGTTACTGTTATAGTTTGTGGTAAAATGCAATTCGATTTTGAATAAAGCGCAATATTCTTGGAAAACCTTGTTCTTAAACTCTTTTCCTTCGTCGCAAACGATTTTCTTTGGGTAGCCGTGGTGCGAAAAGTAGTGTTTCAATTTATTTAATACGGTCAATCCTGATGCGTCTGTTATATAGTAGTTGTATATACCTTGAAAAGAGGTCTATTATTGTTAAAATTTGCTTCCTTCGAAACTAAATGTATCAATGTGTACTACGTCGAATGGTTTCCTTGCGAGTAAAGGTCCAGAAAATTGAATTTTATAAGGGTTTCTATCGTACTTACTAATGTTACAAGTTTCACATTCGTTAATTATTTTATTTATCGTGGTTTTTGGTTAGGCCAATAGTATTTAGTTTTTAAGGGTTGTAGGTTTCTAGTATGCCATTGTGATTATTAGAATGATACCCATCTATTACTTCTAATTGTTCATTCGATTGTTCTATATCTCTTGTTAGAAGGTTACTTTTAACAAATTTTACTTTGTTATTAAATAAATTATTTATTATTTTCAAAAATTTTGATTCCAATTCCTTATCTTTAAAATATATTCCGTATAAATTCTTTGGATCTATAATTTCTTTTAACATTTGCGAAATGTTTTCCAATTCATTACCTTGTCTAATTGTGACAACATAATTATGCTTTAAGAACGGTCTAAAGTATTTTATTTTGTATTGGTCTCCTAGTTTCAAAATTATACGATACATGAAATGGTTTACCGGATTTTCAGAGATTGGTATTGAGAATACTGGATTTTCGGCGGACGTGTGTTGCGTATTATTTGATTGGTCATCTTGTTCTCCACTTAATAATTCTTCTAAATTAGGTGAAAAGTCTTTGTCGACGTTTGGAATTATCGACATAAGGTCTAGTTCTGTATCGTTTGAGGTTTCTTTAGTATGAATTTCTATTCGCGACAACGCATCGGCTACTAAATTTTCTTTGCCTTTTTTATATTGTATTTTGTAGTCAAACTCGTCTAGTCTCAGTCTCCATTTAACTAATCTGGAATTTGGATCCTTAAGGGAGAATAACCAAACTAGCGGCTTATGATCAGTTTCTATTACAAATTGTTTTCCGTAAATGTGCGGCCTAAAATGTTTTGTGGTTTCTACTATACTGAGCAATTCACGTTCAATAGTTGAATAATTGCGTTCGGCACTATTTAGGGTTCTTGAGTAAAATGCAATTGGTTTATTATTTTGAGATAAAACTCCTCGTATGGCTACATTGGATGCATCAGTTGTTACATGGAAGGTTTTTTCAAAGTCTGGATACGTTAGTACTGGTGCATTGGTTAGTAATTCCTTACACTGATAAAATGTTTGCAAATAATTTTGATCTGTGGCATCAATCTTTGAATTCTTTTTAAGGCATTTGGTAAATGGTTGTACAAGTTTAGCAAAGTTTTTTATGAACCTTCTATAATATCCCACCAGACCGAGGAAAGCTCTTATTTCCTTGACTGTTTTTGGTAGAGGGTATTCTTCTAAGGCTTTAATTTTTGCGGGGTTAGGTTTTATACCTTGTGGTGTAATTACGTGTCCTAAGAAGGCTACTTCTTTACACAAAAATTCCGATTTGTCTAATTGAATTTTTAAATTAAATTCTCTTAACTTTTCAAATATTTGTCTAAGGTGTACTGAATGTTCGTGAAGCGATTTGGAGAATATTACAATGTCGTCCATGTATACAAAACAGAACTTATATAGGTATGGGCGTAGAATGTTATCCATTACTCTGAAAAGTACTCCGTTTTAAGTCCGAAAGGCATTCTAACGTATTCAAAATGACCGTTGTTTACTGAGAAAGCAGTTTTTTCGATAGAATCACGGTCCACTTCTATCTGATGGAATCCTTGGGCGAGATCTAATGTTGAAAAATACATGCATTTTCCTAAATTGTCCAATATTTCGTCAATTCGCGGGAGTGGGTATTTGTCTTCGACCCTTTTCTCATTTAATTTCCTATAGTCTATTACAAATCGCCATTTTTTTTTCCGCTTGCATCTGGTTTCTTTGGTACAATCCAGACCGGTGAACTATAGGGTGAAATGCTTGGTATAATAATTTTATTATCAAGTAATTTTTGGATTTGATTTTGGATTTCATTTTTCAAGTGATGCGGGTATCGAAATGATTTAGAATAAACTGGTTCGTTGTCATTAGTTCTGACTTTATGTTTTACAGCGTTAATAAAAGTAAGGTCACAATTTTCATTGTAAAAGATTTCTTTATATCTCTTGCACAAAGATATAATTTCTGTTTTTTCTTCTAGATTAAGATGACTAGTTCTAATGACATTGGGAATATCAATATTAAAATTTTGAATTTTTGGATTTATTAAATCAACGTTGGTAATAGGTTCTACCTCATATTGTTGTTGAAAATTTATTTCTACTTCACGTTCTTCTTCAAAGGGGACAATACAGATACCATTTTTTGCAAAGGCAATTGATTCTGAAATAATGTAGTCGTCTAATTTAATTTCCGGAACTACAACTTGTCCTTGATCGACATTTACAGGAATTTTTATACTATTTTTAACAATTTGTTTTATTGGTTTAAAATTATTCGGGTTTAATTCCATAAAAAACGGTATTTTAGAACTACCTATGTCTAATGTTTGATTATTATAATTAATCGTAGCTTTAAGTTTTTGGAAATCTTCACTTCCTATTAATTATTTAAGCTCTTAACAGTAAATGGTTTAACAAAAAAATAATTTTTAAAATGTTCGTAAGCGGGACCTGGATTTATTATTGAATTGGAAGCTCCGCTATCTATTAAAATCTTTAATTTTAAGCTAGGGATCGTTATAAATGGTAGTTTCGGTTTGATTGTTAATGAATTTAAATCTAAATTTGTGGTTCCGAGGCAGGTATTCGAAAATTTTCAGCAGATTCAAAAGTTTCAGAATCTCGATAATCTTCCTGATTATCTTCATCACCTTGCACTATTTCTACTGAATATTCCTCGCTTTGAACGTTGTAAAGTTCTTCGGAATGGAAATTGCGAGGGCCCGTGCTTCCAAAATAATTCGAAGAGTTACGTGCATTAATGGGCTGTTGATTTGGTCTGCCAGTATTTCGTGTAGATACCGACATCGGGGTTGGTTTCGACTCAGGTTCCTTTTTGCCGAATACTTGGGAATTCGTAGGGTAATTGGTGAATACTGGTCTCGTCTGGAAATTGATCGGACCACGCGGGAATTGATTTTGGGTTGGATTACGATTTATAAATGGTTGTGACGGTCTATAAAAATAACTCGCGCTTGGCCGTTGAAACGGTTTCGGTGGTTGAGTTTTATTTGAGAAATTATCTTTATTGGATTGTTTATTCGTTGATGGTTTTTGCCGAATAAAATTTAGAAAATTGACCTGTTGTTTATAATTATCATAATTTCTTAATTGAAGTAAACAATCTTCTAGTGAATTAACATTTTTATAAGAGATAAAGGACCTATGTGGCTCTAATAAACCTGCCATATAATAGTTGCTCTAATAGTTGTTGCAATTTACTTTTAATTTTTTCGTAATATTCATCATTTCATTTAATTGAATACACGTTATTAAATCATTTTCTAATAATGTTTGATTTCTAGGATCGCCAAAGCGGTTTATTAATGTTTTCTTTACTTTATCCCAAGTTAAGCAATTTGAAATTACTAAGGTATCTCTAGCAGTACCAATTAATTTGGAACAACAAATTTCAAACAATAATTTATTTAATGTACAGTTTTCTTGACCCTGTGAATTATTTCTATAATTAGTTATAAATTTTTCACACTGTTGTATGAAATACGATAAATTTCTACTACCTCCCTCATATTGAGGAATCATTTCCTTAGCAATATTTATTTCAGTATAGTTTGCCATTATTATTTTATTATTAATTAATTGATTATCAGAATCAGAGTTACTTGAATTACCAGATATTCTTATAGGTGATCTATCACGGAATTCAGTCATACAAGATTCCAACACGTATATTGTAAACAGAAAGAAAAGAATATATTATTACTTACAAAACTAAGGTTGCTAATAGCATCTCAGGTATGCCTTGAAGTTGAGAAGTGCCACAGCGGTTGAGGATTCTCGATGGATCAAGTTGCTATAGGTGCAGACTCTGGTTTTGTTTCCTAGGCGTTGTCTACAGTTGAGGTCCGTTGAAGGGCAAAGTACCTCGGTAGGCCAGATGGATATTCTTACCAAAATTTGTTTTGCACGATGATGATGGTATACCCAATAATGATTTAAAAATCGCCGACACTAATTTGTTTTATTATATAGAGCCGTTTGGGTATCCTGTTCGCAGCGCCAATTATGTTTTTATTGCAAATGATATTTATTAAAATAAATAATTACAATTAAAACTGAGACTTCACTAACTAGAAGCTAATATGAACTCTGCGTTCCGTTGTCAATGCAACGCCTTTTATAACGCTCCTAATCTACTTAAGATAACTAATAATCTAAGAAATAATAAAGTTAGTATTAATTTATTAACACGTATGAAAGTTCCCATGCGATAACAGTGATTTACTTAAGAAAACTAATGAGCTTAAGAATTGATAAAATGTATTAATTTATGAACGTGTACGAAAGTTCACATGCGATAGCAGTGATTTATTTGAGAAAACTAATGAATCTAAGAATTGATAAAATACGTTAATTTATGAACGTTTGTAAAAGCTTCTCAGGCGATAATAGTGGATGAGACAATTATTAATCCCAAAAATAATATGTTACACTAACTATTTATAAAATGATACATTATTATCTTAAAAATACGAATGATAGAACTATATTTTGACTAATGCTAGCTGAATAAACAAACACATCAAAAATGTTATTTTTATTTAACCACTTTAAACAACTTCTAAGTAAATGTATATAAACTGCACATTTAAACAACTAATTTATTCGTAGTTAACATGTTCTTTTATTCATTAAACTTTATAAATGTATTGTTCAATAAATCATATATTATAAAGTAGACAATCTTTTACTGGAACTTGAAGCTACAGCTTAAATTATAGTGCTTATTAATATAGATTAAGATGTTTATTAACAAAATACTGTATTTTCAGAGTGAAGTGGTAGAACCATACATTCCTGAATTAAGCTACTCAGCACGAGAACGAATCCAAAATTTTGTAAATTCAATAGAGCCTGAGAAGTGTTCACGTGTGACGCAATCAGATCTAAATAATTCTTTACAGAGTCGATTGGACCTATCTCTAGAAGACTGTGCCGATTCATTACATAAAAAAACCATACTTGAACGAATCGATTTCCAGAAAGAACAAGAGCGCCGTTCGCGTTTATTACAGAATCAGTTTTTAAATAAAGACCACGTTCCAATCACATCGACTCCTAATAATTTAAATCGAGACGATTTACCGTCATGTTCGAATGCCCATACTGATAATGATGTGTTGGATATTAGTGGAATTGGAAGGCTCGAACCTGATGTAGAGATTAATGGTGATATAGAGCAGAATAATTGCGATTTTTCAACTCTTGATCGTAGTAATATTACTATTAGAGGAGCTAAGAATACGCAAAATTCGGTTTTGGTGCAATCTAATAAGGAAACAAGGTATGGTTGGAATTATTAAATGGTGTTTGTGTAATCTTTTAAATTTTTAGTGTAGATATTGTGAAAAAGGAAGAAAATATTATGGAGTATGTTAATGATCTTATAGCATTAGAGAGTCAAGCTATCGAGGATGAAGTAGAGGAGCGATTTCAGCGGTAATAAAATTAATATTTTCATTGTAGAATTGCTTGTTTGATCCTTCCAACTTAGCCCTTACTAATTGCTTTCACTCACCTTATCTCCTCTTATCATTTTTTGTTGTTCTCTTCAGATTTTTTGCATATCGCTATACTACTCCAGGCAAACCTTAATTTTTGAGGAAACTGTTTCCGAACATTTATTTTTAAGTGGTAATCGATTGCACTTTCAGTATATAATGAGCATACAAAGTCCCAAAAATCACATGTGAGCTAAAGTCGCCATCTTGAAAAACATGGCCAGCGCCTTTTCTTTTAAACGTTAATCCGAATTGAGATTTCTTTGTTTCGTTTATTCCTTAAAATAAGGACAACGAAAAGTTTCCTCAGGCTAATAGCAAAAAATAACGAATAGTGGTCGAAAAAAATTAAAATCTACTATTTTCATTTTTTTTTAACTAAATTGAGGTTACTGGCTGCAATAAATAATAAACAATAAAAAATATCCAAAAAAAACTTCAAATAAATGTTGTAATATAGCAAAATAGCTTTAGTTTGCTTTTTTATATTCCTACGTAGCTGAAAAATTAACGAGGATATCGCTTCTTATGTTTGAGAGGTATAAACAGCTGGGCACAGCAGATCGTGGGATGCTCCTGTTGTTCGGTAGTATAGCTCTGGCAAATCTTTTTTAAACGTTATTTGTTTAGTGACCGCTGGTCGGTTTTGCGATTTTTTTTTATTTATTCGTTATATTAGATAAGTACAATAAAAAATGTTCATTGTGCCAACAACGAAATAGTCATAAATAACGAGCGAAGATAGGAAAATAATAAAAATGAGAAATTGCAACAAATTATAGGAAAACACTTTGAGGGTTGTTGCTTAATACATACAGGTATACATAAAATTTATACATCTAAAATGTCTACTTCAATAACGCAAGTAGAAGGCCGACACTATCCTCCACTTTTTTTTACGTCACAAGCCCCGCCCACTTTCACTTTTTTATATACCCACTTGGGGGACGCGTTTTTTCACCCTTATTTTGTATGGTTTCTTTTCGGAGGCCTTTTTCAACCCCTGATTATTTTTGTTTTTACTCGCTCACGTGTAGAACATGTTTTTTCACCCCTATTTTATGGCCACCCACGTGTAGGACGCGTTTTTTTCTACCCCTATGGTTTCGTTTTCGAGGCTCAACCCTTGATGGAATTTTCAACCCTAATTGAGTCTTTTTGACAGCAATTTTGGTACTTGCTCATGTGAGGGGCAGATGTAGGGGTTTCTTTGGACTTGGGGTTGGTCCTGGACCTGGAGTTGGTCTTAGGGTTATTTTTGATGGATAGCTTTAACCCTAATTAAGGTCCTTTTGGTTGTATTAAGAGCAGTACCCCCGGAGGTTAGGCAAACGCACACGCATACAATGTTGGAAATTGCATAATTACCCTAATAAGATATTATTAAAATTATCGATCCTATTGTTTTAAAATGGTCATATGCTATTGGGTACGTTCGGATGATCTTTTACCTATACGAGAAATTTATTTATACGTTGTATTTCTAATAAGGAGGTTCTTGTAAGACACGTGTAGTGCTTCGCAACTTGTTCTCGGGCTTTCGCCCTGGCTGGAGATATTAAAAATAATACGCTTACCTTTAGAAGTGTTTTTTCTTAGTTGTTCTAATAACGATAACCATATGTTGAACTGAAATATTTTTTATGAAACGTATCCACATGTTGTCTCACTAAACACGCTTTGTGAATGGTTGATATAAACTAGCTATTACATTCCGATCATTAACTAATTTAGAATGTAATACACAAAACCTGATTACTGCTACTCGTATTTAGCAATTATGTTGTACTTATAATAAAAATTTACATTCAAAACACAAATATTTTAAAAATTTTATGAGAAAATTAATAAACTATTACAACACAACCGTTCAAGATAATGATGGAAACGATGACGTATAGCTGAATTTTCACATCCAAGGTGATGGTGATGATTCACAGAAGAGGAAGAAGACGATGATAAAAAGGACGAATAAAACCATGATGATGATGGCGACGAATCACGGTTCAAGAAGAAGAAGAACCGATAAGTTGTATTAAAATGAAGTATTGTTGTTTATAATAATAATAATATATTTATTATGTTTTTTTTTACCTGATATTGCTAACAAAAATGTCGGTAAAGATTATTAAAATGTATTATTACTCTTATAGGATGACGTCATAAGATCAGCTCTACAAATAGTTGGTACGTATTCGTTGATTTTAAAACTTATAGTTATTGTTAATTCACGTATAATAATAAAACCTTTTGCCTTCTATTTCCATTATATCAGTTTGATATTCTTAAAAACATGTTAATTTAATTTAACTCTATGTTATATATAAGTAATTATTACTTTCGGTCTTTTTAATGGGGTTTTATAACAGTTAACGCACAGTTTCTATGAAACAATTTTGTGTATGTAATTGAACATGCACATAACTCAGATATAATTTTCCGAATGTATAGGTAGTGCCTGTTTAGAAAGAGAGAATCTGCCTATACATAAAGCATCATTACATTAGGGTAGAAATTATTTATTATTTCACGTCATATTTAATTAGACTTTAATGTATTCAGTTTTGAACTGTAACCTGGTTTCCGCAAACTGTAAGACATAATTTCGGTTGATTGATTGAGATTAATCGGTTGATTTGATCAAGCATGATTTGTTTGAGATTGATTGATTAATTAATTAATTGATTTGTTTGTGTGTGAAAAGAGCCAATAGAGAGAGGGAATAGGAGGGATAGCAAGAAGTGGTGTGCATTATCAACTTCTATTATAGAAAATGTTCATGAGTCTATACGCCACTAGATGGCACGAAAATCAATTTTAACTCAAAGGGGCCAGGGCAGACCCTGATACAAGTCTTGTCTTACAAGGCAGCCTTATTAGAATACAATTTTGTATGACGGGGTGATGACCTACGCTGTAAGATTAAGTTAGAACCCGCATACAATTGCACCAGCGATAGGGGCTAGGCTCTACACTTGTCTTATAAGGTTAGGGTTCCCATACCATCTCCAGCCAGGGGCGAAGGCTCGAGAACAAGTTGCGAAGCCCTACACGTGTCTTAGAAGAACCTCCTTATTAGAAATACAACGTATAAATAAATTTCTCGTATAGGTAAAAATCATACGACTACCCAGTAGCATATGACCATTTAAACAATAGGCCGATAATTTTAAATAATATCTTATTAGGTAATTAAGCAATTTCCAACATTGTATGCGTGTGTTTACCTAACCTCCAGGTACTGCTCTTAATACAACACAAAAGAACCTTAATTAGGGTTAAAGCTGTCCATCAAAAATAACCCTAAGACCAACTCCAGGTCCAGGACCAACCCCAAGTCCAAGACCAACCTACATCTAACCCTCACGTGAGCAAGTACAAAATTCGAAAAAGACTAATTAGGGTTGAAATTCCATCAAGGGGAACCGAAAAGAAACCATAAGGAAAACCGCCAGCGAAACGTAATACGAAACTCGTAAAGCTGCAAACATGAATCAAGACAGGCACCGTAAAAATCAAGTTTATTGACAAAATTGAAGGAAAGTAGCGTTTAAAAATATTATTATAAAAACAATACTATTTATTTAATAACAACTTTATCGGCCTTCTTCTGAACCGTGATTCGTCGCCATCATCATGGTTTGATTCGTCTCTCCTCACCTCATCGCTCTTCTTCCTCTTCTGTGAATCATCACCATCACCTTGGATGTGAGATACATTCAGCTCATCCACGTCATCGTTTCCATCATTATCTTGAACGGTTGTGTTGTAATAGTTTATTAATTTTCTCATAAAATTTTTAAAATATTTGTGTTTTGAATGTAAATTTTTATTATAAGTACAACATAATTGCTAAATACGAGTAGCAGTAATCAGGTTTTGTGTATTACTTTGTAAAATAGTTAATGATGGGAATGTAATAGCTAGTTTATATCCAACCATTCACAAAGCGTGTTTAGTGAGACTACATGTGGACACGTTGAATAAAAAATATTTCAGTTCAACATATGGTTATCGTTACTAGAACAACTGAAGGAAAAAACACTTCTAAAGGTAAGCGTATTATTTTTAATATATATATGTTTTTTTTTACCTGATATTGCTAACAAAAATGTCGGTAAAGATTATTAAAATGTATTATTACTCTTATAGGATGACGTCATAAGATCAGCTCTACAAATAGTTGGTACGTATTCGTTGATTTTAAAACTTATAGTTATTGTTAATTCACGTATAATAATAAAACCATTAAAACCTTTTGCCTTCTATTTCCATTATATCAGTTTGATATTCTTAAAAACATGTTAATTTAATTTAACTCTATGTTATATATACGTAATTATTACTTTCGGTCTTTTTAATGGGGTTTTTATAACAGTTAACGCACAGGTTTCTATGAAACAATTTTGTGTGTATGTAATTGAACATGCACATAACTCAGATATAATTTTCCGAATGTATAGGTAGTGCCTGTTTAGAAAGAGAGAATCTGCCTATACATAAAGCATCATTACATTAGGGTAGAAATTATTTATTATTTCACGTCATATTTAATTAGACTTTAATGTATTCAGTTTTGAACTGTAACCTGGTTTCCGCAAACTGCAAGACATAATTTCGGTTGATTGATTGAGATTAATCTGGTTGATTTGATCAAGCATGATTTGTTTGAGATTGATTGATTAATTAATTAATTGATTTGTTTGTGTGTGTGAGAAAGAGCCGAAAGAGAGAGAGGGAGATAGAGAAGCGGGATAGAGCAAGAGAGTGGTGTGCATTATCAACTTCTATTATAGAAAATGTTCATGAGTCTATACGCCACTAGATGGCACGAAAATCAATTTTAACTCAAAGGGGCCAGGGCGGAGACCCTGATACAAGTCTTGTCTTACAAGGCTAGGGCCGCCTTATTAGAATACAATTTTGTATGACGGGGTGATGACCTACAGCTGTAAGATTAAGTTAGAACCCGCATACAATTGCACCAAGGGGGCCGCGATAGGGGCTAGGCTCTACACTTGTCTTATAAGGTTAGGGTTCCCATACCATCTCCAGCCAGGGGGCGAAGGCTCGAGAACAAGTTGCGAAGCCCTACACGTGTCTTAGAAGAACCTCCTTATTAGAAATACAACGTATAAATAAATTTCTCGTATAGGTAAAAATCATACGAACGTACCCAGTAGCATATGACCATTTAAACAATAGGGCCGATAATTTTAATAATAATATCTTATTAGGGTAATTAAGCAATTTCCAACATTGTATGCGTGTGCGTTTACCTAACCTCCAGGGGTACTGCTCTTAATACAACCAAAAGAACCTTAATTAGGGTTAAAGCTGTCCATCAAAAATAACCCTAAGACCAACTCCAGGTCCAGGACCAACCCCAAGTCCAAGACCAACCCCTACATCTAACCCTCACGTGAGCAAGTACAAAAATTGCTGTAAAAAAGACTCTAATTAGGGTTGAAAATTCCATCAAGGGTTGACCCTCGAAAAGAAACCATAGGGGTAGAAAAAACGCGTCCTACACGTGGGCGGCCATAAAATAGGGGTGAAAAGCCATGTCCTACACTTGAGCGAGTAAAAACAAAAATAATTAGGGGTTGAAAAAAGGCCTCCGAAATAAGGGTGAAAAAACGCGTCCCCCACGTGGGCATATAAAAAAGTGAAAGTGGGCGGGGCTTGTGACGTAAAAAAAAGTGGAGGGGATAGTGTCGGCCTTCTACTAACGCACGCATATTTATAGTCCATTCCCTGACAGTTTTGGCACATGGTACTGCAGCATCTTGCTTCCGAGCACACACATTTTTGTTGGCATCTATTTTTACATTTACAGTAAATAAGATTTAAAAGTTCTGAGGGGGCTGGAGACTGTTGCATAGTCACTGGAAACATTTCGTTGTTGCGTACTTTCTACCCAAATTCTATTGTAAAAACATTATTTCCGAGCCAGATTTGGATCTGATGGTACACCCTAAAATTGTAATGTTTTTTAGTTGAAATATTGACATATTCAATACCGTTTATTACCTCAATATTTGTTGACAGCCAAATTAAATGGTTTTTGCAGTGTCTGTTTGGAAACATTTATATTATACAGTCTAAACCTTTCTTCGTTTACGTCAAGGTTGCCTTTTAATCCATACACTAACAATATAAATTCATGTCCAATATTTAATATCAGTTCTTTATCAGTATGAAAATTGTTAAATACTAACAATTTTTCGTTCAAGGATTTGTGCTTTTTTAGGACGTTTAGTGCTGCTGATTTACCTTTTTTATAAAGATATGAACTGGTATCACATTCGCAAATTGCGTGTATAAAGAGGAGATTGTTAATAAGAGAGAAACCCAAATTCTCGCAAACATCCACTATATGGAAAATTTCATCTTCGTCTCCGCGGCCAGCCTTTTTAAAGTAAAGGTTAGGTACGTTTTGTCCCAAAATCAATGACAGTACTGTTAAGTCTGTGTCTTCTCCCACCAAAACTATCGACAAATTTATTTTCTTTTTATCTAAATTCACTGCGGTGCTCACAATTGGTGATCTGCATCCCAATTTGCTTCTAACGTTACAATATTTCTTTTTTCAAAATTAATTCTTAGTAACTCAATAAGGCGACATTTGTTTCACTCGTGAGAAAAAATCTCCTTGCCCTACCGTTAGAACAGAAGACTTGTTTAAAACGACTTCAATGGGGATTTTCTTTTTTTTTCTTCGACGGTTTCTTCATCTTTAGTGGAAGGAATATCATAATAGCCATCAAAAACAACCCTAGTATTTCCTCCAAAATGTTTCAAAACATAAGACATGTACAGATCCACAATTTGCTCCAAGGTTGCTAGCTTGGGCCATATTACTCGATGTAAAAGCCATTCCCCATCAACAGCGTACAATTTTTCGTTGATTGGAGAATTACAGGTTTTGGGTTTCAACAGTTTTATCAAACTAGATTTATTACCTTTTCTCATTAAACCATTACTGAACAATGACGGAGGTAAAGGTGCCAATTAAATAGTGTTTAAGATCCTGTTTAGTATTTTTTAAACAAATGATTCTGTTAAATAACTGTTGCGAGTCTAAAATCATAGTGTCGTGCAATTTTATGTTCTTTGCTGTGAATTATTCTGGTTTTACTTTATTTTTAAATTTGTAATGAAAGTCTGAACATTTTTTACCGTACGTAGATTCTTTTGACAACAATCCAGTTTCTCTTCCCATGTGACAATTTACACCTTCAACAGCTAAAACTCCGTTTGATATGATTGTGATTTTCTAACCATTGTAAAATTATTTTTAAGTCTCTAGTATCTCTGTTAATTCAAGAGTCTCTAAGTTCTACATGTTGCTCTGCAACCACAAAACATCTCTAATGCTTCACATATTTCACGGTGTATGGCATCGTAATAGTCCACTTGGCAATTGAGCTATCAGTGAAAACTTATCCGTGGGTTAATCCCTCCAACGTTTTCATCGATCTCATGAGATATTGCTCAATTCGCATATCAGTCCTAGTACCCGACCATAATTTGCTAGTACGCCGTATCGTAAAATAACTAAGATTACAGAATTTGTCGTATTCACTGGGGGACATTGTGTCTTGCAATTTTGTCATATTCTGCACATATAGGTGAGCCGACTTGTCATAATGTAAATGGCCTGTGGCATGTAAATAGGGCAACATCATTTTTGTAGCGGTTAAATGCATGTTCCAATCTCCACAGCGTTCAGATTTTAAAAACATTTTTATTATGGTTACCATTTCGTGATATTGTATATATATATATATATATATATATATATATATATATATATATATTGCTTTGAAGTATCACTATTTAGTTTTAACGTGTGTTTAACCTTATTAATATTTAGCAGTACATTTTCTAAGACTTCTGTTGTTGAAATCGCTTCTAAGGGTATTGTCTTATTACGAAAAACATCTGTACAAAAATTAGTCAATGTAGTCTTGTCAACACCTGATGTATCGAATAGCAAAATTGTTAGAGCCCAATGAACCAAAAAATGTGCCCTGGTGGCTCTTGCGTAGTTATGACCTGACATCAGGTGGCCCCCAGTTACTTTTGCATATATTGTCGACCACAAATCTTCCAGTCCTAAGCCCGACATTAACCCTCTAGTAGGCAAGACCGCCCACAGACGGTTTACTTTTCTATCGGCATAAAGTCTCTTTAAAATATTTATATCTGCGGCAGGCAAAACCGTCTTTGGTCTTGTACCACTCAATGTACTTATACGTATTTAGTTTGCGCCAAAGCTGTTTGCTGTGTTTATTTCTCAGTTTACTTTGAAATTCTGTAGCGGATGGTCATAGTAATTGTTTTGTGGTGAACCTCACTTTCGTCGCTTATTTGAAGTGTTTGTTTTCGTGAATTTTATTACCAAAAAAATATTGGTAAGTATATAAATATATGTATTTTAGTGTAGATAAAGTAAGTAGCGATAAAAATTTATAGCAAAGACATAGAAGCTGTTTGAACATAGACCGTCTCAGGGCGGTGTTGCCGGTCTCTGTGAATTTCTCGTTTTTAGTTCGAATCATTATGAATAATTCTTCTAACGATTTTTTGGATTCTGATCATTGTTCGTTCGTGCGAATTTGAGGACCACTCCGATTACGTGGGTGAAGCTGATGACGATGTTTCATCAAGTGAAGATGAACTTACAAAAGAGGAAGAAACTGAGATTATCGAATGTGTATCATAGATGCAAAGATCAACATCGGCCGAATTTCTTAGAAAACCTTTAGATCTAAATTTGAATATTAGTAATGTTAGTGGTTGTTCCGGTTCAATGACATCGACTCCAGTACCTTCATCGAAACCGACAACACCGGAAGATATTTTGTCTCCCTCAACCCCAACAACAGGTGTTTTATCAGCAGCAGCCACGGAATCGAAAGATGTTCAACTATCAACTTCAGCAGCAAATACCCAGTCCAGAGTTGTTTATCTAGATCGAAAGCCTAAAAAAAGGGTAAGGTCACCATTACTCAAGAATGAGCCTGACGGTCCCCAACTGCAACCTAACAATGGTGGGTTTATTGGTCCAGCAGTAAATATGGCTACCACGTCTGACGAATTTAAAAAGATAGTTTGGAAACAAAAATCCTTACAACTACATAACAACCAGGTAGTCTTTCAGGGTAACAAAGAGTTACCACACAGTTTTAACCCCCACACCAGTGCTTCAGTTATTTTTTGACGGATGGTTTCTATGAACGTATAGCTGCAAACACTAATATGAATACACGATTAATAAACATAAACACTGTATTCAAAGTTACTACTTTAGAAATTAGACGATATGTGGGTATTCTTCTTTATATGTCGTTGTATCGTTATCCAACTGTGGAGCACTATTGGGGACAACACGCTTTCGAAGATATTGGAAGTACAAAGATTTTTTGCAATTCGTAAACACCTTAGCTTTAACGATCATTCTGTGATGAAGAAAAAAGGTGAGCCTAGATACGATCCACTTTACAAAATAAGACCAGTCATCGATCACCTCAATGACCGTTTTGATTCTATACCAAAACAGCCCCGTTTGTGTGTAGATGAGCAAATGTGCGCAACGAAGATGCGTTCACAACTTCGTCAATATCTGCCAAAGAAACCCCATAAGTGGGGAATGAAACTTTTTGTTCTCTGTGACTTGAATGGGTTTGCATATCGATTCGAAATTTACACTGGTGCTGGTGATAACGTTGTCCTTCCAGGGGAACCAGATTTGGGTGCAACAGCCAATGTTGTTGTTCGGTTAGCAAAAACTGTTCCTCACTTTACTAATCATATAATTTTTTTTGATAATTTTTATACGTCCTTGCCGTTACTCGTATATCTAAAAAGCCATGGAATATATGCACTTGGCACTATTCGTCGTGATAGAATTCCTAATTGCAAGTTGCCTGCGGACACAGATAAACAGGCTAAAGATTTACCAAGAGGACAATCATATGAGTACGTTGGTACTGCGTATGGTGTTGACATGACCACAGTACACTGGAAGGATACCAAAAACGTGAGACTAGCGTCTACTGATGTTGGGGTTCAGCCATTTTCATCTACACTTCCAAAAGAGCCACCACGAAAAATAGTCAGATATGATAGAAAGAACACGAAATATCTGGAGCTTGATTGTCCAAATATTATTAGAGATAATTTACGTCCACATCAATATTTCCGTCTCTTTTATATTTTCCGTTGTTTTTCAGAGTATAATTATCACGTGGGTGGAGTAGATCTATTGGATGGCCTACTTGGCCGATGTCGCATCCGACTAAAGACAAAAAGTGCTTCACTTCGCCTTTTTTTAGCATTTTGCACCGTAGAATTCATGGAAATACTGTAAACCTTCCAGAATTTCGAACTGTAGTGGCTGATGTTCTCTGCAAATATCAGGTAAATCCTGAGAGAAAACAAGTTGGTAGACCATCTCTAAAAGTACTGCAACCATCAGCGAAGGGTGGTAAAAAAACCTATTTACCAGCAGATGATATTCGCTTTGACAACACATCGCACTGGCCAACTTTTCTTGATAGGATGGGAAAAAAGACATGCAAAGCACCTGGCTGCAAATCAGAGACCCAAGTGTTTTGTTCCAAATGTAAAATTAATTTATGTTTTTCGTCAAAAACTAATTGTTTTTTTTCCTTTCATAGACGCCACTAATTGTACTATTACCAGTTTTTTATTTTCATTTACTTATGTTTATTGTATTTGCTTATTACTTTTCTAATACAACAAAATAACTAACTGCGTCTCTGTGCAAATAATGTTTACTTATCTCGGCAGGCCCGCCTAGAGGCGGTTTGAATTTTTTTCCCTTAGATGGCTAACTCAAAACTCTTAAGTCAAAACAAAAATCATTATTGACTTTTGTAAGTCAACACTATCACGTTGTAAATTTTTTTTTTTTTTGGAAATAAAATTGGCGTGGTAGAGGGTTAAGAAACCAACGGCGCCCATAAATGACACTATTAAGTGAAACCCGCTTAGTCTCAAAATAACTGACGAATCTTTTGCGTAAACGATTTTGGAAGCTTTGTGAAATAATGGTTGGTCAAAAGTCACTATACAGCTTTTTTGATTTGTTTTTCTAGTTTCTGATAATGCAAATTCAAGAGCAGAATATACAGGGTTTTTCACGGTAGGCGTTCGTTAGAAGTTCATGTGGTTAGAAAAAATTTAGAAATCTGAATTTTTGGACCTAAGGGTTATTTAAGATTCTCTTTCATTCTAAAATATTTTCAAGGTCATGTTACTTCCGGTTATACCGGAAGTCGCCACTAACTTCCTTATTTTAAATGGAACACCCTGCATATTATTTTATTTTTGGATTCTTGACAAAATTTTAGGATGTCTTATAAGGGTTTCCTATACCTTTTTTCAACTGTTTCTTAGATATTGTAACATTAAAAAGGCGTCAACTGGTAACAATAATACTGTGATGATGTAATAAACAAAACGCAAATGTAATAAACTATTAGCAATTGATCAAATAAATTTAATTAAAAAAATATTACCAAATAACAATCGCCACTGCCGTTGGCTCTATCGGTAGATTAAGATAGGGAGGTTCTAATAAAAGGATTTCTCAAATACCTTGAATGCTGCTTGCTTCCAATCTGCTAAATTATTTCCCCTTCACTAATTAATAAAAATGCAATATAAAAAAAATTATAAAAATATAACGAAATGAAATCTCGAGCGCCATGTTGTCTTTAATTATAGGAACAACAAAACCTAGTTAATGAACAATAAAAGCTTTATATTAATAACAAAAAAAAATTACAATGTGCAATTATGTTTATTTTCCAAATTAAGGCGTGATTAAGAAAGAAAAAGGTCTTATAGCTATGCTTAAAGAACTAGAAATTCATTACATAAATACCTTTATACACTGACTTCTTATTGTCAACTTCCTGTGTTTACTTATGGATACGGAGCGGCCAATCAGCATGATTTCATTTCTACATCATCAGTGCGTAATCTTGTTATAACGCGATCAGCCGCACCCTTACTGGAGTTTATTATTTAATATTTTTACGTAGAAATTTTCTTTCCAATAAATTTATAGCATTCTTGAGGTTTTAGAAAATTAAAATTGCAATTTAAAATGTAATCCAAAAAGTAGTATAATAAAGGTAAAACTTAAAAGTGAAAGATGAAGAGAAAAAATGTTAAAAATCGAAGTGCCATTAAAAATTAAAAATATAATGCCATATAAAAGTATGCATTATTAAAGTATGCAAAAAGTGTGCATTCTAAAAAAATGCATTAAATGTTTTTAATTTAAAATATAATGAATTAAAAAATCTCTTACCATCTAAACCGATGGCACTTTACACTAAAATTTAGGGAAAATTCCCCGAAACTACATGCTTCATACTATTACATTTAGCAGGAAGTGAATTAAATAAAAGCTTTCAGAATAAATCATGCCGTTGTCCCCCCCCAAGAAGTTATCACGCGTTGCGCGGATTAAATGGTCAGAATCCAATTTTTTTTAAGAAAGGGAACTATAACTCTTTATGAAATTATGTACACTTAAAAGATATGTACTGTTAAGATATGCAAATTAAATTGCCTTTCTCAATTCTACATTTTAATAATTAAAAACTTTTCTAATATTACCCAAAATAAATGAACGATCTTAAATTAATGTATTTTTTAATACAACCAAAAAAAAAGGTTGTTACAATATCTTGATTTTTTCAAAAATTTTGAAAGATGTAATTCTATTTTAAACACTGCACTGCTTGTCTTACTTATTTTTGACTGATGGAAAGTGCTTCTGGAGTAGACAGAAGCATAAGAACTATACTTTTGAAATACTCATTGACAATTGATTTATTGCATACATGGTGTTCAAAATTTGATGAACTATTAAACAATTTTCAAAGTTAAAAAACTTTGTTAATTCAAATGTGACACCCTGTATATTATTGGATGAATAGATGCAGCATTTAGTTATGCATCGTTTGGCTATAACATTACCTATACTTATTATCGACAATTTTCTTGTTAATTAATATTTTCTACTCTAATGTGATTTTTGACAGAAACTGAAATGTTTTTTAAAAATAAAATGAACTTAATTCAAACTACTCAAATTCTATTTTATTAAAACAATGAAATAAAACAAGAAGATAACAAAATTGAGAGCATAATAACAAATGAAAAACATAAAACAATTATTTGAACATAACTAGAAGAAAAGTGATAAAAAAGATAAGTGAATCAAAATTGAATTTAATAAAATTTTGGAAAACCGAACCAAGGCACATACATGTTTTTGATGGTATTCAGTGACGTAATCTTTAAAAATGGTGGACAGCCGCCATTTTGTAAAACAATTTTAAATTAATCACTGAATTAGTCACTGAATACCATCAAAAACGTTGTATATGTGCCCTAGTTCGGTTTCCCAAAATTTGATTAACTTCAATTTTATGGTTCACATAATAGGTTGGAGGGGAGCAACGATTATAGAGGGAAGGGATGGCCAGATCCCTGTGCTGCAAAAGAATCAAAAGAACCTCATTCTCGGAGTCAAATAAGCTCTCAAAAGATGCTCTCTGCTGGCAATGGACACTTCTATTTTGCCTCAAAGTACCTGTTGCCCTAAATCCTTGGGACTCGCAAATTACTTAGCAAGGGTATACTAGTAAAATAGTTTTAAAAAAAGACGATATGATCGTTGGCTACAGCAACACACGGTGATAATGGCAATACAACTTTAGAGCCAAATGGAAGTTGAATATCAACATTGTTGGCTTTTCCGCAGTATGTATCTATAACGTAGCAATATCCATTTTAAGTACAAAGAGACAAATTTTTAAAACCAAATGTACAAGGTTTACCTCTAATAAATTGATTTGTCGAATGGTGGCCATACTACTTGACCATTGGTTTATCTGTTGACAATGTTTTGTGGAATGTACCCCATTGTTGAAATTTTACATTTAGCATATCCATAATCGGCCTGACTTTGAACATTCTATCATCATTCATTTGTGCGTTGTCATTTAGATGAAAATATTTTTTTATTTCTAAATACCTGTTCCGAGACATGCATTTGGAAACAATGTCTACATGAACATCCTCATCAAGTGACCAATACAGACGCTCTCTAGGCAATCTGTGATAGCCAGTCAAAAAGACTATCCCAAAAAAGTTTTTTAGTTCTTCATTGGTCAGAGAAAGTAAATGACTATTTTTTTGGCGAGCATAAAGTATGGTCTGATCTAAAATATATTGAACAATTTTTTCGTCACCCAATTTTTGTAATATATCTTTTGGGCTAAGGTTTTTTTAGCTCCTCAATAACGCGTTCAGCTCTTAAAGAAGCACCATTGTTGGACATCGCCTGACAACCACTATAATTGGCGTCACCTTTTTTCCAGTTTGGTGTAAAAAAACTTGGATCCTTCTTTCTTGTTTGTTTATCAGATAACCTGATTCTTTTAGCACCTAATGTCTCTTTGTCACTGTCGTCCCATTGAGATTTCGAGCTCGGCCCAATTTCCGTTACATTGTATGAATTGTTCTAAATTGCAAAGAACATCACGAGTCCATTATCAGAAATCTGAAAACAGAACAACTGCTTATACTCTTGCCTAGTGTACTCAACTGAGTACAGCAATGTTTATAATAATATTGCAAGCTCGGAAAACTAAAAATGAAAATAATACGTACGACTTACCTTTTTCTTATGTTTAACAAAGGGTAGTTACCAACAGAAACTTATCTATTACGCAAAATAACTTCAAAATGCGAGGATATCAGGAGACACGGCGTAAAAGCGCGAATTTACACACGTAGTACATAACTCTGAATTCTATGTAAAGTTACCTATCAGCTTTTACCGACATTGCGGGTAAAGGCGGTACTATGAAAGTCGTCTTAATGACACAAAACTGTTGGCAAGCTTTTCTACTCAATGATAGTCCCAGTGACAGTTTTAAGGCGTACTCAAGCGAGTACAGTGGGCGCTAATGGGTTAGGAACAGAAATTCATTATAAGGAATTGAATGAAAAGTTAATTAAGCAATATGAAACCAAGAAACAGAAGAGTTGAAGATTGTGCGATAACCTAAGAGATGGTCGCTAGTGTAGTTATCAAACGCCAGTCGAGCCGTTATTAGCTTCGAATTGGATTAACTTATAACAGTGTTATAGTGAATTTGCAATAATCGACGAAAACGTCGAATTTTAACATATTAAAAATTAATAATTGATCTTATTATAAACTATAAGATAACATGCAGGTTACTTTTTGTTGTAGAATAAGTCAAAGCTCAGTATATTCTATTATAGAAAAAGTTTACATACAAGTAATGCAAAGAAAGTAATATTGATACTGTTTTTGGTCAATTTTGGAATCGACTAACTGAGGTAGTATAGTTTCAAGCTTTATTTGATAGGTGCTTGGGAAAAAAAAAAGTTAATTATGTTGTTGTTAATTCTGATAGGGCTGATTGGTGTTTCATCTTAATCAATGAACAAGAAAAGGTTTGATACATATATTGTCCTATTTTATAGTACTAATTATAAAACTTATACTACGATAATAACACAAAAAACTAGACAAAATAAAAACAATTCCTTTTACTGGGCTTCGAAACTTAACTAAAATAAAGAGAGGCTCTTCGGTTCGAGCTCTCTGGGCGGCTCTCGCTCCACGCAGGCAGTCAAAGCTGTTCTCCTTGTGGCGGCAAAGAAAATAATATTAACGGTACAAGTAAAATAATGAATTTAAACGAGCATATACTAACTCAAATTACGTTAAAGTAAATAAAGAAAAATCAGGAAATATTTTGTTTACGTCCTTGGTTAGTAGAGCATAGAAGTTTTTACAGTTTTAGATTTTACATTTAAAAATGTGTGATAACATTTCTCCTTGAAATATTTTCCGAGAGATAAAGGCAAAGAGGCAAACGTTCTTCTATCCGGAATATATAGGTCAACAATAAAATCGATATTTTTATATGTATACGAATGACCGCGTTTCAACAGTTTTATATCTAGATGTTTTAATCAAATTTTAACATATTTTGCTAATATTGAACGTTTTTGATAAAACAATAAAGGGTTCTCTGTCTTTCGGGTGTTTCTATCCGTATTTCGAATATGTGGCGGAATTTACAAAGGGAAAATTTGATGGTGGATAACGAGCTTGGTTGGTGGATGTTTTCATATTGAATATTTTTATGCGAGAAAGATTTATTCTTTTACAGATGGTGTGTGTCGTTTGGGAGTGCCTTGTGTTGGTGGATGTTTCTAGTGGAGTTTTGTGGTTGTGTGGACTGTCTTGTTGTCGCTCGGTTGATGCAGTTGATGCTGCTGATCTCCCGCGACTTGAAATAAAGAGAAACAAGTATTAATTGTATGCATAATTAGTCGGTATTAATAGAACACGAATTAAATAAAAGTAGATACTATACAGGGTGTGGCGCGAAGAGCTTTGATTAAACGTAATGGCGGATACAGTTTTGTTAAAAATCTGAAATTACGAAGCTGTAGGTTTTGGATGACGCTGAGTTCAAATATAATATTGTCCTGAATGTGGCACTTCCGGTTATACCGGAAGTAGACGTCAACTTTTTTATTTTAAATGGAACCTAATATTTTTTATTTTATTTTCGAATTCTACATGAAATTCTAAATAAAATTTGTGCACAATGTCCTATACCAAAAATGAAGTATTTTCGAGATATTTCGATTTTTTTTTTTATTTTGAAAAAATCATAGACCACATTGAATAACGATATCTCCATTAATAACGAAGCTAGTGACGTGAAATTGTAACCAATAAACAACAAGCGCTTGCCTGTTAACTCCATATATCCATCTCATTGTTATTTCATACAGGGTGTTTTAAACTTAGCCGCCAACATGCACAATTTAAATCATTTATAAGTTGCTTACTTTAAATAGAACACCCTGTATTTTATTACATTTTCCGGTGTATTTTTTTAAGCCAACCACTTGAGATATTTCATTATCTTAGTTAAAACATAACAACACTTAATTATTTCAGCATTAGTAAAGGGTAGGCCATGGCTGTCAAAGATTTGATAGAACGTTAATTGTTTATGTTGTTTTGACAGTTTTCTTTACCAGTTTGTATTTCATAGTAAATAATGGTAAATGTAGGATTTACTAATGATGATTTTTTAAATCTTATTATTATTTACGGCGAGTGTAATAGAATTGTTGAACGGACTTGCCGTGTTTTTGCAGAAAGATATGCAAATCGACCAAATGCAACTGGTGATATTGTAAGAAGATTGCTTAAAAACTGCCGTCAGTTTGGTCAATTTAAGACAAAAATTAATAAAAATAAACCACTAGTGGACAGTGACATAAACGAAATTAATGTTTTGGGTTATTTTACGGCCTCTCCAAATGCCTTCATTAGAGATAGTGAGAGAGGTCTTACTTTGTCGACGATAACAAATCATCGCATTTAAAAAAAACACAAATGGAAACCATTTTCATATCATTTGGTGCAACACTTACAATTAGGTGATCTTCCTCGAAGGGTAGTCCTCGAAGGGTAGAATTCTGTGAATGGTTTTTAATGAAGACCCAAGAGGATGAAAACTTCATAAAAAAAGTTATATGGTGTGATAAAGCAAAGTTTAGCAAAAATGGATTATTTAATCGACATAATTCCCATTTTTGGTCTAATGAAAATCCGCATGTTAGTAGAGAACGTTATTTCCAAGATAGTTGGAGTTTTAATGTTTTTTGTGCAATAAAAGACGATAAAATTTTAGCATTAAAATTTGATGATGAAAATTTAAATGGTACAAGATAATGCCACATTTTAGAAAAAGCCATACGACCGGCGTTACTTATTTTAAGAAATGGAGAGGCGGCTTCAGCTTGGTATCAGCAAGATGGAGCATCTCCTCATAACTTTGGGCCTGTTGCTCAGCATCTTTACGACATGTTTGATGATAGATGGATTGCCGATCAGGGTCCATTTCGTTGGCCAGCTCGCTCTCCTGCTTTGGCTCCTTTAGATTTTGGTATTTGGGGTTACATTAAAAACCAGGTATTTTCCAAACCTGTTACGACAAAGGAAGGTATGATGCAGAGAGTCTTACTTTAATTCTCTAACACCCGATCATATTTCCAGAATTACAAGACATAACTTAATGAAAAGGATTCATAAATGTTCAGAAGTAGATGGTGCTATTTTTGAACACTTATTATAAAGCTTTATTTGTTTAATATTACATTTAGTTATTTTTGTTTGTAAGTTATCTAATTAAATTAATACAAAATACCTAGTCAACGTTTTTAATGATATCCACAATTAATAATCCTGCTTTTGGTTACTTTTCAAAATTAATAACTTATGAAAAAATAACAAAATATCACCTTAAATAATAGAAATCATGGCCTACCCTTTACTAATGTTGAAATAATTAAGTGTTGTTATGTTTTAACTGAGATAATGAAATATCTCAAAAGTGGTTGGATTTAGGTATAGGGAATACTGATACCAAACGAATTGGCTTGAAAAAATACTGCGGAAAATGTAATAAAATACAGGGTGTTCTATTTAAAGTAAGCAACTTGTAAACGATGTAAATTGTGCATGTTGGCGGCTTAGTTTAAACCACCCTGTATGAAATATCAATGAGATGGATATATGGAGTTAACGGGCGAGCGCTTGTTGTTTATTGTTTACAATTTCACGTCACTAGCTTCGTTATTAATGGAGATATCGTTATTCAATGTGGACTAGATTTTTTTCAAAATTAAAAAAAAATCGAAATATCTGGAAAATACTTCATTTTTGGTATAGGACATTGTGCACAAATTTTATCTAGAATTTCATGTAGAATTCGAAAATAAAATAAAAAATATTAGGTTCTATTTAAAATAACAAAGTTGACGTCTACTTCCGGTATAACCGGAAGTGCCACATTCAGGACAATTATATTTGAACTCAGCGTCATCCAAAACCTACAGCTTAGTAATTTCAGATTTTTAACATAACTGTATCCGCCATTACTTTTAATCAAAACTCTTCGCGCCACACCCTGTATACTTATCCTAGGGCGTTTGACTTTTGTGTGATTACCCGAAACGGACAATCACCTGAACCGTGTGTGAGGATCACTCCCCACTGGTCAATCCCAGTTTTAGCCTAGGAGCAAGCGTTGCTGCCACCCTGCAGATGATAGGTAGGGTCTTCTCTATATTGAAACCTCCGTGGAACCCTAATACAGAGTCGAACACTAAAACAGGTTGGTTAGGCGGGGTAGCGACCGCGACAGGACCCGCTTTTGGTACTTCTGCCTTCTCAAATGTGGAGGTCGAGGGAACTTTGGGCAACCCCTGCAGAGTGGTCCCCACCACAGTAGGTATTATAGAAAGGCGAGAATGGCCTCTGGTAATAGCGTTATTTTTGAGATTGGATGTTGTGAAAGTAGTGGAACTCTTAATGTTTTCGTGTCGACGTCGTAGGGGATAACATTTATTTAGAGTTCTACAATTTTGGTAAAATTGATTTATTAGCGAATAATTAATAAACAGATTTAGTTAATTCGTAATGTAGAATTTAAATGTTAGTTCACATTTTTTCATTATCTGAAACGATTAATTTTATAAGAAAAAGTGTAGACGTATTTTTTAAGGAAAACTTAATTTTACATAAATTTTCTTTATAATGTAAAGCGATGTCCTACATATTAAAATAATCGGGTCATTTAGATTACGCAGGTTGGGAGACAACCGCCTGACGGATTTCGATGATTTTTTTTTATATGAAGGTAATTTTGCGTAGAAAGAAATAACGGAGCCAGAATTTTGTTTCAAGGTTTTAATTTTTTTTTAAATCTAGCAGTTGTCCATTTACATATATGTTTGTATTTAATTTATTATGCGTTTTATTATTTATTATTATCATTAAATTTAAGCTGTATTATCGATATTTTTATAGAAGCGGGCGGCTTTGGAATTTTTTTACGTTAACATGTATTTTTAACGTCATTCAGACATGAGAATATTTGTGTTGTAATCTTTTAAATTTTTAGTGTAGATATTTCGACAAACGAAGAAAATATGGAGTATGTTAATGATCTTGTAGCATTAGAGAGTCAAGCTATCGAGGATCAAGTAGAGGAGCGATTTCAGCGGTAATAAAATTAATATTTTCATTGTAGAATTGCTTGTTTGATCCTTCCAACTTAGCCCGTACTAATTGCTTCCACTCACCGTATCTCCTCTTATCGTTTTTTGTTGTTCTCTTAATATTTTTTGCGTATCGCTATACCTAATTACGCAGCAAAAGCCTGATTTGTAGAAGGTAATTGGTAGGTAACACGTAACAGCTTGACTCGTTTCTTAGTGTACGTATATAAGTTTATTTGGTAAAAAGAACATTCACGTAGTAAAAAACGTAGAAGTTTTAACAAAGTTGTAAGTAACTGTTGTGTAATATTCGGACTATGCACAGAATATACAGCCCCCCCCCAACCGATTAAGTGAATCAAAACTGAATTTAATAAAATTTTGGGAAACCGAACTAAGGGACACATACAATGTTTTGATGGTATTCAGTGACGTAATTATTAAAAATGGCGGACAGCTGCCATTTTGAAAAATAATTTTAAATGGGATCGTATGGCAAGTAATACTTCATTTGAAAGCCCGTTCCAAGTCAATTTCAACGACATCAACAACATTCAACAATTATTACTGATTTATGAGTTTCAAACCAAAAACCCCACTTAATGATTTGAGGTTCTTCTTGTGGTCATCTTTTGTCGGTAGCTCTACCATCACAAGAGGAAAGTTGTAAGTAACTGTTGTGTAATATTCGGACTATGCACAGAATATACAGCCCCCAACCGATTAAGTGAATCAAAACTGAATTTAATAAAATTTTGGGAAACCGAACTAAGGGACACATACAATGTTTTGATGGTATTCAGTGACGTAATTATTAAAAATGGCGGACAGCTGCCATTTTGAAAAATAATTTTAAATGGGATCGTATGGCAAGTAATACTTCATTTGAAAGCCCGTTCCAAGTCAATTTCAACGACATCAACAACATTCAACAATTATTACTGATTTATGAGTTTCAAACCAAAAACCCCACTTAATGATTTGAGGTTCTTCTTGTGGTCATCTTTTGTCGGTAGCTCTACCATCACAAGAGGGAGTCATCACGGCTTCATTCTGAAAACAGAAAGTACTTTAATATCTTGTTTTAGCTCTGAGCTAACGTCGGAATCGGAAAGTTCTACGGGCACGCCACGTATCACTGCAAAACGCTCGCTCTTTGCCTGATAGGTGTGGTACAGAGTACCAAACCTATCCATATACCTCATCAGGAGTGCGGCCGTGTCCTGATTTTCTCGTTGATTGCCTTGACCCTCGTGTAGGTGATTCGTTGTCGGTTAAGTTCGTGGGAGAGAGCGACCCAGTTCTCCTTCTGTCGTAACGATTACCCTCGGCACTTTCTCCCTGTTGCTTCCCCATGTCGTTGTCTTCTCAATGGCTGCAGGGCTGCCCATGAACACTTCTAGCGCTTGGAATACGCAGGTTGGCGGCGGCGTAAGCAGACCAACCTTCGGCGTCTTCTGCGGCTTCTTTTGGGTCTTGAAGTCCTCATCGGTGGATCATTGGTTGGGGTCTTTGCTCTAGATCGGTGCGGGGACGGCGTTGGACGTCGTCGGAACCATTAGTGGGGCCTCTACTAACGGGGCGACGTCTGGCGGTGGCGTATTCTTCACGGTCTTCTCTTCTGTTGTTGTCGCGCTGCTGTTGGTGTCGATGCTGGCAGGTGGTTCAATCAGCCATACCGGTTCGTCGGACAAACGCGAGTCGGCGTTCAGGTTTTCGTGCCAAACCAGACTGTCGAACTCGAACTCGTATAATATGCGTGACATCGTGAAAAGGATGCCGCCAGATTTTTTCTGTTTTTAAATTTTTTTAATTAGCTTGTGTTAAATTTTTATCGATGTTACTTGATCGGATCCCAACTTTGGAATGTGATGCTCTCGGTAGCGCGTGTTGTAATATTATAGAAACTAGAATCCGCATGTGTCTACAATACTACTAAGCGGAGTGGTAGTAGCGTTATTTTTGAGATTGGCTGTTGTGTAAGTAGTGGGACTGGAGGGGACTACGACGTAGAAAACTCTTAATGTTTCCGTGTCGACATCGTAGGGGATAAAATTTATTATTTAGAGTTCTACACTTATGGTAAAAATGATTTATTAGCGAATAATTTAAGTGTTAGTTCAAATTTTTTCATTATCTGAAACGATTAATTTTATAAGAAAGAGTATAGACGTATTGTCTAAGGAAAATTTAATTTTACATAAATTTTCTGCATAAAGTTTTTTAATGTAAAGCGAAATCCTCCTATATATTAAAATAATCTGCTCATTTAGTCCACGCAGATTGCGAGACAACCGCTTCACGAATTTCGATGATTTATTTTTTGACATGAAGGTAATTTTGCGTAGAAAGAATTAACGGAGCCAGAATTTTATTTTAACAGGAGATAAGCTAGGGCTGTTCTATCCCAAAATACCATGTTATTTCTTATGGAGGTTCATTTTGTAAATGGCATCCCCTAATTTTCTTCAACTCCTCACACAGTACTTATTTCATCCCCCATTCCTTCGTAAATAGGCTATGCCGGTTTGAGCATAAAATTGAAGTTTATTTTGAAAATTTCATCCCCTAATTTTTTATCCTCTTACATGCACCTCATTTTGTAAATTTCATCCCCTATTTCTTCAACCTTCGAAATACCTCCCTCTCACACACACAACCCTATTTTTATAGTGTTCATTCCCCACGTGACGTCATCAGACCAATAATATTGAAACTTAAGAAAACCACAATCACTGACAACTACGAGGGTTGCAAGCTCGGCTTACCCCCCGACACCCTCTGAAGGCTTATTTACGTATCTACCACATATATCAAATTGGGGGGTTTTTTAAATTCATTTTTGGCTAATTCTGGACCGTTTTCGAAAAAATTAACTTTTTTGTTTGAAAAAGCTGGACACAATAATCCGCTTAAAAATATTATTGTCACCTACTCATAAGGGTAGGTTTTTTATTAGGGGTAGCTCCCCCAATTTGATATATGTGTCAGATACGTGAATAAGTCGACAGAGGGTGTTGGGGGGGGGGTAACGGTAAGACAAGCTTGCAACCCTCGCCGTTATGTCAGTGATTGTGGTTTTCTTAAGTTTCAATATCATTGGTCTGATGACGTCACGCGGGGGATGAACATTGTGTAAAGATAGGGTTGCATGTAGGTGTGAGAGGGAGGTATTTCGAAGGTTGAAGGAATGGGGAATGAAATTTGCAAAATGAGGTGCGTGTAAGAGGTTAAAAAATTAGGGGATGAGATTTGCAAACTAAACCTCCATAAAAAATAACATGGGATTTTGCGCTCGAACCGACATAGCCTATTTGCGAAGGAATAAGGCGTGTGTAAGGAATTGAAAAAAAATACAAAAATACAATTTGCAAAATGAACCTCCATTAGAAATAACATGGGATTTTGGGCTACAACCAGCCTAGCTTATCTATATTAAAGGTTTTAATTTTTTTGAAAAAGTCTAGCAGCCGACGCTAATATTGTTGTCCATTTACATATGTATTTAATTTATTATGCTTTTTATTATCATCATTAAATTTGATTTTAAACGCAAAATTTTGCAGAGGAAGAGCTAGTGAATGTAAAAATTAAATAAATGTGATTGAAAATGCTCAAGCTGTATTATCGATATTTTATAGAAACGAGCGGCTTTAACATTTTTTTTACGTTAACATGTATTTATGTCTACTAATCTCTATCTGGCATGAAGTTTTAAACGTTACTCTGACATAGATTATTGTTTTGACAATGTTGCCTGTTTTCGTTATGAACGTATAAAAAAGAGGTTGCATAGTTATCCTAAAAAAATTGAAATTAAAATTATTTTAATTCTTTTAATTTAAGTTAGCATCTAGATGTCTATCAACCTCTGTCATAAAGTTTTAAATGTCTCGTTTACAATGTTGCCTATTTTCGTAATGAACTTCTTATAAAAGAGGTTGCATAATTATACTTAAAAAAATGTTATTAAAATTATTTCATTTCTTTTAATTTCCATTTTGTAGGTTGGAAGGTCGTGTGGTATTCCACGCTAGATATTTTACATTAGTGTTTCACAATTACGCTCGATGATACACTCAACTATAAAACTTAATGTAGTTGGTTTAAAACTATTTAATAACAGAAAATCTTCACATTGCCATTTCCTGTTAAATAACAGATCTCAAAACGCGAATGTGTATTGATTATAACAATTACATACTAACCTAAAAATAACAAGGATCTGTCAAAGGCAAGTTGAATATTATGCATTTTTTGAGAATTGTTGCCTAACATTGAGGCTATATTAATGTAATACAAACACCACTGTAAACGCTGGCACTGTTACAAAAAGGAAAATATTATTCGAGGGAGGCTGTTATTTTAAAATACTTTGCAATGCAAATGTTTATATTTTTGTTCAGATATATGAACAGCAATGCTTATTTGGTTTTTATTTTATTTTGTATAAATATGTAAAAGTTGTAAATGATATTAAGGCGCACAATACCGCAAACAACATGTTCAGAAAGCCGAAACACATATGGGTTAAAATTTAATTTTTTGGTGTTTATATACACACAACATACATGCTGCAAGGTAAGTCTTTTTTTTTTATCATAACAAGAGATGGAGCTTCATGAACACTTCACTGTTTGCAACCAAGCGTCTTTTTAGAACTCTTCCTCTTGAATGATATAATAACGCCTGTTTTATGGCTATAAATGTACTTGTTGTAACAGGCTCAAACTGCATTAGAACTTCGCAGGGCAAATAACTGAAACGACCAATTAGCTCGTTTTGAGGTCGTGGATTTAAATTAAAATTTTGTAGTTACGATAAAACGGTAAGTCTGATCGAACAATGTTCTGGATGCCACCCTGTCAATCCGGGTAAAACGTGCACAAACAAATGGGGTGCACTAGCATAAAATGGGAAAACATTCTTGAACCTACTTTTTTGCTCGCCACCAACGGTTCCCTGGATCGATTCTGAAACGTAATGCTCCAAAACACCACTATATAGCTCTTACTATTTGGCACTTCAACTTTTAAATTTTTATTAAATTGCACATTGAATATTGTTAATCGATTAAAATAAATGAATCTCCAAACAATTGAAATCAAGTTTAGTTTACTCTCTATTTCAAATAAAACTACCCCTGGATCTGTCTTAATTGACATAAACTAAAATTAGATTGTGATAATCAGTCACGCTAAATTGCTAGCGTGAAGCTTTTATCATTGGTAAACTGTTCTTTTACAAAAGAAATCCAACACTCGAAACTCAATAATCCATTTTAGCAAACTCTATTAAATTACTTTAAAACCAATAATCGTCCAAGTATACAATCAATTTCAACGTATCAACAAAAACTTTTATGGCCGAATACGGTTTGAGAATAATTTACTCATTAAACCTTTAAAATTACACAAATCTTAATATTCCTTTCTTTTACTACTATAAAAGCGCCTTCGAAAGCTCAAGATCGGCGACACACCCCCTTTTTTTATTTAATTATACCTCAAACTGAAATAATCACAAACCAAACGAACGCGACGTCACCAGATTTAGCCATTAAACAAAAGGAATTTAATAACTCAAGATGTACATGAATAAATGACTAACATTTCGTAAATATGTCTATATCAAATAAGCGCATACCTTTATAAGTACTACAAAACGGGTGACATGTATTTTACGACATGAAATTCTTTTAAACAAGTATTCATATTTATTGTAACCCAAAATAACATTACGCACTTAGATAGTTTTACTTTACACCTTCGGATGCAAAAGTAGAAGCAGTGCAGGGATGCTCGTGGCCCAGACTCCATTTCTCCTGTCGGCACGATAGATGGCTCACTCTCCATCACGTATATTCCTCAACACTCTAAATTCTACTGCAATAGTTGATGACTGGATACAATTGTCGTCTGACCGGCTCAACGTTAATTTCTTGGATAATTAAAGTTACTTCCAAAAATTACAGCCAACACGTGTACTCAATTGATACTCCTCAATGCTTTCGTTCGTTAAACCATCTCTCTTAATTATTGAAATCTTGAATAAGGCCGTTCACAATTATTTTTCCTCTGGGCGATACTAGTGCACCGGGAAAAAAACTACACAAACTAGATGTGGTCTGTAAACTCATCCTAAAATGTACGCTTATGCGAAACGGGATAACAGTTTCTCAAAACTTCACCACTGTACACGTTAGTCAGATACACCTGTACGTAAGGGAGGTTTAACTTGACGCTACCGCTATACCACGCGGAGATATTAGCTTACGCACGACGTACTTAACTCGTTGCTCGTCACAGAATGCACTTTTCTCGCTATTTCTCCAGAATTTCCCAGCTTAAACTTCACCAATCACAATGCTAAAATTCCTTCAAATCGTACGCGCGGTACCAACGAAACAATTTTCGTGTACACGATCTAGAAAATACGTCAACCGCACCAACTTACAACATTAGACTATAACGCAAATCACTGAACCTGATATGTTTTCGTCATCACTATACCTTGGAAAATCAACGGTAACTTAACATGTTATAAAAACCACAGTCGCCTACTTTTAATTCCTTATCTACACTAAGTATCGCGTCGTTACATCATCATGAGTCTACAATTGCACGGTTTCATAAAGTAATTTTAGCTACAAAGAAACACGTTTCCATGACGTAATTTTCACTCAATACTAAACTATAACTTAACAATATTCCGAATTAAAAGGACTATTCGATGTTTACCACTCGCGACAATACTATCGCCATTTAAAACTTCAATATTTTTACAAAATAAAGTAATGATCGTAAAACTGAATACGTATACTTTACTACATTTACTAATAAACTCTAATAACGCCAAATAAACCATACAACCATGACTGAATACATCAAAATTTTTAATAGTATAATACAATAAAGGTAAAAATAACAATCGTCTACCGCAATTTCTGCATACGGCGACATTGTTAGGTTCAACATCATCATTTTTAAGTATTGCTAATCCGTAAACATGTGATTTCATACCCAACTTAGAGCTTTATCAAAAATTAATTTATGCCGGGGTTAATCTTATTCCTAGATTAAGAAACATGATTCGTCATTCCTTGCCAGATTGGCAGATTTGGCGGATGTTTACACTAATCATATTTCTTAAGTTGTGGATGCTTTTGAAATAATTCGAATTTTATCCAAAAAGTCGCATTTACAGATATAACTCTATTATTATGTACCATCTTGTGTTTTGTTAGGAAAGCTTTTATATTTGGACCATGAAAAGATCAACCTAAGCCTATGCTCTGAGGAAGAAATATTAGAGGTAAATGCTATAGGGTGTTCAAAATATACCTGCGAAATTTGAAATTCAAAAATACCAACTCCAAAATAGAACACCCTGTATATTTTTACATTGTGTTAAAGAGAATAAAAAACCACACGATTCTTTATAAGTATGTCCTATACCTATCTCTCACTGTGTTTTTCTTGTGATTATTTTCAGTAGCCATGATCTTTGAAAACAACGGAGACAAATTACATTAAGTACTAAACACTAACATAGATATAGAATAACCCCAATGAAAAAGAGTCATTGGATAATTCAATAGTTACTAATGAGTTCTTCTTAGAATATGTTCGAAAAAGTGTCTCCTACTAAATTCATACCTTTGTAGGCAATTCCAGGAAAAAACCGATGCACGTCATAAATTTATTTAGCTAGTTCTAACAAATTATTCATGCTACCATTTCGTATGTCCACATGACTCAAAAGGAGCTAGAGACAATCTAGAAAGTTGGTACTACTTACATAAATTAATGACGTGCATCCGTTTTTTCGTGGAATTGCCTACAGTCGTTTTATTGTTTTCCCTTACGTTCTCAGCATCTCTAGTGTTATCGTTCCATAAGCGTCTCGTATCTTTTCTTCCATATGTTCTTTTGTAGTGTTAGACGTGACATATACACGTTCTTTAATATATCCCATAAGAATAAATCTAATGGGGTAAGTTCGCACGACCTTGGGGGCCACTGGACAAAACCACTCCTAATCCATTTTTGAGGATAATTATCATCTTCGAATTCACGTACCTCGCGGTGGTAGTGCAGAGGTGCACTTTCTGTTGCAGCCTCACATTCTGTCGTTACTCAGCAGATGGAGGTTAGGCAAAACTTCTGGAGGAATTGAAGGTAGATATGACCAGTTAAGAGTGTTAAAAAATGCGGTCCAATAATTCTATTGTGGAGAATGCACACCAAACATTTATGGACCAGTGGTTTTGGCTTTACGTTTGTCGGATGCAAAATAGATTGCCTAATACGTAATAGTGCATATTATTACAATTTACAGCACCATTGCTCCTAAACGTAGCCTCGTCAGAAAACAAGACAAAAAGTTTGGATTAATCTCAAGTTGAGCAATAATCCACTGCAAAGGTTTACTCGTCTTTCGAAGTCATCATTGCGAAATTCCTGGTGTAATTCAATATGGTAAGGATGATAGTTATATTTTGTAGTTGTCCTATTGACAGTTGATTGGGACGACTATTAACATTTGGGTTTTCTTTAATATGAAGCACAATCTCAGGTTATTTTTCTTGGTTACTGGTATTTCTGTTCACCACTTTGCGTTTTACATAATCTACACTGCTAGTAGAATTGAATCTCTCCATCAAATTTTTAAAAGTAAGCCGAGTGGGTTGGAGTCTAGTAGGATACTTCATTCTGTATAAGCTTTGAGCAAGGAGACAATTTTTTGAGCCTGTCCTAACACAAACCATGTGAATTAATTCACTTTTAGAGTAATCCATTATTTTACCATTGAACACACAAAACTTTCACAATCTTAAATAGCCACCAAAATGCAACAACAGTTTGACAGGTCAAATGTGAGTCTTGTGGGAAGTTGTTTTCGTGTTTATTGCGAATAATGACAAGAAAAACCATTGAAATATTGAATAATACAGAAAAATCTAAGTAACTCAGAAACTGAGAGATAGGTAAGATAAAGGTACCAGTAGTTGAGATATCACCAGTACTTGACACATATAACAGTTTATTGCCGAAAATAAGGCAGAAAGTGCATTTCGTGGCTACATCGTCCTTTAACACATCGCTGGTGATCCATTTAGGACACAGCATAGGAACTATGAACAAGCCACACGGTTAGTTGACTTTTGGCGGGTGATTGTTGAAGGAGCTCGCCGCAAATTGTGTACAATTCGGTGATTTCTATAAAGAATTATTAAGAAGGTAATTAAAAATTATTATTAATTTTATTAAATACATAAATAAAAGTTTACCGTAGGTTCGAACCTACGACCTGTAATTGCAGTGGTAAGCGCAGGTTCAAGCCCATCGATGTAAATTTTGTCTTTATGTATGTAGAACTGATTATATTTAGAATTCACATCAGTTCTACATACATAAAGACAAAATTTACAACGATTGGGGCTTGAACTTGAGTTGGTAGCTACAGGTCTAGGTTCGAATGAGGTAAACTTATTTATGTATTTAATAAAATTAATAATAATTTTTAATTACATATTTACCTTTGAACTTATTCGTTCATAACAAAAACTTATAATAATTATTAAGAAGGTAAGTTGATTGTTCTAATTTTTTTTTTGAATCAAATGTAATTAAGTTTTCTATATAACAGGCAACGATATATGTTAATATAGATACTTTCTCTTGAAACACTAACAGTTGTGGGTTAAGCGAAAAAGTTCACCTGGGGTGTCAATTACTAAAACATTTTTCTTAAATTTTTTCAGTGCTTAATATTACTGTCAATTACTGAGTCAAACTATACTTTGAATAAATGTTGTAATATGTCATCCTTTTTTTATCACGCAAAGTACTATCTGTATATTCAAGGTAATTTGTTTATAAAGAACTATTTCTAGTAGTTGACACCCATGGAAGAAAGGGAAAAGGAATGGAAGGGAGGAAAACAATAATTAATATGGAGAATAGAAAAACTAGAAATAAAACCAGACTATGAGGAGAGAAGAAAAAGGAAGAGCAACATCGTAATAAAGGGGTGGAGAAGCAAGGAACCACATAAACAATTACAAGGGATGATGGAAGAGAAACTAAATGTAAGAGTAGAATTTAGAAAAGTAATGGTGATAAACAGAGAGAGAGAGAGAGAGAGAGAGAGAGAGAGAGAATGAGATGGTGGTGGCGGAAATGGAGGGTTGGGAGGAGAAGCAGAAGATTATGGCAGAGAACCTCTTCTCTGCCATCTCTGAGGGATAAAGGAATTTACATAGATCACGACCTAACGAGGGAATAAGGGGAAGTCAAAAAGAAATAAGGAGCAACACGGCGGTATAGAAAAATGGAGATAGATGGAGAAAGATACCTATGGAATGAGAGAACGAGGGAGTTAAGCAGAGAAAGGGAAGAGAGAAGGGAAAAAGGCCAAAAAAAGAAGAGGGGGTGAAAGCGTAAGGAGGGCGACGAAACGGCAATGTAACGGAAAAACGAGTAAAGGAAATGGAAAAGAACAAAGGGAAAGCAGGGAAATAAAACAGGAAGAGACGAGCGAACTAAAGATACTGTTCTGAAATGTGGCGGGAGTATAGAATAAAGATCAAGATTTCGGGGAGTACGTTAGGAAGCAGGAGGTGGTGGGAATGCAAGAGACATGGCTGAAAGACAAAGAACGGCAGTGGTGGGAAAGGGAAATGCCAAGTGAATAATCATGGGTGGTGCAGTACGCGAAAAGGAACAACAAAAAAAGAAGGGCAAAGTGGGAATAAAAAGAAAATGGTTGGAAAAGGAAGAAAAAGAGAAAGTACAACAAAGAAGTGGTACTGTAAAAAGGAACATACAGTGAGGAAAAATAAAAATAAAAATCGTGACGGTATACAGTAGAAAGATGAAAGAGACAAGGGAAAAATTAGAGGAGATGATAGAAGAGAAGGGGAAGGTATGATACTAATAGGAGGGGAGTTTAACGCGAGAATAGAGGGGGGATACTGGAAAAATACAAAGGATAAAGTATTAAATATGGAAGGAAAAGAACTGTTAGAATTGTGCAACGAAAGGGGGTGGGAAATAATGAATGGGAATAGAGAAGAAAGACAGAGTACACGTACATAGGAGCACGGGGAGAATTAATAATAGATTATGTAATATCGAATGCGGAGGCTGAGGAAAATACATTTAGGGTAGGGGAGAGAGTCGAATCGGATCACCAGCCTTTAGAACTCATAATGGAAGAGAGAGATGGTAAAAGAGGAGGAATTAACCAAGAAGGTATGGACATAAGAGAGTATAAAGAGGTACAAGGAGAAAATGGGAAAAACAATATGAGAAGGTAAAGGAGTGCAAGAAAGTGTGGAAGAAATGAGAGAGAATGGAGGAAGCAACCGAGAAAGTCAAGTTCAAAAAATAGAAGGGGGAGAAAATGCTTTGGAAGAGATGGCGAGACTAAGAATTCAAGGAGGCCAAGAGGAAGGCAAGACTGTGAAGATAAGGGAAAAAGAATATAAAGAAGCAGTAAAGAAATGCAAGTAAACATGCGAGAGTAAAAAGAAAGAAAACAAAAAGAAACAGGAAGAGCAGATTAAGGACATAAGCACGCAAGAAAACGCATGGAAATATTTAAAGAAAGAAAAGAGGAGAAGATGGACACAAACGGGAATACAAATAAACGAATGAGAGAGATTTCAGGAATGTACTGGAGAGGGAGCAAATACAGGAAAGAGAAGGAAGACAAAATAGGAAAATATACGAAATACGTGAAGAAGGAGAAGAAATAAATGAAGGAGAAGTAATAGAGGCAATATAGAAGCGGAAAGAAGGTAAAGCAGCAGGAGAAGATGGGACACCAGGTGAGAAGTGGATATACGGAGGACAAAAGGTGTCAAAAAGGATGACGGAAATAATAAACAAAATATGGAGAGGTGAAGGATTCCCGGAGAGGTGGAGGGAAGGACATATTTGCCCAGTGTACAAAAAAGAAGATAAGAATCGGATGACAAATTCCAAGGGAATTACATTGCTAAACACGGCCTACAAAATATACGCGACCGTACTCGAAGAAAGGTTAAAGAAGCAAACAGAAGAATAGAATTTGTTACCAGATGGACAGGCTGAATTCAGGAAAGGAATAAGAACGATAAATAATGTGTACACCTTCTGAAACAAAAAAAAAAAATAAATAAATAAACGAAAGGCTAATAGAGAGGATGAAAGAAATATACGAAGAAACGAGGAACAGGGTGAGGGTGAATGGGAAGCTAAGTGAAGGATTTGTAACAAGCAAGGGTCTAAGGCTAGAATGCCCACTGAGCCCAAGTCTGTTCGCTGTATACACAGGAGACCTGGAGGAGACATTAAGGGGGAAACAAGAAGGAGCCCTGGTGGAGGGGAATAGGAAAGTGTGGTTGCTGGCATACGCAGATGACATAGATGACAAAGGAAGAAAAAGAAATGAAGTGGATGTTAAAAACGATGGACAGACATTTGAAAAGCAAAGATCTGGAAGTAAATGGGAACAAAACTAAGGTGATGGTATTGAGAAAAGGGGGAAGAAAAATGAAAAAGGAGGAGTGGAAATGGACGGAAGAGGAGATACAGCAGGTAAAGGAATTCACAACTTCGGGTACACGATGAGGCAAGACAACAAAGATGGGGAACATACAAAAGAACGAGTGAGGAAAGGAAACAAATTAATAAGGCAAGCGTTGGGTGTACGGGAAAGACTGTGTGGAATGGACTTAAGGAAAAGGAAACCATTATTTGAGAAACTAATAGAAAGTGTGGTGTTGTACGGGGCGGAAGTGTGGGGGTGAAAAGATTATAAAGAGATACAGGGACTGCAAGAAAAATACTGGAAGTGTGTAATGGGAGTGGACAGAGAAACGCCTGGATACATTATTAGAGAGCAGATGCAAGTAGAAAAAATAAGGGTTGAGGGGGGATAGAGCGATAAAGCACGAGGAGAAAATGAGTAGAAGAACGGAGTACAAAATATTAAAAGACTGCTGGAAAGAAATAAAAGATGGAAGATTAAAATATGAATAAGAAACCAGAAAAGAATATTATGAAAGAAACGGGTATGCGAAAGAAGTGGAGAGACTAAGACGGGTAGGAGTGAGCGAGTGAGAGAGAGGACTTAATTAAAAGGGACAGGGATATGCAAAATCAGGAAAGATGGACGAAGTTGAAAGAAGGAAAATATAATGTAAACTATAGGAACGTTAAGGGAGGAAGGATACCGGGATATTTGAATGGGGAAGATAGGAGGGAAAGAAAGAAAATGATAGCGAGATTTACATGTACAAACTAAGAGAGGGTAAACAAATATTGGAGAAGGGTCGAAGATAGAAAATGTAGGCTGTGCAGGGAAGAGATAGAGACGATCAAACATATGCTGAAAGAATGCTGGAAGTTAAAGGAAGAGAGGAAGGCAGAACAGACAATAGAGAAAAAAGGAAGGAGAGCGGATTGGATGGAAGAAACATGGAAAAGAAGAAGACCGTTAAGGGGAGACGAGACAAGAGGGAAGAAGACAGTGTAGACTAAGTAAGGAAAGAGATACTGTAAACAGATAAATGTAAGTACTATGTATAACAAATTAAATACTTCGCAATATCTGTAAAAATAAGTAAATGAAGATTACATCACCATGCAACGGAACGTATTTTCTATGAAGCAAACCCAGAAAATCGTATTAAGTCTTCATCTTACACCACTCCACCGTCTACGCAGGCTAGAATTGTGTTTAGTGACGAGTTCCGATTTTGCTTGTGGACCCACGATGGTCGTAGGAGGGTCAGACAGATGCGTGGAGAACGTAAAAATCCAACATTTTTTGTGGAACGCAACACAGTCCTCACACAAGGAGTGCAATACGTTACGGTAGAAGATCACCCTTGGTCTTCGTCGCTGGTTATATTGCCAATGTGGTTGCGCTTCCATATCTTCAGGGGCTGGAAAATCCCATTTTTCAACAGGATAATTCTTGCTCTCGTACTGCAAGGGCTACAACACGTTTTTTGGAAGAAGCTAACATTGCCATCCTCCCATGGCCTGCTCGGTCGCCTGATTTGTTGCCCATTGAACATGTATGGGATGTTCGGAATGGACTTAAGGAAAAGGAGACTAATAAAAAGTGTGGTGCTCTACGGGGAGAAGGAAGTGTGGGAGTGGAAAGATTATAAAGAGATAGATAGAGGGACTGCAGAAAAATACTGGAAGTGGGCACTGGGTGTGGTGAGAGGAACGCCGGGATACATTATTAGAGAGGAGGTGCAAGAAGAAAACGTAAGGGTGTAGGCGGGATATAGAGCAATAAAGTACGAGGCGGAAATGAATAGAATAACGGAGTGAAACATATTACAATAATGCTGGAAAGAAATAAAAGAAGGAAGAATAAAATATGGACAAGAAACCAGAAAAAATATTATGAAAGAAACGGGTATTAGAAAGAAGAACTCGAGACACTACGCAAGGTAGGAGTGAGCGCGAGAGAGGACATAATTAGAAGGGACAGGGATGTGCGTAAGCAGGAAATATGGACAAAGGTGAAACAAGGAAAATATAGTGTAAGCTATAGGAACATTGAGGGAGAAGGGATACCGGGATATTTGAATGGGGAAGGGAGGAGAGAAAGAAAGAAAATGATAGCGAGATTTAGATGTGGAAACGAACAGAGGGGAAACAAATATTGGAGAAGGGACGAAGATAGAAAATGTAGGCTGTGCCGGGAAGAGATAGAGACGATTAAACATGCTGAAAGAATGTAGGGAGTTAAATGAAGGCGAGAGGACGGCAGAAGAGATACTATAGATACTGTAAATAGATGTAAATAGCATAAATGCATAAAGCAATTACTTGTATAAAATAAGCAAATAAAGATAAATACTAGTGCCTTCACCTTTCAAGCGTATTTTATTTTGGCCTGTAATTTAAAAAACCAGGCAAAAAAGCGAGAAAAGAGAAAATACCGACTGCAGTTAGTTCGAAACAGTGGCAGTTATATTATGAAAAAAAAAGAAGAAGCTAAGAAAATGAAGGAAAGGGATAAAATAGAACGAGCAAATGCACGAAAATTAAACGCTGAATTACAAGCGAGTTCCAAAAAATATAAAGCTGAGGAAAGGCAAACAAATAAAGCCGAAAAAAAGCAAAAAAAAAAGAAAATCGGTGATCAAGTAGCAACCACAATGAAGAAGAATTGGAAGAATCAGGCGACAGTTTAGATGACTGCATAAGCCTGTCTGATCAAGAGTATTGGGGGACAAAAGAAGAGGAGGAAGATCAAAGTTATGAAGAAAATGATTTTTTCTTGGTTAATTTTCCTGGAAAGAAAACATGTTTTATATATGTGTTCATCATTCAAACAGTTTTTGAAGATAGACAATTTGAAGAGTAACGACTAAGGAGAGGAACTCGTTCCTTGATCTGTGCATGCACTTAAAACCTTTCGGTGTGTATATCTAGTTTAGATTAGGTACACAAAAAACTACTGTAACCCAACAGAATTAGATTAGATAAAAAAACTGCTCTAACCTAAATAAAAAAAAAAGGTACATTGATAGGGAATCGAACCCGCACCGAAGGCGATGTAGGCAACCATTCAACCACTAATTCCAACGTGCTCTGTCAGTTTGACATTGAAAATGTTATTTAAATACTACTCCCATTAAACCAAAGTGTTTTTAAAGTGCATGCGCAGATCAAGAAACCAGTTTATCTCCTTAGTCACTCCTCAATTTGAAGTGGTTGCACTGAGTGCGGTTTCATATGATAAAAAGAAATTTTAAGTGAGTGACCAAGATGGTAGTGTTATATTTGCTTCACAGATTATCAAAGTCCTGCCAGTACAACTATATCGCTCAGGTGAACTACTGAAACATGGATTTCAAAGTCCCACTTAATACTGATGGTTTATTTTAATAGCTCAATTATGTAAATGTTCACAATATAATGCCTTGTCAAGTACTCAAACATTACCGCGTCAACTACCAGATATTTTGAACTCACTCATTTGACTGAATGACGTTTCATTTTTTTTTGTATGTATCTCTAGTGATTTTGTTTTGATCTAAACACATTACATATTGACAACACAAAATTTCTGAATTTATTTCATAAACTGTCTACTACTGGTGTCCGTACCTTATAGGACATACTTATGAAGAATTGTGTGGTTTTTGATTCTCTTTAACACAGCGTGAACATATACAAGGTGTTCTTTTTGAGAAATGTGATATTTTTGTATTTCAAGTTTCGTAGGTTTAAACATACATTTTGAACACCCCGTAGCAATTATCTCTAATATTTCTTCTTCAGACTATAGTCTATAGTCAACAGGTAAATGCGATTTTTTGGATAAAATTCGAATTATTTCAAAAGCCGTAAATTTTGCATGCATGAAACCTATATAAGTAAAGCTTTGGATTCTACATGCAGTTATAAAATTGCATATAGAATCCAAAAATCGAATTATATACAGGGTTAGTGGAGTTGATCGGCATATTTCCACAGTTTTTGCTTTTTGAGCGCGACGTTTCGGAAGCGGACTCTGCTTTCGTCATCAGGCTTAGTCCTGTGAAGGACTGTTTTCGCACTTGAGTCGAATTCATATGTTATATATAATTTTTTTCCCAAGCACTTGACTACTCTCAGATTCGAACTTGGTGCCTTTCACTTACTAGTCTGACACCTTTACCGCTGAGCCACTGAGTAATCCAATATATATTTTTTAGAACTATATATATATATATATATATATATATACCGGGTGGTCGTAAAGTAAGGAATAAATTCAATATCTCGTAAAGCACAATTTTTTTCAAAAATCGCTCGGAAAATTTTATACAGGGTGTCTCAAAAAAGATTTGCTAAAAAAAATTTTTTTTTCAAATTGCAACCCAATTTTTTATTGCATTTTTGGATTACGCTTACAATTCTAGACATTTGTCATGTAGCATGTGCTACACCTAAGTCCAAGCGTTTTGGAGTTATTCGCATTCAAAATTAAAAAATTGAAAAAAGATCGAAGAAAACGAAAAATAAAATAATTTTTATAACGTTTTATTATATCGAAAACAAAGATTCGTAAACTTAAAAATAATTTTATTTCAGCAAATGTTCGAAATGTCCTCCGTTAGTCAACTGACAATAGCCTAACCGATCTGCAAATTCATGCTGCACATTTCGAACCATTTCGGGCGTTATTCGACGTATTTCTTGACGGATGCGTTGTTTTAAATCATCCATATTTGCCGGTTGGCTTTTAAATACCTTGCCTTTAAGGTATCCTCATAAAAAAAGTCTAGTGGTGTTAGATCGGGTGATCTTGGTGGCCTCTCAATTTTTAAATTTTGAATGCGAATAACTCCAAAACGCTTGGACTTAGGTATAGCACATGCTACATGACAAATGTTTAGAATTGTAAGGGTAATCCAAAAATGCAATAAAAAAATTGGGTTGCAATTTGAAAAAAAAAAATGTTTTTAGCAAATCTTTTTTGAGACACCCTGTATAAATTTTTTTTTCGCAAAATATGCCCCGAAAAAATATAAAATCGACGGATCCGAGCGATTTTTGAAAAAAATTGTGCTTTACGAGATATTGAATTTATTCCATATATATATATATATATATATATATATATATATATATATATATATATATAACTTTTTCGTGGTTGCGTAGAAGTTTATTGCGCATGTTGCGCCGTAATTTCTTGCGCAGGTGTATTGCGCTTAAGCTCTTCGAGCATTATTGGAATCCATATGGGTTTCATTTCTACACTAGCTTGGCTTATTGGATTTTCTGCTAGTGCGATGTATGTGGCTTCTTTGAGTTTCCGACGAGTTCTATTCTCGTACTTCGCAACTATCTGTATGTTATCCCATTGGATTCGGTGGTCTTCGTTCCAGACATGTTCGGCGATTCTTGATCTTTCTGTTTCGCCCTTGCGGACGTTGTTCTTATGTTCCTGCGTTCTCACTTTGATTGGTCTACTGCTCTCTCTATGCTCTGCATTCGCATGGTGGAATACATTTCTTGGAATTCTGATCTTCATTGTATGGTTTGGTTTTGGTTAGTATTCCCCTGAGCGTTCTGCTCGATTTACTGACCAAAACCAAACCCTACAATGAAGATCAGAATTCCAAGAACTGTGTACACAACCTACCATGCGAATGCGGCAGAGCATACGTAGGAGGGAGCAGTAGGACACTCAAAGTGAGAACGCAGGAACATATGCAGGCATATATATATATATATATATATATATATATATATATAGGGCGTTCCATTAAAAAAAGTACCAACTTTGTCTTGTCCTCCCTTTTTGGAACACTCAGTATAGTCAAGAATATTGTTTGATGATTTTTCAGGTTATCTCGGTTATGAGTGAAGATAGAGGGATGAAGTTTCGACAATTCTGTGCTACTTTTGTTTTAAACGTACGATGCCGTCTTAAGCCTAGAGTAGGAGTAAACTATTTTTTTTTAATTTTGGCGTATCTCCGGTATTTTAAAACTACCGAAAAAGTAAAAATGGCTATCAATAGAAATAAAATTAATAACTTTCTGTTCCGGATTAGCGCTTATATTTACATTGCTCGTCAGAATACGTATCTTTCTCGTTCTAACATATGCCATTTGAGGTAGAACGTAGAGATTATCCGATACTCCCTACGTCCCACCTCAAATGGCATGTATTAGAACGTAAAGGATATATAGACTGACGAGATGTGTAGATGTAAGCGCTAATCCGAAACCGAAAGTTATTCATTTTATGAACTACGGTTCTATTGTATCTCATGCCCTGAATACATCCAGGACAGGAATAGCAAGGACTACGCTTTAGACCGCCTTTCTTTCATAAGTTTTCCGCTTTGTAAATTATGTGTGGTGGCAGGGGTACTCCTGAGGTAGATTCACACATTATAATTCATGTTGCTGATCTTGAACGGTTGCATCCGGAAATTCATATGTCAAACTTCAGGTGGTGATTATATACAAAAAAAATAAGAACAAAAATTCATGTTAGCTATGACGCTTTAAAGATGTCGGCCAACAGATGGTTTTTTGTTTTATATCTCGGGAATCATAGTATGCCATCTTTCAATGTTGGCAATTTAACTACTATCGATACACGAATTTTCTTACAGTATTGGTCGCCAAATGCCTTGCCAGGGCAAAATTTTTTCGCATTATTTTTTATTTCCTCAATTTGTTACTTAAAAGAATAAATTAACTTAACGGAGTAAATTAGACAAAGGAGGCTTTGCTACCTCAGGGCGACAATGAAATATTGTTAACAATAACTGTCACGTTGACTTCACTTTTACTTGCAAAATTTTGTTATCGTGATCATTAATATTAAATTCAACAAGTGTTTTGAAGTTTTGTTATATTACGTTATGGCACAGTACCCATTTTCTGAAATGACCGATACGCATTTCATGTACGGCAAAGCAAATGGTTGTAGTCGTGAAGCTCTCAGACTTGAGAGGGAGAGAGGGAGAGAGGGGAGATGGAGAGAAGGAGAGATGGGTAGAGGGGGAGAGAGGATCAAGAACTATTCCCAAATCGTCGAACCCTTCAAAAAATTTGTTTTCTCGATTACATCGACATTTAAGAAATTTTTGACAAAAAGTACTGACTGCGGCTGAAAGCAACTAATAGAAATGGTCACAAGAATAATAAAGAATCCGTAAATGAAACCCATGGTGAAGAAACCATTAACGCTACTTACCGACCTTCAAAAGAACTCTGCTCCTTTTTTTAGTACATTACCGTACTAGTAGCGTAATGGTGACACGACCTGATTAGCATTCGGGAGGCAATGGTGCGGCTACTTAGGCGAATGGTGGGGTAGTATTTTCCCCCTCAGAACCCTAACTCCGTTCCTTCCGATCCTATCCTGACCACACCCATCCTTAATCCCACCATGCTTATATACGTAATGTATGTATGTATGCTGGGAATCCATGATTGTGGCTGAACGAGCTCGGAAAGCTCGAGCAACTCGCCCTCCTCGGGGAGGGAATGAAATACGTGACCTTTTCCTTTTTCCTAGTACATTCTGAGCTTGAAATTCTAAAATTAATCTCAATGTCAAATAAGCTACTAAATGCTTCAAAGGTGTAAACAATATTTGTAAGAAATCATTCTGATTGGTTGAATAACCAACGTGACAAAATAAAAAGAGCGGGAATTTTGAAATCATTTTCTAAACGGCGACACTCGTGATCAAAATCACCCCAGCGATTAAAAACACCCCGTTTTACTCTACTCACAAATCAAATTGCACAACACAAAAGTGAAATGTGGTTCTTGTACTTTAAGTGAACATTTTGTATTGATTAGTTTGATTTTTACAATGTTCAAATATTATATTTTAAAATGATGAGTACATAACATTTTTTTAGTAAGTTTCGAAACCATAAAGTATCAGTTTATAACATATTTAGGTAACCTTATTTAAATCATAAACCACGTAAACAAATTATTGTATATGAATTGTGAATTATTAAAACTTTTAACATACACACAGTAAAAGATTGCCTCCAGTGGGGCTCGAACCCATGACTACTACTTATTTAGAGTAGGGCTCTTACCATCTGAGCTATCGAGGGAGTTAGTTCCACTCGATTCAATCCTAAACTGTATGGAGCTTACTAGTTTTGACGTTATATAATTCATATATATTTATGTAACCAGTCACTTTTGTGGCAAGGCGTCTGTAAGCTTGAATTTTCCAAGTTTGGTACAGACCCACAAGACTAGAATATAGAAAAGTTGCTTTTTAGGCAGGTAATTAATACATGTTAAAGAGAAATATAATCTAGTGAATCTAAGTTCAAATAATGACAAAGTCATGACAGTATATAATTTGTGAATTATTAAAACTTTTAATGTACACACAGTAAAAGATTGCCTCGAGCAACTTTTCTATATTCCAGTGTTGTGGGTCTGTACGAAACTTGGAAAATTCAAGCTTACAGACACTTGCCACAAAAGTGACTGGTTACATAAATATATATGATCAAAACTAGTTACCTACATATGTTTAGGATTTAATCGATTGTAACTAGCTTCCTTGATAGCTACGATGGTGAGAGCCCGACTCTAGATAAGCAGTGGGTGTGGGTTTGAGTCACACTCGGGGCAATCTTTTACTGTGTGTACATTAAAAGTTTTAATAATTCACAACTTATATATTGCTTTGACTTTGTCATTTTGAAGTTAGATTCACTAGATTATATTTCTCTTAAATTTAATTACTATACATTTTTTTGGAAATATTTTGGTGAATTGAGTGTATTAAGTGTTAAGAATGCTAAGGGTTGTTTATTGGTTGAGGACAATGTTTGGCGACTCAATGGGTCAAGTCTCCAATACTGTCGCTGTGAGACCTGTTAGTCCTTAACATTGGTGATGGTAATACTATCTTTTGCCTGATCATCCTTTTTTTAAAATGTTTTTGTTTTGATGCTTTGAATAAAAGAGTGCACATGGTTGCCATGGATTAAGCAATATACAAGTATACAAGACTCTTACTTATTTTTACTTACTGGTTTACTGATAAAAACAACTGAGCAGACAACCTGATTTTCAGCAAGATAATTATTTTTCACTTGCTAGGAAACTTAGGTAGCATTTTACAGTTTATTCTATATACTTTTAGTTTTAATTCTGCATACTTAACTGTGAAAAAGATTCTTCATATGTAAATGTCATGAACTCATGACAATACTAATGCATACTGAGTCATCTTCCTTCTGGACTTTGTTCACTTCCATAAATCCCTACTATACCTATTAAGAAGGTCCTTGAATGACTAATTGTTGTTTTTGGTCAGTCCGCTCATTCATACCTGCCAAGTAGCATGTTTCTTTACCCGTAGATCACTTTTTTAGATTGTATGAAAGTAGGCGTACTGCTTGCGATGTACTTTCCGAAGCGGTCAATCCAACTCGAGATGCATTTGAAGAAGAAATGGTTCTTGATAATTCTATTGAAGTCATAGATTTGTGCTCTTCACTACCAATAATTGCAGAAAGCGATGAAGTTATTGTTTTAAGTAATACTGATACAGATGTCGAAATTGTTCAAGTACCTTCTACGTCAACTGGTGTACAAACTCGTAAAAGAGGAAAGGTAACATTTATGAACTTAAAAAGGGAAGTTATATTGGTATATGATTTTAGCCAAACATATATTCAACTGCAAAACGGAGACGACAAAATAATAAAAAACTTCAGGAAAACGTAAGTTTAGTATGGTAACTTAGCGTTCTATTAATTATGGTATTATTATAGTTAGATGTAAAAGAACAACCAAAATTAGAGAATAAACAATCTTCGTCTGTACTCTTTCGTGATTGTCCAATATGTTTGGAAGATATTACTAATAAAGAAATAAGTTCAACTACTTGTGGACATGTGTTCTGCACAAAGTGTATAAAAGAAGTGATAAAAACATCAAAATTGTGTCCGAATTGTCGTACAAGACTTACATTGAAGAAAATTCATCCATTATTTTTATGAAATAATTTTATATTGTCTTTTGTTAAAATAATTAAGTCCTATAAGTATTTATAAGTTTTTATTAGATTACAATCGTATATGTAGCTTACTGCCATAATTGGCTTATAATTTTACGTCATTTTTTGATATAAATATTTGTTTATTTTGAGGAAATTGTATAAAGAACAATAATATAGAAAAACTCAACCTATTCTATGTAATTGAGCTATATTTGTGTTCGTCCATGTTTTGGTTCATACATGGGAAAATTCAAGTATATCAAGTGATATTTCAGTTATCGTAACCATGTATCAGCGACAGAGAGTGTTATAAAGTACCAAAATGTGGAAAATTTTAGTTTATTTCATTTTTGAATAGACTATAAATTTTGCCTATTACTCAGGTGGTGCATTAATCTACGCTAAATATCATATATCTATAAAAAGGCATATGCTAAATATGCAAAGTAACATACTTAGGCTGCTATTTTGAATTGTAACCAGCAAATGCAGTTATCTGCGAATAACTACTGCTTATCAAAAAATTGTGTAAATAAAACATAATTATGAAGTGTAACACGATATCTTCTCAACTTCAAATGGACAGTAAACAATTTTAAATTGGCACTAAAAAACTTCAAATTGACATTAAACAATATCAAATTGGCATAAGTCAACATGAAATTCAATCAACGTCAACGTGACATTTCTACAGCCAGTATCAGGCAAATGGAATAAATTCGGTAATAAATAAATTGTGGTGTATTTGAAAAAGCGCTCGGACACGTCGATTGGTATTTTTAGTTGCGCATTCTTTTCAACAAAACGTGTTATACAGGGTGTGTCATGTAACAGTGGGCAATACCAACCTTTTTATTTTAAATGCAACACCCTGTATATTATTCAATTTTTGGATTCTTCAGAAAATTCTGTATCCATCTTCAACTGTTTCGGAAATATTAAGTGTTTTCAGATTTATTTCAAAAATTTAACATTAACAAAAGAAAATTATCGGATTACAGAAATTCGCTACAACGCACTAAGAAACTTAAAAATTATTATTAATTTTATTAAATACATAAATAAAAAGTTTACCTCGAGTAGGATTTGAACCTACGACATCTACTTTGCTAGAGTAGCGCTCTAACCAACTGAGCTATCGAGATACAAGCCCCAATCAATGTAAATGTTGTATTTATGTATGTAGAACTTAAGTAATTCTGTTTATTTTTTGATAATGTAAAAAACAAAAAAAAAAAACATTCATGTCAATGTAGGAGATATTCAAAATGCTCGCCGCGACGTCTTTGTAACATCCTAATCTTAAATAGAAATTTCTTCTAACATTACTCAACATCTCAGGCGTGATCGATCTAATCACAAGCGTTATTCGTCTTCTTAAGTTAGCTAAGCTGAGGGGTTTAGTTTTGTATACAATACTTTTGACATATCCCCATAAAAACTCTAATGAGGTCAAGTCAGGGGATCGTGCTGGCCATTCCATCGATCCTCGCCTCCCTATCCACTGATTGATTGCCGGACATTGATTTGTAATGGAGTGGTGCTCCCTCTTGCTGAAACCATATAATATTCGTTGGAACTTGTGGGTTTGCTGGATCAGGATATAAGTTTGTCAAAGTTGGCACGACATTATTTTGGGGCAGTGCTAAATAATTATCGCCATCGATGCAAAAGGCACTTATGATACGATCTCCAACAATTTCTGCCCAAACGTTAACCTTTTCAGGGTATTGTGTATGTTCTTCTCTCGTCCAGTGAGGATTTTTCCTAGACCAATAGCGGCAATTTTGACGCTTAGCATGGCTGTGAAGTGTAAAGGTGCACTCATCAAAACAAAACATGTTCTAATTGGATCTGTTATCTAACATTGTCATCATTTATTCACAAAAATACATTCTATCAAAATAGTCTTTCCTGAGCTCCGAGTTGGTATCATTTGATATAGGGATGCATTTTATTTTCTTTTAATGTTCGAATAATCGATGAAAGGCTAACATTGAACATTAGGGCTGCTTTTTGTGGGTCTTCCTCAAGCGCAAGCATAATATCCAATTTGCCACCATCACTTATTGCATTGGCAGCTGATTTTTTTATCTGCCTTACATGTCCAAGCTCCCGAAATTGCTTTTCTATTTTAGTAATTGTCCTTTGGGATATAGGCGGCAAATTTGGAAATTTTATGGAAAATGTTATCTCCGTAACCAATCATCTGTAGAATTGTTATTTTATGCATTTCAGTTAAATGAACTATTTTGTTGTAATGAGGTTGACGAAATTCAGACAACTATAACACTGACAACTACGGTCATGCTGACTGACAACAATTTGCTAACGCCAGGCGTTTTAAACAAAAGTAAACAAACTATTTATAGCTTTTTTTTTATTTCGTGTCAGTAAAGAGGAACGCTGAACAGGGCCCCTAGGCAATGCAATTCTCGGGGCCCCCTTTCAGCCGTTTGAAGATCATCAGCTCTTTTCAAGTTTGTGAAGGGATGTGAATAAAAGAGACGCGGGTGTTTTAATTTAACTTTATTCTTGTTAAATGCAATAAAAAACAATAAACGAAAGAAAATAATTTTGTCAAGTACCTACATTAAGTTTAAATATTAACATTTCTAAACTTTTTTGGATACAAAATCGTTCACAATATCTTGAAAGTTGACCTTTTCCAATACATCATTTTCAATCGCCACTATCGACGATGAATTTAAACGGTTCTGAGATATTGACGAACAAAGACAGTTTTTTATTAGTTTCAATTTTGAAAAGTTATGTACACCCGTTGCGTTTGATATCATCAGACTTTTATATGTTTGCAATGCTATCATTACATTCGGGAAAGTTGATTGTACCATATTATCAAAAATCAATTTAAATGATTCCTCGCAGGTACAATTTTATCTTTCCCCGCATCCTCTAATTGTAAGATGAAGTACCGTAAACTCGGGTGGCTTGGGACAGTGCAGGTGACTTGGGACAAAACGTTTTAATTTAAAAGTAGACCATGTAGTGAAATCTGTTGACATTTCCTGAAGTTAAAAACTGTAGATTACAGTTTTGAACCTCTCTGTTGACAGAATCAAAGTCTGTAATTTCAGTTTGACATTTGTTGGCGTCAAAAAAAAAAAATAAAAACACAAAACTAAAAAAGTGCACATTTTAAACTCCGAATAGAACTCGGCCTAACTCAGGTAATACATTTTTTAGATTTTTTCGAGTATGTTAGTAGTGTGTTGGCATGTTTGCTAACTGCATTAACCCAGTTTGATAATTAAAATATTACAACAGAACCTCCAAAAGCGTCTTTGTTAAAATATAGCCATTTCGCAGGTGACTTGGGACAATACAATTAGGTGGTACCTACTTAGATAGGTACCTACTACATACTTGATTATAATGCCGTTCGTTAAAATGTGATGACAACTATATTACTTACGTTGCATTTATTCAGATGTACAGTATTAGATGTTATGTTTGAGATAACACTGCTTTAAAAATTGCAAAGCAGCATATAAATAAGGTCAAACTTAATTTTGCACTGTTAATGTTTTATGATAACTAAGAAAGCAACCTACCATGCGAATGCGGCAGAGCATACATAGGAGAGAGCAGTAGATCACTCAAAGTGAGAACACAGGAACACAAGAACAACGTCCGCAATGGCGAAATAGAAAGATCAAGAATCGCCGAACATGTCTGGAACGAAGACCACCACATCCAATGGGATAACATACAGATAGTGGCAAAGGACGAGAACACAACTCGCCGAAAACTCAAAGAAGCCACATACATCGCACTAGCAGAAAATCCAATAAGCCAAGCTAGTGTAGAAATGAAACCCATATGGATTCCAATAATGCGCGAAGAGCTCAAGCGCGATACACCTGCGCAAGAAGTTACTGCGCAACATGCGCAATAAACTTCTGCGCAACCACGAAAGATATTAAATAGTATATATATATATATATATATATATATATATATATATATATATATATATATATATATATATATATATTGGATTACTCCGTGGCTTAGTGGAAAAGGCGTCGGACTAGTAAGTGAAAGGTACCAGGTTCGAATCTAAGAGTAGTCAAGTGCTTGGGAAAAAATTATATATAAAATATGAATTCGACTCAAGTGCGAAAACAGTCCTTCTCAGGACTAAGCCTGATGACGAAAGCAGAGTCCGCTTCCGAAACGTCGCGCTCAAAAAGCATAAACTGTGGAAATAGGCCAATCAACTCCACTAATAGGAAACCACAGTTACAAAACACTTATAATACAGAATAAGAAAGGAAACTTTAAGTTTTTATTGTATTTATATATTGTTAAAACAATCATTGTTTTATGTCTTACCTATCTTTAGGTTAGTTTGTACCGATTCACGTTATAAATTACTTTCGACCAATTTTGTATTTTTGGTCACAAATAAAAAAAGTGAAGAAGTAAAGTTATAGGGTAAGAATCTTTCAAATGTAACTTATCGTGAAGCGGTCTTTGCCTTTTATTTACTTCATCTACTAAAATATCGGATAAGAACTGAGCTGTTATCAATTAATTGTCTAAGATTATATGAGTATTTATTGATTATTTTTATATAGGTAGGTACCTACCTACATACAATGCCTTCGAACTATAAAAGAAAAGTAGGAGCCAGACGATATGTCGAGTTTACCGAAAATGCGCTGGAAGAGGCTTTAGCGGAGTTAGCCGATAGAAAATTAAGCCTACGTGCCGCAGCGGACAAGTACAACGTACCAAAATCTACAATACATAGGAAATACAGAGGTAATCATCCTTTACCGCACGGAGGCCAAAGTGTTTTAACAAAAAGGGATGAAGAGCATATCGTAAATGGACTGCTAATTTCTTCAACATGGGGTTTCTCGTTTACTCCACTAGAATTAAGCAAACTCGTCAAACGATTCTTAGATCGTAAAGGAACAACGGTTAAACAGTTTAACGAAAATTTGCCAGGACGGTACTGGCTGGCAGGGTTTTTAAAAAGACATAAAAACACACTAGCCAAAAGAGTTTATGAAAACATTAAAAGAAGTCGTGCCGCAGTGTCCAAGGAAACAATAAATAAGTACTTCGACAATTTGGAAAACACCATTGCAGGTATCGAACCTGACAACTTACTAAATTTTGACGAAACTAACATGTGCGACGGTCCTGGCCAAGAAATCGTGCTTGTTCGCCGTGGAGTAAAGCACACAGAACGTATCCTGGATGCTACAAAAGCAAGCACTTCTGTAATGTTTGCCATAACTGGCAGCGGCAGAATTTTGCCAAGCTACATTGTGTATAAATCAAAGCACGTTCACGACAATTGGACAGGAGGACCACCTGGAGCTGTGTATAATTGCAGTGCTAGTGGATGGTTCGATAGCTTCTTATTCGAAAGCTGGTTTGTAAAGGTAGCTTTGGAATATTTCAGAAAGCGCGATGACCCAAAGGCGATAACCTTGCTAGCCACATTTCTATTTCCGTTATTACAAAATGTGAACAGTACAATATAAAATTCTTACTTCTGCCACCCAATAGTACACATTTGACGCAGCCCCTGGACGTGGCATTTTTCAGGCCGCTGAAGAGAGCCAACGTTATTAGAATGGAAACGGAGCCATCGTGGCACCTTGCCAAAAACCAATTTTCCTTCCGTATTCAACAAAGCTCTAGACCGTATCAAAGAAAATATAGAAGATAATGCAAAAGCCGGATTCAAAGCCTGTGGCCTTGTGCCAATCAACAGAAATGAGGTCCTAAAGAGATTACCCGATTTTCAAGATGGAAATGGTACTGGCGAGGAGTGGCAGGCAGCATTTTGAAGAAACGTTGAGACAGACCAGACAGATACAAGTACAGCCTCTTCGTCAGGTGAGAAAAAAGAACAAGGTGCCCCCAGGAATACAATCGCAAAACTTCAAGAAAACCCTTTAGAAGGCAGCTTAGAAAATGACGTGGAAGCCAACGAAAATGAAATCGTGCAGCAGAATGATAACCAAAGTGCCAACGATGAACGTGGACCAAATGAAGAAGAAGAAAATGATAAAACAAAGAACCAAGTGTAGATGACTTTGTACTATGCAGTTTTGTGTATGACATTGGCACAAAGAAGGAAAAATGAAAGTCATTTGTTTGTCAGATTAAAAAGATTGAATCCGAAAACTTTGAAGTTAGTTGTATGCGTACAATAAACAATTTCATTGTTATGTTTTTCCCAATATTAAAGATGTTTGCGTTGTAACTAAGAAGCAAATCAAAAGTTTTGCCTGACCTACAGTTAAGAGAGGAAGATTTGTATATTTCCGGTGTACTGCACAATAAAACTGAATAATATAGATTTAGATAGGTACCATTAAAGACTGAAATTTGAATTTTGTATAATTCGTAGCAATAAACAACTTGTTATTATTTGTCAAATTAAAGCTTTTGCTTGTATATGAAAACTATTAGTTTAATGCTTGTCTATATTAGAAGGAAATTTGTATTTATTTTTACAATAACTTGAATAACTTGTTTGCATAATAACATACGACTATTTGAATTTCATAAATTTTGCAGTATTTTTGAGTTTTCAAAATTGTTTTAGAAAATAAAAGTGTGTCAATTTTGTTCACCTTTAGTGCCTGTTGCAATTCACATACATTATTCAAAATTGTGCATGGAAATTTTTCAATAAATTATATTTGTCCCAAGTAGCCTTCCTGCAGGTGACTGTGATGTACACCAACTTTATTTTGCAAATCAAAAATATATTTTCCCAATAGCCTTCCTGCAGTTATTGAATCAATTAAGCAAATCAATGTGATAGTAAGTAAAGTTTTACAACTAGATCAATGGATAAAGTCAAAGTTTTGCAAAGAATATCTATTGCGGATAAAATGTTATGTAGTAAAATATAGCAAAACATGTCCCAATTCACCTGCGTTTACGGTACTTGAACTGCACCATCTCGTTTATAAACTCAGGCTCAATGTCCTCGGAATAATGTTCACTAAATTTTGTAGAAGCCTCTTTAATTTCATCGTTGGTCGTTGTCATGAAATCTGTTAGAAATCCAAACAGAATGAATTTCCTGATAGGCTTCTAGTCGCCACAACAATTCTACATACAGCATGTCAAGTACAGGCAAATAAGTTTCAATCCTCAACTTATCTTTTCCTCTGATTGGAACTTCTTGTGCAGATCCGTCATCGTGATGTCTTTTTCTTCTTCGCATACGCTGACTTTCATCACTGTATTGGGTATCGGTTTTCTCATTTGCCTTCATCTCGTAATCGTGAAATAATTCTCGCTGTGATAACAAAAAATTTAAAAGCGATTTTAAAAGATCGACTGCCGTTCCAAGTTCAATAGTTGGTTTTTGTAAAGATATACTGACACCATTGATTCGATCCAGTATGGCAGCCCAAAATATTGCCATTACGGCATGTTCTTTTTTTTCCGAGTCCTTTAATAGACGTTGAGCCTCGTGAATCACTTGTGAGTCTTATCGTCATTCCCTGAATTATTGTGACACTTTAGTATGAACAAGAAGGAGTTCTGTTAACTACTCGTTTATTGAAACTATTAAATAAGGACATAGTGAGACGGCACGTGCGCACAAGACAACGGCTCGTCAGTTCTGCTATCGGCGCTATCAAATGATGACAGTGCGTCACGGTGACGCCGTTTTACTGTCACATTCCCTGTGGCTTGATAGCTCATCTACCCGTTTGGTTAGATCAATGACTATGAAATATTTTCAATTTCATTTGTGCGGGGCATCTAGCCGATGCAGGGCCCCTGACGCTGAAATAGTTTTTGCTTGCTTTCTTATGATCAAGACATAAATAGGAAATAAGCATTGAGTGTGTTGTAGCGAATTTCTGAAATCATATAATCTTCTTTTGTTTATGTTAATTATTGTAATAAATCTGAAAATACTTAATAATTCCGAAAGACAGTTGAAGATAGGTATAGGACATTCTGAAGAATACAAAAATTGAATAATATACAGGGTGTTGCATTTAAAATAAGAAAATTGGTATTTTGTTGAAAAAAATGCGCAACTAAAATTTCCAATCGACGTGTCCGTGTGTTTTTTCGAACACGCCCCCATTTACGTATTGTCGAATTTTTTCCATTTGGCTGATACGCACTGTATAGCTTTTGTAAAGTACCTTTAATAATTATCTTGCCATTTAAGAATAATTGTATCTTTGTTAAACTGCTCTACATAAAAAAATCTGATGCCAATGTAATTAAAAAGGCAAATTTGTGCATTACATAACAACAACAAAGACTGTCGAGCCTTTCCTAACATGTTAGGTGTGAATAAAAGAACTACTTATCGCTGGATTAAGCAACAAGACATAGCTGAGAAAACTCGCGGTGGAAAGCGAAGGACAAAAATTACATAAGAACATCAAGCTCTCATGGCACAATATGTGGAAGAAAATAATAAAATAACATTAATGCAACTTAAAGAAATATTTCAAATAATGCAAGTTAATGTTTCCACAGAATGTTTACGAAAACATGTAGATGGTTTATTATACAAATTAAGTGCGCACCATTAGCAACTTCTTTATTGTTAAAGCTACAACATCGGTTAAATTAGCAAACTTGTATAATTGTTTCCACTGATTACAATAGTGGAATTACAAAAACAATTGAACATCGCGTTTTTGAGCTTGTAGACAAAATAGTATTTTTTAAAATACAACACCATGTATATTATTAATTTTTAAGAATCTCCATGAAATGTGGAATGTAAATGGTTATTATAAACTTATTGCTAGGATGAAAAATAATGGAGTAATTATCTGTTGAAAATAGAACTGATATTGTGTCCTTTGTGTGTTTTTCTCATAGTGAGAAATGTAACATATTGGAAGCTTACTTGGTGAAAAGCAAATGTTCGGTAAGAGCAAAAGAAAATTACGAGCAGTTATACCCATTTCGTGATCAACCGAATCGTCAATATTTTCTACAACTCTACCGGAAGTTTAGACCTAATGAGAGTGTTTTTTAATAAAAAGGGGTTGAAAAAGAATTGGGTAATTAGTGAAGCAGTTGCAGCAGGAGGTATTGGTTATTTTAAAGCTTATCCCATAATTTGATGAACATTGTTAGAGATTCCAATTTGACTTATGGTACTGAAGAAACATAAATACTCCCCCTATAAGTAAAAACCTGTTCAAACATTACTCCCGGGAGATCCTGAAAGAAGAATGGTTTATTGCTATTGGTATATTAACTATTGTCAACAAAACTTGTCAAAAACCCCTTGCAAGCAGATCCTAAAGCTCCTCAGATTCATTTTAGTTTTAACGTTTGATGTTATAATTTCATCTAAATTTATTGGACCTTTTATTTATGAAGAGATTTTGGAGAATTTTTTTGGTGAAATAGATCTTGTAAGCAGACGAATTGTCATATTTCAGCAGGATGAAGCACCTGCTCACAACTATCGAGACATTAGTCATCTTCTGAATAATTCTTTTAATGACATGGATTGGAACTAATGGATCGATTTCATGACCTCCAAGATCACCTGCTTTGACCTCACTTGATTTTTTTTCTTGTGGGATTATCTGAAAAATTGCACTTATTTAAGACAATACGATAATGTTGATGCTCTCAAAAATGCAGTTCGAGAAGAATTTTCTCAAATGGATGGCAGGGCCGTTAAAAAGATGTTCGAGTTGACAAATGTTTTTCGGAATGAGGTGGAATTTTTGAACATTTGCTTAGAGAGTTGTAGAGCTAGAACCTAGAACAAAATGTTGTTTGATAATCAAACTTCATTATAAATATCATGATGGGTTTCCATAGCATCCTAAATTAGTTTAGAATTAGGCTCTTATAACCCCATTATTTTTAATCCTAGTAAAAGGTTTATAATAACCATTTTTATTTCAAATTTCATGGAGGTTCTTAAAAAATAGTAATATACAGGGTGTTCTATTTACAAAAATGTTATTTTGTCTAAAAACTCAAAAACGCGATGTTCAATTGTTTTTTTGAATTCCACTATTGTAATCAGTGGAAAAAATTATACAAGTTTGCTAATTTAACGGATTTAGCTTTAACTATAAAGAAGTTACCAATGGTGCGCACTTGATTTGGATCACCCTATACATTAAAACATGTACGTAACCTACCTGAACGAGCAAATAGTGCATTATCAATGTAGCCAGCTGTGTTAGGTATGTTGCTACATCAAAAGGTTCATACCTGATACACTGGATTTGGTAGATATGGAGTTTTAATGTTTGTAATTAGTGTTAGTTATAATCTATCCAGAAACAAAGCAAAGGAATAAATCAACTTGTTTGGCAGATTCCAGTGGCGTTGGGTTGTTATGATAAAAATATAAAACTGAATATTTATTATAATATTATATGCTATAGAATAATTAATACTAATTAAAAGTTTAGAAGGAATGAGGATATTATTTATTTCTAATATCATTTCTGTTCGTGGTTGATTAGGTAATATGATTGTTTGATTGTAACCCTATATATCAAAATTGCTAGTACCATACGACCATTTTATATTTAAACTAATATTATCAACAATATAACGCTATACGTATATCAGTGATGATGATGATGGTAGAACTCTCGTAATTTTTGCTATTTTTAGTTACAGATCTGCAAAAGTTCCAGTGTTCCAGATTTTTTAATTAATTACTAATAATTGAACTATAAAGTATGTACTGTATTTGGAACCACACTGTAATAGATTTTAATGTGTTGTTAGTGATAGGGGAGAAATATGCGAACAACGCTAATTACACAAAAAAATTATACATATGTACATATAAGGATAGCCTAAGTTATCGTCATTTGTTTGTCTGCAAAACCCATGTACACGCCTATGATCTTTACTTTAGAAATCAACAACAAGTATGTCCTATTGTTAAAGGATTAGCAGCTATTGATAAATAACTTACGTTGTAATGCCATAATGTAGAAGCGGTATATCCTAAAACTAGTTTAAGAAATCTACTAAGTATTTAATACAAAATCATGTACCGGTTATATGTAAAATAAATGAACTGTTTTAATTTATTCCTTCACTTCGTTTCTGGACAGACTTTATATGTCTGCATTGTATGTTTGTTTTGAAATATTTGTTTCTTATGAAAACTGTCAATTGTGTCCTGTGTCAATTTGAAATTGTTTTGCGTCAATTTGAAATTTAGTGCAAATCCGATATTTTTTTTATGATTGTGGACCTGAACAGGTTAATTTGGTCTATCGTGCTAAAGCACTCAGGAACACTTAGGAGGATAGATAGAGGATAATGAATTGCCAATAGATGCAGTATGAACAGCTACCTTAAATTTTCTCATATCATAAGTGAGAGGAAAACAGGAACTAGGGAGATCATTCCAGAGTTTAGAAGCCGTGTAGAAAATGTGGATTGCGCCCGTTTGGTACGACAAGTGGAGATTTGTACTGCAAACTGATGATGTGATTGAGGAACCGAGTGTTTTCGCAAAGATAGCCGAGATGGTATCAAAGAATATAATTCAGCAGCACAATACCCGTTGTAATAACGATAATACAAAGAAAGAACTGAAACCATCCTATGCTCAAGGGACTATGTGAGAAGTTAAGGACGTGTCATTTAAAAGCCTAATCGCTCTCTTTCAATACGATCAACAAAACCGAAAGCGTATTGGGAGCACTAATCCAGAGGTGAGAATTATATTCCAGATGAGGCCGAATTTGGGCCTTATGCAGCAGAAGGAGTTGTCGAGAGGTAAAGTACTGCTTAGATCTGTACAAAAAGCCTATTTTACGAGCAGCTGACAGAAGATGGTCAACCCATGAGGGATTTGAAGATACAGTCATACCCAACAGAGTAATAGAGTCTGAAAACTTAAGAACTGAGCCATTCATACTTACAACAGGAAATGATCGATTTTTTTTTGGCGGACACAAGGCAACACTGAGTTTTGTTAGCATTAAATTTAACTAGATTATTGCTTCCCCATTCGAGAATACGTTGAATGTCTTTGTTGATTGAATTTGCCAGCTTTAATTTCTTGATTTGACATAGAAGGTGGAGTATCACTATGAACAGACTGAGATGAACTACAGTGAAGAGTGCTATCGTCAGCAAAGCAATGGATTTGAAGAAATAAGGTCATTTATGTACAGCAGAAAAAGTATAGGCGCTATAACGGATCCCTGTGGTACGCCCGCGTTAATGCGAACTTCTTTAAAAAAAAAGCCATCAACTACGACACGTATTCGTCTTTTATCAAGGAAACTAGAAACTCAGTTGATGAGTGTATCATTTAACCCAAACGAGGTGAGTTTGGCAAGTAAACACTTATGCCAAACTTGGTCAAATGCCTTTGAGATATCTAAAAAGCGACTACAACTGTTTCACCGGACTGCTCTACTGTATTGTTCCAAACTTGGGTCACATATGAAAGAAGATCACCTATTGAACGACTTTGCTTAAACCCATATTGGTGGTCACTAAGCAGTTTGTTAGTTTCAAGGAAGGTGAGCAGTTGCTGATTGATGGCTTTTTTCATGATTTTAGACAAAATGGAAGTGATGGCAATTGGTCGGTAGTTTGAGGATCGGTCTTTCACCTTTTTGGGAATAGGTTGAACATTTGCTAACTTCCATGATGAAGGGAATTCTCCAGAAGACATAGAGATCGTATAGAGCTTAGATAGGACTGGTACTAGTTCGGGGGAACATTTCTTTAAGACAATAGCTGGGATACCGTCTGGGCCAGTCGCCTTATTGAGATCAACCCTACTGATGATCGATTTCAAGAGCTTGTACCGAAAATGAATTGGTTTCATAGTGTATGAAGAAGAGTTGACTAGTTTAACCCATTTCTCTCACAAGTTGTATTTTTCGAAATGGCATAGTTTGTCGACCAAAAAGACTTTACAACCACAACTTCATAGTTCATCTAAGTTAATTGGGTTATTTCCACGAGTTTCATTAATTTTCAAAGCGGAAGCTTCAATTTCAGGCCATATTAATTGATTATTGTTAATCCAAGTAATTCTTCTCCATCAAAACTGTTTTCCTGTAGCTGAATATAAGAGATGCATCTGTCGTAAAATTGTACAAGCTCTTGATATAGTTTATTGATACTAATACTTCCTTTATCTTCCAGAATTTTAAGAAATTGTTTTTCTTCTTGAGGTATACATTTATTATCACGCCTCTCCGTAGGCTTTGTTTTTAATTTTTCAAGCTCACTGGCTATATCAGTTGCACAAGCTTTTGTACCTTCCATAATCATGATAGATTTGTTAAACATGTTGAGTTGCCCTTGCACAAACCACAGATAATTTCACTACAATCGCTTTCAAAGCTGTTTTATCATTAGGGGGCAATTTTCTTGTGAAGGAAAATATGATTTCAATCCATCATAGATTTCACGTTTTCTATCAATTTCTGGAAGTAACGAAAGAAATCGGGTATTACCATGTTGAAGAACCTTTTAGCTGAGAACTGTATAAATGTGGAAGTATTTATATACAGGGTGTGGCGCGAAGAGTTTTGATTAAAAGTAATGGCGGATACAGTTATGTTAAAAATCTGAAATTCCGAAGCTGTAGGTTTTGAATGACGCTGGGTTCAAATATAATATTGTCCTGAATGTGGCACTTCCAATTATACCGGAACTAGACGTCAACTTTGTTATTTTAAATGGAACCTAATATTTTTATTATTTTTTTAAATTTTGAAAAAATCCTAGTCCACATTGAATAACGATATCTCCATTAATAACGAAGCTAGTGACGTGTAACCAATAAACAACAAGCGCTTGCCCGTTAACTCCACATATCCATCTCATTGATATTTAATATTGGGTGTTTTAAACTTAGCCGTCAACATGCACAATTTAAATCATTTATAAGGTGCTTACTTTAAATAGAACACCCTTTATTTTATTACATTTTCCGTTGTATTTTTTTAACCCAATTCGTTTGGTATCAGTATTCCCTATACCTAAATCCAACCACTTTTGAGATATTTCATTATCTTAGTTAAAACAAAACAACACTTCATTATTTCAACATTAGTAAAGGGTAGGCCATGATTTCCATTATTTAAGGTGATATTTTGTTATTTTTTCATAAGTTATTAATTCTGAAAAGTAACTAATAGCCTGAAAGGATTATTAATTGTGGATATGAAGGAAAACGTTGACTAGGTATTTTGTATTAATTTAATTAGATAACTTACAAACAAAAATAACTAAATTTAATATTAAACAAATAAAGTTTTATAATAAGTGTTCAAAATTCGCACCGTCTACTTCTAAACATTTATGAATCCTTTTCATTAAGTTATGTCTTGTAATTCTGGAAATATGGTCGGGTGTTAGAGAATTAAAAGCAAGTAAGACTCTCTGCATCATATCTTCCTTTGTCGTAACAGGTTTGGAAAATACCTGATTTTTAATGTAACCCCAAATACCAAAATCTAGAGAAGCCAAATCAGGAGAGCGAGCTGGTCAACGAAACGGACCCTGATTGGCAATCCATCTATCATCAAACATGTCGTAAAGATGCTGAGCAACAGGCCCAAAGTTATGAGGAGGTGCTCCATCTTGCTGATACCAAGCTGAAGCCGCCTCTCCATTTCTTAAAGTATCTAACGCCGGACGTATGGCTTCTTCTAAAATGTGGCAATATCTTGTACCATTTAAATTTTCATCATAAAATTTTAATGCTAAAATTTTATCGTCTTTTATTGCACAAAAAAGATCAAACTATCTTGGAAATAACGTTCTCTACTAACATGTGGATTTTCATTGGACCAAAAATGGGAATTATGTCGATTAAATGATCCATTTTTGCTAAACTATGCTTCATCTCACCATATAACTTTTTTTATGAAGTTCATCCTCTTGGGTCTTCATTAAAAACCATTCACAGAATTCTACCCTTCGAGGAAGATCACCTAATTGTAAGTGTTGCACCAAATGATATGAAAATGGTTTCCATTTGTGTTTTTTTTAAATGCGATGAATTGTTCTCGTCGACAAAGTAAGATCTTTCTCACAATCTCTAATGGAGGCATTTGGAGAGGCCGTAAAATAATCCAAAACATTAATTTCGTTTATGTCACTGTCCACTAGTGATTTATTTTTATTAATTTTTGTTTTAAATTGACCAAACTGACGGCAGTTTTTAAGCAATCTTCTTACAATATCACCAGTTGCATTTGGTCGATTTGGATATCTTTCTGCAAAAACACGGTAAGTTCGTTCAACAATTCTATTACACTCGCCGTAAATAATAATAAGATTTAAAAAATCATCATTAGTAAATCCCACATTTGCCATTATTTACTATGAAATACAAACTGGTAAAGAAAACTGTCAAAATAACATAAACTATTAACGTTCTAACTATCAAATATTTGACAGCCATGGCCTACCCTTTACTAATGTTGAAGTAATTAAGTGTTGTTATGTTTTAACTAAGATAATAAAATATTTCAAAAGTGGTTGGATTTAGGCATAGGGAATACTGATACCAAACGAATTGGTTTAAAAAAATACAGCGGAAAATGTAATAAAATACAGGGTGTTCTATTTAAAGTAAGCAACTTATAAATGATTTAAATTGTGCATGTTGGCGGCTAAGTTCAAAACACCCTGTATGAAATATCATTGAGATGGATATATGGAGTTAACGGGCAAGCAATTGTTGTTTATTGGTTAAAATTTCACGTCACTAACTTTGTTATTAATGGAGATATCGTTATTCAATGTGGAATAGGATTTTTTCAAAATTAAAAAAAAAATCGAAATATCTCTAAAATACTTCATTTTTGGTATAGGACATTGTGCACAAATTTTATCTAGAATTTCATGTAGAATTCGAAAATAAAATAAAAAATATTAGGTTCCATTTAAAATAACAAAGTTGACGTCTAGTTCCGGTATAATTGGAAGTGCCACATTCAGGACAATATTATATTTGAACCCAGCGTCATTCAAAACCTACAGCTTCGGAATTTCAGATTTTTAACATAACTGTATCCGCCATTACTTTTAATCAAAACTCTTCGCGCCACACCATGTATTTTTTTGCACGATTGAGCTTTTTCGTTTATTTACCATATCTGTTTCCAAGGCAGTAGGATATGTTTACTGGATGCGAGGCCCAACTCGTCGGTGAGATTTTACTTACCGACGCCTTTTACGTACCAACGTAAAATTATATATAGGTACTATATTTCACAACAATAAGAACAAAAAAATTTGGATAGTTCTATTTAAAACGTAACTTTTGACGTTTATTTGGTAGAAATTAAATAATTTCAATTGTGGTACATTTAATACAATCGTGCAAAAAACAGTATGAGCATCACGAAAATTAAGGGTTGTACCGGCCTCCGGCCAAATTGGAGGCTTCGGTATCGCTCAGCCTCCAAACATGGCCGTCGACCAGTAAACGTGTTCTTGATACTCAATATACTATAACCACTAAAGCTTCTATTTCAACGCATAGAACATCAAACGCCGTTTGAAGACAGTTGTGCATGATGTGAGCACCACAACCAATATCTACAATATTTTTTCCTAGTTTCTTCTTCAATAGACTGTAAATATTGTTTTTCCCTCTGCGTTTGATACCTCCGAAATTAGTATTGCGGTTATCTCTACAAAATTCAACAATTTTGTCAGTTAAATTATTTGTTGTCATAACTGATATTGAACAGATCTATCAGTATTGCTGCAGTTTCGCCGGGTAGTGATTGAAACTCTAAAAGTTTTTAACTTGTACTCCACAATCAGGTATAAAATACCGCACAACACATGGCATAGCTTTGATTTCTTTTCTGTTTGAACAATCAGTTGATATTGTCATAAAATTTACATTGTTTAAATCTTCACAAAATTGCTGAAGTAGCATAGGTTGTATTACTTTAACAATGACTACTTTACATTTAGTGAAGTTTGCTTCAAGAAGCTTTGATATCAATTTAGATGAACGATTGGCAGACTTAAAGCTTAAGTTATGCATAGCAACATGAAAGGCAAATGTTCTTTAGCAGCTATTAAAAATTCGTTATCTCCTGGATTAGCATTGTTGAAATATGATGATATCTAGCCTTATGCTTTGCACATATCAAATTATTTTTTATGTCTGAACGACCTCCATGAGCCAGAAAATTCTGATGAGCAGTGTTCACATTTTACTTTGTCAGTATGTCCACAAACTTTTTTCAAAAACGGATAATCTTTTTTAATTCGTCTGTAAATATACAGTTCCTTTTTGGCATTTTAGAAAGTTATTCTCTTAAACAATAAATGTACCAGAGAGTTACCACTGATCTTATTTTCAAAACGCTCTTTAAGGTACCGTTTCGTATATTTGTTTTAATCAATAAAATTTAAATAATAAGATATAATAATTATTTTAGTGTAAAAAAATGGACCTCAAAAACCCTTATACTATCAATTTTAGAATCATCATTTTTTAATAAATTGTTTATAAAAGTCGGTCAAATTGGATTAGTCATTTTCAATTTTTATTTTTTAACATCATATTCTTGTTTAGCGACCTCAAAAACGTTATTAATTTGAGCAAAATTACTTTAAAACTCGCTGAGATATTTCAAATTTACCTTTAAAAAACGGTTTTTATTGTTTAAACAATTAAAAAACAATTATCCTACAAATTTGAGTTTATAACTTTTTCTGTAAGGTATTTCAATTTAATTTCAAAAGGTTTAGGAAAATTCATGTAATCGCTATTTATTCTGAAATAATGTATGTTTTTAAGCTAATGTGACTTTCTTAATATTAATTCACATTACCATTTCTTTTTAGATTATTTGAAAACCTGTAAAAACGTCTCGACTAATTAATCTAAATTTAAAGCTGAAATATTTTAAGTTTTGATATATAAATACAAGCAATGTGCAATATGCTGTATGAAAGCAAGACGTTTATTAGAGATGGAGATGCACCGCTCGGTGCCCCAAATCGCCCTTATAAGCGCGTATGGTGAAGATAACCGTAGTCACCCGAGTTAGGGGATCGCCACCACGGGCCGAATGTGCATTTATCCTACTCGATTCCGAGACGCTCTCTCGTACCTGTTCGGTCAGTTCGGGTAAAAGTAGGGAAAACCTTCTCCGATCTTTTTCAACCTATAGCAGGCGTTCCGCAAGATTCTGCCTTAGCCCCTATCCTTTATACCATCTTTGCATCAGACATTCCCGAAGTTACACAACCCGGAGTAATCGTTGCACAGTTTGCGGATGACACCGTCTTCTGGACGGTTAATCGGAACAGCGAAACGGCGTCTCGCCTCATATCCAAAACTCTACGGAACTCTTCTAACTGGGCGAACCGGTGGAGAGTCTCCGTCAATCCCTCCAAAACCCAAGCAATCCTCTTTCGACATCATAAAGATAAGTTCTCAAAGCTTGCCTCCAGAAATGTTTCCCTCACTCTAAACCAAGAAAGACACACTGTAAGACGAAGTCATCTACCTAGGAATCCTCTTCACTAGAACCCTCAATTGGCTCCCCGATGTAGAAAAACACTCAATAGGATTAAAATCGTGCAAACCTACTGGGCGCCATCCGGGGTAAAATCAGAGGTTGCGACGTTAAAACCCACCCTGTTATGTATTTCCGAGCACCCATACACAACAATATAAACCTCCTCCTGTGAACGCCAAATTTTTAGACGCATATACAGGTTACCCCTCAGGTACCCTAGTGATCTCACAACACAACACGCAAACATACCACCAACCACACACAGGATCCAAACACTTCGCGCATGAAAGAATTTTTGGCAATACTATGCCAACCAAAGAAATCCTTATCACTTCCTACAAATACCGTTTTCCCTATTTCCCACCACGAAAACCTAAATTAAAATTCAAGCATCCCCCGCGATCCCTACATAACTCCTTGACGACCTCCCCGAGGAGATAGAAGAATCCCTAGGTAACACCCATATGCACTCCACATCCCCCCGTCTATTCGATGACGACCTAGCATGATACCGACCAACGAATCGGATTAATCACACTAAGCACGCTACCCCTCACTAAACAACACGCACACCTAAACCCATTAACACATTATTCAAGATTCTAATAAACCTAAATCTTTTTTTTTCTTTTTTTGTTACACCACAAATAACCACACCTCATGATTGTATACTATACAATAAGTAAAATACTAACCATAAGCATGTGCATACTAACAAAAAAAAAACGAGACACTCCCAACGCGTTCGGGAGTAAACAAAATGCACATTGGGACAGATGCACTTTAGGATGAATGGAGCCATCTCGTCGCTTGTAGCGAACGGGATCGCCGGAACGAACCTAATGTGCATTTTTTTGTACTCGGTTCCGACACGTGCCGATTGCAAAGACCAAGCTTTGCAATCAATTTTCGAATTACTATTAAGATTATTAGGAATGTACGTGGCAAGCCGCTTTATTTTGTAAAGCGATAAGTGTACTTATTCAAACCAATAACAAAATAAGAAATATTATTAATTCAGTTTAATGTAAATATGGATATTGTCAAATTAATTAATTAGGTTATTATAAGTTTTTTGTTATGAACGAATAAGTTCAAAAGTAAATATGTAATTAAAAATTATTATTAATTTTATTAAATACATAAATAAAAAGTTTACCTCAAGTAGGTTCTTTGCGGCGATCTCCTCGTTCGACACCGAACGGTTGCGAGGCGCTCCGAACGTATTTGGATGTAGAAAAGTTCACGTTAGGACCAATGCACTTTAGGGGGAATGGAGCTATCTCTTCTTTCCCCTACTATCGAACCCGTTCGGCGCGTCTCGGAATCGATTAGGATAAATGCACATTAGGTTCTTTGCGGCGATCTCCTCGTTCGACATCAAACGGTTCCGAGACGCTCCGAACATATGTGCGAGTAGAGAAAATGCATATTAGGACCAATGTAATTTAGGATTAATGGAGTTGTCTCTACTTTAGATCGTTCTCCAGAACATAGTTTTGAGCGTTAGCATTGCATGCGCCTGGTGTCCAGAAGAAATCTTTGATACCATCGTTATAAAGAAACGTAAGAATAATAAAATAAATGAAGGCATTGAATTATTGTTATGTCTATGGAAGTTACTATCTTTTAGGTGAAGTCCGATAAACTTGCAATATATGGGTCAGCAATCTATTTATTAAATCTCTGTTGGTATCAACTCAGATGTCTATATATAATATATATATATATATATATTATGTTGTGCTTGTTCTTAGACTCTTATTCTTCTTCCGAAAGTTGACCGATTGGAAGAAATTATTGCTTTTTCATGAAAAAGTATTTTGTGCACGCTAACAGGCGTTGGGTACCACGATTCCTCGACTTATAAGTCTGTTGTTGTACTTTACTTTGTTGAAGATGGCGAAGGATCTTGCCATACTACTTTTTTTGTTGCTTTTTTCTTTTACATACAGTTGTATTGGTACCGTTGAAATACTAATTTTGTAGTTTAACTTTCGCATATGTTTCTGTAACACTTATGACATTAGGATAGCACAACTTTTTTGCCGCTTTAACTTGAAGATAAGAAGGATACATTTTGCAATTAATTTGTTTTGTTCACGTATTATGTTGCACTGATAAGTGGAGAGATTCGCATTGACAGCTTGGTATACCGAAAGTGATTTTGTTGGGTTGGTCAAAGCTACTCGAGTTTTCTTCATTGTAGTACCCCTTCTTGGCCTATAATCACACAGCTCTTTAACAATGACTGTCGAATCTTTTTCCTTATTTTCGAAGCTGTATTTCGGTCGCCATTGACAACCCTTTTTTACTCGTTGTTTCAATAAGATGTTTGGTGATGTGGTCCAGGTATGATCATCTGGTTTAAATTTTTACCCACTACATCGGCAAAAGAAGAAGTTTCTTCTAACACAAAGAGCTATTAACAAGCGTTCAGGATGTCTGCCCAATTTGAACTACTTTTGTTCCTTTTTTTTTGGGTTCTTGTTTTCGCTTTTAATTTATTTAAATTTTCGTCCTGGAAGTTCCGGTTACTAAGTTCTTGCAATATGATTCCTTCACGTTGGCGAACCATACATCGAAAAATGATCGTCGCGAAATTTGGGATGCCATTCTGAAAATGAAATAAAAAAAATGAGTGTCGCTCATTTTCGCAGCCAAATTATCATGCTGTGTGGAGAATAATAGTTGCTCTGCCAAAAAAATATACTACGTACCCGGTATAATCCGATATAATGTACTAAATTTCAAACAGGAAGTGTACTATCCGTTTTCACTAATAAAAAATAAAGACTACTAAATTAAAACATATATTTTGTAAACTCACGACTCAAGACACAGAAGAAACTGGTAACAACACTGATTCACTTCTACCGCACAGAAACACAGCGTATTCATCGCACTTTTTGTAATGCCTTTACTTTCTGCAAATAATATCGTCGTATGCAAACCTTAGATTATTTAACCGTTTTTCACGAATTGCTTTATAATTTTTCTATTCTATTCCCGAAAAGACTTGTTACAATGTGAATTTAGACAGTGTTAGGGATAATCGTACGTCGTGGAATTCCACATTTAATAGCACTAATGTTTTCAATAGTATATAATTTCACAATTCGTTTTTTGTAATTATTGTTATACGCGTTTCAATACGAGTGTCATTATCAAGACAAAATATATAAGTAAAATAACAAACGTAGTTATAGTAACTAATCATTAAGGCAAAACAGCAAACTTGATGTAAATTATAATTCTGTGACGTTCGTCTACTAAACAAACTTCTTGTAATCCTTTTGAGCGTTGAGACCTCCAGGATCGTGGTCAAATTGCTTCACTATTTTGCGGATAAATGATTGTTAGGACACATTCAAATTAAACAGGCTTTATTTAAAATGATGATATAAAATATAAAGAATACTAACTATTAATAACCAATAAACTAAAAAAAGACTCCCGGTAAATAAGGAAAGAAAATAAAATATAATTCTGGTAACCCTTCTGGATCGGGACGGCACTTTCTAGTTTAAACGACGCTGGATACGCCCTCTCTGTTTGTAGTTGAAATTATATGGGTTAATTGCAACTGGTGGTTTTAAATATAATTGAAATCAGAAATGTTAATTATTTCGGTAGTTAGTGACTATGTGTACTATGTTTCGGGGTTATGGGCAGCAGGATTAATTATGTGTGGAAATCAGGGGAGTATAATTTTGTATAATTTTAGTTAGATACAAAATGTGTTTGTCACATGGACCAGGAGGTGTGAAAATTGAGGATGCATATATAGAGTAGATAATTAGGGATGTCCAGGTGTGTTTATGGTAGCGATAGGGAATTAATCTAATAGAGTTTAAGTACGAGAATGGGTGTTCGGGACAGAACCTCTGTTCAGAATATTTCCAGAGATGTGACTATTTGTTCTGGGCCGTAACCTCCGTTGAAATAGTGACGTCTGTGCTTGCAATTTAAAAACCCAAATCGGTGCAGAGCAACCAATAGCGATGGTTTAAATGACAACCTTTTAAATTACTTTTCTCTTTTGTGGCGGACTAGTATAATTATAGGAAAGATTATAAGGGACGCACTACGTTAGGATACTGGTTGGTACCTCCGGCAAATCACGTACAACGTGCCTTTGATAAATTTATACCCCGAGCTCGGTGCTATAAACAGCCAAGCCTGTTTGATATAAATGTGTCTGCGACAGGGTAGTTAGAGGTAGCGGAGCGGATTTATGGATGTCTGGTGAACGTTGGTGGATGGTTTTGTGGTAGTAAAGGTGGTGGACTTAGTGATGGGTGTGTAATGAATAAATGTAAATGTGAATGTTGGTGGTTGGTCAGGTGGATGTTGGTAGTTGGTCACGTGGATGTATCGTATGAAGTAAATATTTCTAATGAATAGAAATAAGTGTGTAAACGTCCGGTTAGGTAAGAATTGTACCAATAAATAATGGTAGGGTGTAAGTATATAGTCTATGAGTATGTTTGTATCTGGTAAATAAGTGCAAAATAAGTCAGGGTAGTTTAAAGTCTATAAGATCAACCTGTTCGTTAACGGTACTTTATGTTTATATATTTCGAATTCTTCTAAAACAACTAATTTGTCTTTTTTATTACAAACATGTAAAAATATAATGTTGTTTTGTGAAGTCATAAGGTGATTATTTATTATTAAATTTTTGGCATAATTTGATTTGTCTGTGTGTTTATATTTGTAGCATCTAATCTGTTCTTTATATCTACGAGGCCGCATAAGATATTAACCGGACTTTTCTTTTTAACGCTCCCTAGGTGAAGTGAGTAACATGACGTCTTGATATATGTTGGGTGGTGATGTAAAGTGGAGGGGAGTAAATCGTTTCGGCTCACCAGAGCAAATTGGCTGTTAGTAGCATCACGTCTGGGCAAGAGGTACACGCGTCTGTTGGGCAACGAATTATTATTACATTTTTGTCGCGGGAGGGCGTAAAACTTGCAGAAATTTTGCGTCGAATGACTGCACAGTTCGCTGAAACAACGTTTACAAGGACCCAAGTCGCCGACTGGCACACAATATTTTTCGATGGCCGAGAGTCAGTGCAAAATGAAACCTATGCACGCGACGGCGAACAAGCACCAGTGAGACGAATACTCTTGCGATTCGTGAGACCGTCGCCTTACAACATGGGAAATTGCTGCGCACGTCGGAATATCGTATGGGAGTGATTTGGGTTACCGAAAAGTGTCGGCAAGACTGGTTTTTCGCCTATTGACGGAAGATCATAAAGCAAACCGTCTTGCCGTGTGTGATAGACTCTAGGCACGATATCGCACAGAGGGGGATGATTTCTTGAGGCACATTGTCACCTGTGATGAGACGTGGGTGCATTACCCCGGAGTCTAAGCAGGAGCATAGAGTGGCAAAAATCTGGAGAAGCAGCACCGCGGAAAGTCAACACCCGCCTTTCTGATGGGAAAGTTCTTGCAACGATATTTTGGGATTGCAGAGGCATATTGCTCGTTGATTTCGTCCATGGACGGCGAACAGTTGATGGTGAGTACTACTGCCAATTGCTTGACGAAGTGAAACTGACCTATCGACAAAAAAGGCGAGACATGCCTATTCGAAGTGCGATTCTGCTCCATGACAACACTCGGCCACACACAGCTGCGTTAACCCAAGAAAAATTAGTCAAATTCATTGAAAAACACTGGAACATCTGCTTTCCAGTTCCGATCTGTCGCCGTGTGACTACCACATGTTTGGTCCACTAAAAAAAACTGGGAAGACATCACTTTGACGACGACGAAGGTGTAGAATCGTTCGTGCGCGGTTGGTTATAGACGCCACCAGATTCATTCTTTGTATGACGGAATTAAAAAAAATTACGATTCGGTGGGAAAATGTGTGAATAAATAGATTATATAGAAAAATAAGGTTTATTCACAAATTTATTTTCTGTCCCAATAAATGTTCTAAAACAGAAGTCCGGTTCATATTTGATTCGTCCTCGTAATATCAAAGTTCCTAAGTCTTTGTCCAATATAAACGAAATTACAGAATGTGCAGATCAATTTATAAATACCCGACTTCAAAATGTCCTTAGCTGAATCTCTCGCATTAAATAAACGTTTAAGAGCATTAGTATTAGTTTCGAAAGCTATTTTGTACTCCTTGTTCTTTTGTAACATGTGAGCTACTTTTTCTGATATACTTATAAAAATAAACAAACTACTATGTCCGCTGACCACAAGCCTCACCTGAAAGAAATATCTCTCTAAAATCCAATCGGAAAAAAATTGGAGACAAAAAGAGTAAAAAAACGTAGAATTACTTATAGTGATATTTAAATTAAAATTACTTGATACATACAGAAACAGTATAATGAAATGTTCAAGAAATTGTTTTGATAAAGGTAATAATCTCATGAATCGGTATAGGTTGGTTGGTAGGATCATGTAATTCAATCTCTTCAGGTGGAAGGTCGGCATTCCATCCGCTCCTTTTTTGTAGGTGGGCACGAGAGGAGATAGACAGCTGCTTCCTCCTCCTACTGTGCTGCTAAGGCTTCTTCAAGGGCAGGAAACTGAAGATCAAGTTCCTCTTGGAGATCTTCAGCCTAGCCCATTTGTTGGTCAATGGCCACCGATGCGTTGTTGCATGATTTGTGAACGGAGTTTACTCATAGATTAGGTTAACTTAGCCCCCTTTTTATGCAGCTGCAGTTTTGTGCATAGGTTTTGGTGCACTTGCGTGTTACCAACCTAAGCCGTTTTTTTCTTTTCACTAACACAGTATTAAACCTTCTGAAACAATATTAGACTAGCTTTACTTTAATGTCCGTAAATCAATTCGTCTAATTTGTCCACTTAATGAAAACGTAATTTGCACGAAAAATATACCTGTTGTAGATTCAACATAAAGTTAATGTATTATATCGAAACGATCTGGCTGTTGTGAACTTCATTTTTTGACAATACGATAAGGCATAACATCAATATAAAGGTAAGGTGATTTTTAACACTTTTCAATAGTGTAAAGGTAAATGTAATGTATCCTCGACCCAAAGAAAGAAACGCAGTTATGGCGTAGCTACTAAAGCGGGCATAACTAAACACCAAGCGTAATGTGTCATATTAATGATACAGTCAAAAGGAATCTCCAACTCAAACTTTCTTTAAGATAACGTATTGCGACATCTAACATACGACATGCACGCCATGTAGAACACGTAGCGTCCTTAGCCACGCTTCTTTCATGAAATCGAACCATACTCAATTTTCAAATTGTACAAAATTTTTTTAACGCACGGGAAGGATTTCATAGCGCAAACGAAGGGGTTATTTCTCTGTTAGATATAATAAATTAATACAAAAATGTAATTAAAAGCAGAGGCATGCGTTGTGAAGGGAAGCATATTTGAGATACGATGTGCATTTGAACGCAGCAGGAACAGAAATGATGCCCTTACATGTGTTGCACATAAAAATTGATGCGGCTCAATATACATTATAGACGATAAAAACATGCACACTGATATTCGTAATTATATATACTAAAAAGAAAATATCCACATATCCACTAAAATTTAATTATTGGAAGAATAATGCTATAATATGCCTAAGTATACACAAATAATGTAAATATATTTACAAATAACATAAATAAAATTTTCAATTCAGCTAATAGCCAAAAATTGGTCCGTTACAATATTTCACCGTCGACGAACAAACCTTATATAGGTACTCTCTCTATTTTGAAAACGGCATCACTTTTACGGCACCACTCTTAAAGAGGTTCAAGTATCACATGATAGTAGAAGACGGGCACCTTCCACTGGGGCATCTTCCACTTTTTGTACTCGCCCATGTGGGAGGCGTCTATTTGGAGGGTGGAGTCGGCTTATTTTCGGGGGCCTTTTTGAACCCTTGGGCGGAGTTGAGTCCCTAGTTAAGGTGCTTTTGGCAATATTAAGAACCTTTTTGGCTGTAACCCCTTGGAGGTTAGGCAATTGCGCGTACCTGCAGTATTCAGATTGGAGGGAGTAAAACTAGGCCACGACCCACCGTTTAACTGATTGGTCGTGCGTGCACCCTCGTCTCTGGCTTCTGATTGGTCCTTAGCCCCACCCAGTCTCTGTGCTTTGATTGGAGGACTAAGTCTCTGCATTCTGATTGGTTATGGCGGGGAAATTTGAATTTGTATTCTAATAAGGGCCCTAATGCTAACTTGTAAGACATGTGTAGGTCTTAGAAATTTGTTCTCGGGCCTTCGCCCCTGTCGCGGCCCCCTGGTTGGAAATGGTATGCGGCCCTAACCTTATAAGACAAGTGCAGAAACTAGCTCTTGTAAGACAGGTATAAGAACTTGTGTTAGGGTCTGCGCCCTTTGTCTTGGCCCCCTTTGAGTTAAAATTGATTTTTAGCGTCATCTAGTTGTGTGTTTTTAAACTAGTGTGCGTTTTCTGTAATAGAAGTTGATCATGCACGCCTCTCTTTTTCTCTCTCTCCTTTATCCGTTTCTCTCTCTCCTCTCTCTTTCGGCTCTTTCTCACACACACAAACAAATCAATTAATTAATTAAGCAGATGAATCTCAAACAAATCATTCTCGATCAAATCAATTAGATCAATCTCAATCAATCAATCAATAAATCAGATTACAGTACAAACAAATCAATTAAATCAGATGAATCTCAATCAATCAATCAGATTCTCAATCAATCATCAGAAATCAGCAGTTCAAACCATACAGTTCAAACTGATTTGATTAATTAATGCTTGCTCAAAATCAGCCTTAGTTCAAAATACCAAATTTATAACGGAAATAAAAGACAAGGTTTTAACGGTTTATTATTATTATATGCGAATCAATAACTGCGAAGTTAAAAACCAACAAATACGTACCGCATAATGCTATTTAAAAAAATAGCGTAACACTCTCACCTTTATCTAATTAACTAAATGAATGGGCAGAGATCGGGTAGAATAAGAGCTGATGCAGAGTTGGTTGGTTTTATGACAGCCTCCCCTATAATAACACATTAAAATCTTTATTGGCATTTCTGTGAACAATATCAAGTAAAACATATATTAAAAAATAATACGCATACCTCCAGATGTGTTTTCTCTCGATTGTTATAATAATAACTGCGCTGGAAAACTAAACTACATATTGAAGTATTTTATACAGTTCACTAAACTGTTTAGTGTTTTTAGTCATGGATAGTTGATATAAAACTGGCTATTGGCTTTCCCATCATTAAGTAATGTAGAATGTATATATACAAACCTAATTATCTCTATCATACTTACTGCAGCCCGTATTCACCTTTCACTTTCGCACACTACTTAGAGCGACCTTATATGAATTTATATACAAAACGATGTTTGTTATTTACAACATACATTTTAAAATGATTTCAACTACATGATAAAACTGTTTTTATGGAATGCAGTTATGAATTGGAAAGAAACAATCAGTCGTCAACATCGTGTTAGTCAATGTGTTTTACAAATATTTAAAAAAATCGTTACTACAAAACACATCACCATCAAAAATCTGAGATCCATTTTCTTCATCCGCTTCATCTTGAGCGATTATAGCTTATTAACCAGTACAACGTCTAACACCCTGATGCTGATTCATAATAATGTGCACCCGTTAGTAATTGTACTTTAAATACACGCAAGAGCTAATGTCTAATATTTTATTTTACCATTAGTATTACACAGATATGGGATTATTCTTAAAAATTAGCTAAGTTCCCCACGTTACCTTCAAAGACTACATAGGCTTTCAATTCTTCTTCGCCCCTGAAGCTGTATCGCATACATCTTTCTTTATCCAACTCCGGATCAGTAGCATGTTTTCTAATACACACAAGACAGTATCTTCAATATAGTGGTGTATACGCCGAAAAAATGGCTTGTGTCTTCTTCTTCTTTAAGCCTCTATACAGCATACAAGCTCTATTTTAGCTGAATTATCTCTGTCCAGAAAAAGGGTTATAATCAAATTAAGTATATCGGCCTCTTTTAATCTTTGAATTTTTCCCGATAAGGGCCTGCTATGCTATCACATAAGACGGCTTTACATACAGGTTCTGTCTCGGATGAACTGTCGAAAAAGGATTTTCAGATGTATAAACATGCCCCTAATGAAGATATTAGAGTGTAGTTACGGAAACATTTTGAGTTATGACCGGCAGATCTTTGCGATATCACATCTCATATAGGTAAAATTTCGCGACGCGAGGCTTTCGGCGAAGGCTGTTTCGGCGATCCCACTCCAACCCTCCCCGAACATAACCGAGATTGTAAGGCAGGTGTAGGGTGTCGCAACTTGTTCGCGGGCCTTTGCCCCTTATCGTGATCGCAACTTGTTCGTAGGCCTTCGTGTATTGTCGTGGTATCCTTGCCGGAAAATTTGAATTTGTATTGTAATAATAAGGAGTCTAATGCTAACTTGTAAGACAGGTGTAGGGCTGCACAACTTGATCTCGGGGCCTTGTCGAGGACCCAATGGTGGAAAATTTGAATTTGTATTTAAGTCTCTGCAGGTTATGGCTGGAAATATGAATCTGTATTATAATAAGGGGTATAATGCAAACTTGTAAGACAGATGTAGGGCTTAGCAACTTACTTTCAGGCCCTCGCCCCTCGACCAAAAATTTGAATTTGTTTCCTATGAGGGGAAATCTGAACTTGTATTATAAGGAGGCCTAATGATAACTTATAGGACAGACATAGGGCTTCGCAACTTGCATTCGGGTCGTAGCCTCTGGCCCCTTGGCGGGAAATCTGAATTTGGATTTGTATTTAAGTGTTTACATTCTGATTACTTATTGTGAGAAATTTGAACTTGTATTCTAATAAGGGACCTATTGCTAGCTTATAAGACAAAACATTGGAAACTGTGTTTGGTCCTGCGCCCTCCCGTCGTGGCGCTTGTTGGGAAATTTGAATTTGTGTTGTCATCTAGTTGTCTATGGCCTAATGAATATTTTCTGTGATAAAGGTGGCACCATCTAGCGTTATATTTTTAGGACTAATCAGGGTTTTGTTTGTGGCACTATCTAGTGGTATATTGTTAAACCAGCGAATGTTTTCTGTAATAGAGGCGGCGGCGTCACCTAGCGATATATTTCTAGGACTAATTAGGGTTGTTTGTGTTGCCATATAGTGGTGTAAAAGCTAATGAATGTTTTCTGTAATAGAGGTTGATCGTGTTCGTCTCTCCCTCGTCTCTTTCTCAAACATACAAATCAATTAATCAAATCAAATTAATCAAATGAATTAAATACCAAACTGATTTAATTTAATCATACAAAATCAGATCTCAATTCAAAAAAATAGTAGTATAATTGAACGCACAGAGTGCAAAAGAAAGCCAGTCTCACACTTATTGTAGTTACTCATCTAACCGCCCTTTCGCATTAACTGCAGCATTGTTAGTGCAGGTTTAAACACCGTCAGGAAATACAAGTTTATTAACAAAATTGAAGGAAAGCTTAGCGTTTGAACATATATTATTATTATTATAAACAACAATACATCATTTATTTAATCATATCCTTTATCGGTCTTCTTCTTCTTGAACTGTGATTCGTCGCTATCATCATCATGGTTTTGAGAATCGTCCTGCTCATCCACGTCATCGTTTCTATCATCTTGAACGGTTATGTTGTAATAGTTTATTAACAGGTTAGTAAAATCTCTAATGTCCGCTGATGTTGGCTCATAAACAGGAGAATACATTATAATAATGCTCACTCTATGACGGTTACGCTTTAAAGAGCGAAACGCGCGACAAACGAAAATGCTGCTGACCCTGGGTATTGTGCGCTGGCGCATTCGTCAATGTTTGGGTAGAATCGGTTAGCTTCGGGGGAGGTTTTGGAGTAGGGGTCGCCGAAACAGCCTTCGCAGCCGTATTAGGAGAAAATACCTCAGCCAAAAAAAGGAGTTTAGATTTATAAACATGCCCCCAGGGAAGATATTAGAGTGTGGTTAGATCAATAATCACGCGTGCACAATGATGTATTGTTGTTTATAGTAATAAAATATATTTTCAAACGCTAAGCTTTCCTTCAATTTTGTTAATAAACTTGTTTTTCCTAACGGTGTTTGAACCTGCACTATCAATGCTGCAGTTAATGCGAAAGGGCGGTTAGATGGGTAGCTACAATAAGTGCGAGATTGGCTTTCTTTTGCACTCTATGCGTTCAATCATAATATACGATCAACCTCTATTACAGAAAACATTCATTTACCATTACACCACTATATGTCACCACAAAAAACCCTAATTAGTCCTAGAAATATATTACTAGGTGGCGCCACCTCTATTACAGAAAACATTCGCTAGTTTAAAAATATACCATTAGATGGTGCCACCTTTATTACAGAAAATATTAATTAGGCCATACACAACTACAACTAGATGACGACACAAATTTAAATTTCGCAATAAGCGCCACGACAGGATGGCACAGGCCCTAAGACAGTTTCCTATGTTTTGTCTTACAAACTAGCAATATGTCCCTTATTAGAATACACGTTCAAATTTCTCGCAATAAGTAATCAGAATGTAAACACATACAAATGCAAATTCAAATTTCCCGCCAAGGGGCCAGGGGCTAAGACCCGAAAGCAAGTTGCGAAGCCCTATGTCTGCCCTATAAGTTAGCATTAGGCCTCCTTATAATACAAGTTCAGATTTCCCCTCATAGATGGCGTCACCATCAAAAGCAAATTTTTGGTCGAGGGGCGAGGGCCTGAAAGTAAACTTGCTAAGCCCTACATCTGTCTTACAAGTTAGCATTGTACCATTTATTATAATACAGATTCATATTTCCAGCCATAACCTGCAGAGACTTAAACACAAATACAAATTCAAATTTTCCGCCATTGGGTCCTCGACAAGGGACAAAGCCCCGAGAGCAAGTTGCGCAGTCCTACACCTGTCTTACAAGTTAGCATTAGGCTCCTTATTATAATACAAATTCAAATTTGCCGGCAAGAGTACCACGACAATACACGAAGGCCTACGAACAAGTTGCGATCACGACAAGTTGAATCATCCTACACCTGTCTTACAATCTACAGTCTAATATCTTCCCTAAGGGCATGTTTATAAATCTAAAAGCCCTTTTTCGACAGTTCATCCGAGACAGAACCTGTATGTAAAGCCGTCTTATGTGATAGCATAGCAGGCCCATATCGGGAAAAATTCAAAGATTAAAAGAGGCAGGTATTCTTAATTTGATTATAAGCCTTTTTTTGGATAGAGGTAATTGAGTTAACATATAGCTTGTATGCTGTATAGAGGCTTAAAGAAGAAGAAGACACAAGCCATTTTTTCGGCGTATACACCACTATATTGAAGATGCTGTCTTGTGTGTATTAGAAAACATGCTACTGATCCGGAGTTGGATAAAGAAAGATGTATTCGGTACAGCTTCAAGGGTCCAAGAAGAATTGAAAGTGTATGTAGTATTTCAAGGTAACGTGGGGAACTTAGCTAATTTTTAAGAATAATCCCATATCTGTGTAATACTAATGGTAAAATAAAATATTAGACATTAGCTCTTGCGTGTATTTAAAGTACAATTACTAACGGGTGCACATTATTATGAATCAGCATTAGGGTGTTAGATGTTTTACTGGTTAATAAGCTATAATCGCCCAAGATGAAGCGGATGAAGAATATACATCTCAAATCCATGATGGTGATGTGTATTTTGCGGTAACGATTTTTTTAAAATATTTGTAAAACATTGATTAACACAATGTTGACGACTGATTGTTACTTACCAATTCATAACTGCATTCCATAAAAACAGTTTTATCATGTAGGTGAAATCATTTTAAAAACATCGTTTTGTATAAAAATTCATATAAGGTCGCTCTAAGCAGTGTGCGAAAGTGAAAGGTGAATACGGGCTGCAGTAAGTGTGATAGAGATAGTTAGGTTTGAATATTTACGTTCTAAATTACTTAATGATGGGAAAGCCAATAGCCAGTTTTGTATCAACTATCTATGAATAAAAACACCAAACGGTTTAGTGAACTGTATAAAATATTTCAATATGTATAAATATATCTTAGCGTAAGTTATTAAATTACAATCAAGTTTCGAGAAAATCACATCTGAGTATTAATGTTTTTAATAATATGTATAAGTGTCATAAACCAACCAACTCTTGCCTCAGAATTTAATTCTACACTAACTACCCATTCATTTAGTTAATTGATAAAGGTGAGAAGTTAACGCTATTAATTTATAAAGAATAGCACTTATGCGGTATTAAGTTAGATTTTAAACTCTTCAGTAGTTACTGATTCATAGTAAATAACAATAAATTTCAGCTCAAAACACATTTTGTCAAATTTAATCGCAGTTATAGCAAGTGTATTGTGAAATTATTTTAAATGATAGAGCTGATTTCGAGCAAGCACATAATTAATCAAATTAAATCAGTTAAATTGAACATGAGATAGCTGGTTATCAAAACTGATATGATTTATTGATTTTGAAAAGCTGATTGCGTTTTGATTGATTAGATTTCAATCTAATTTGATACTTGATGTGAGATTCATGTGCTTAATTTACATTAATTTGATTTGTTGGTTAGGAAAAGCCGAAAACTAGACATAGAGAAGAGAGAAAAAGATTAAAACAGGCGTATAATTCTAACTTATCACAGAGCAAACACCTATTTAAAACGAATTCTAGATGGCGCTAAAATTATCAATTTTAATCAATAGACGTGGCCAAGAACATTAATGGGCTGCTGACACAAGTTCTTATACCTGTTTTACAAATTGATATTCATATTTGCAATTATGATAGGGCGTCAGCCCAAGACTATTTTGACACTAATGATCTTATAATGTTTGCGTACTGTGTTTCCAACCAGTGTGGTCCGATGAACTTCATGACAAGATATCGAAGACTAAAAGTTTGACAATTTAGGTCTTAGTTCTTTAATTTTTCTGAGTAAAATTCCTAATGCATATTTGCTAGATTTAACCAATTCATGTAATGCATTAGCTTAAGTCCAAAAAGTACACAAAAACTGGTTTTTCTTAAGTTAGCCTAGAAGGTGTAATAACATTATAATATCTAGTAAACTTATTGAAGGTTTTCTAAATATTTATATTCACTTCAAATCAGAACAACTATGTACCTACTAAAACTTCAAGTTACACAATTTTAAGTGATGTGGTTGGATAATTTATGAAGGTATTTCAGGTGTGTCCTTGTAAAACTAAACGTAGTGAACACCCTTTGAATAATATGGTGAAATGGTAAAATCAATAATTCTTTTTCCATGGTAATTAATATAGGATGTAACCTTTATAAAATTCAAAAACTCTATCTCTTCTCAATTTCCAAATAACAAAGTTCATTACATATCTATACCAAACTAAGGTTTTTAGGTGTATTTTGTAAAGATAATGTTTCAAATTTTCCAAAAAAATTAGTATAACAGGACTAAGGGACTACCCATTGCTACACCTTCAATCTGTTCATAAAATTTATTATTCCACTGAAAATAAGTTGTAGTAAGACAGTGCTGAAAAGAATGGTTATGTCCTTTGGAAAAAGATGATCTATGTATTCAATTTTTAAGAAAATCCTTACAAGATAATGGATATTCACTTACAGATATTAATAATGTTATTACACCTTCTAGGCGTAACCTTAAAGAAAAACCAGTTCTTAATGTTGGTACTGCTTTTCTTCCTTTTATAGCTAATGTTACAAATAGAATTGAAAAATCCTAATCAAATATGGCATTAGGACTATTTTAAACCTACAAGAAAAATTAAAGAACATTTAAGATCACCTAAAGATGTGTCAAACCCTTTATCATCTTCCGGAGTGTATAAGTTATCTTGTTCATGTGGAAAAGTATACATCAGGACCACAAAACGTACTTTGATACAAGACGCAAAGAACATATGAGATTTTGTAGATTGGGTCAACCAGAGAGGTCTGCTGTGGCTGACCATGCCCTGAATAATCTAAATCATGACATTCAATTTGACAATATGAAAATATTGTCAAGACAAACCATTATTATGTTCGTTTGCAACGTGAAGCTATTGAAATATATAAACACCCGTATAATTTTAATAGACAAGAAGAAAATCTCCGTTTAAATAGGTTTTGGCATCTTATAATTAAAAGAGCATAATGATACGCCTTGATTTTAATTTGTTTTCAACTTTTGGTATGTCTAGGTTTTTGCTGTGTTTTTCCTAGACCTTAAGCAAATGCTTTACCAATTATATGTTAAATTTCACAGCACTATAATTTAACATAAGTAGTTGAAATTAAATTGAAATTAAAATTACAAAGAACGTTCTGCATTGTGCTTTTCATTGTTAATAACACTTCAATTATTGATAAAGATATCTCTTTGTTAGATTTAACTGGGTTATTTTTTTGATGTAATGTTTGGATTTGTGAATGCTTCTATCATTTTAAAATTGAAGTTTTCACAACTTTACACTTACATCATAACTCGATTAAATTTTGTTAAATGTGTTTTTGACTGGCAAATTTCATTGTTAGCTTTCGTCGTAGAGAGTGTTCTGGTTTGTCATCATTGAGGCAGTTTAACAATATTTAATTTTAATGACCTAGTTATTCTTTACTACAATTTTATAGTTGGCTTATACGTTTCTCAAACTGTTATATTAATAGCAGGCTTATGTTTATGTTTGAATTTTTCAAATTTGACAAAATTGTTTACTACATCTTTAACAATTTTTAACAAACATTACTACTGACGAAGATAACTGTAAGTGTTATCAAAACGTTTAGATTGTATAATTTAAAGTACACCATTAAAAATCCCAAAAAGATAAGTATTTTATTATGAGTGTTAATGGTGAAAGTTTACATTTTCATATTTCAATATGTAGTTTAGTTCTGCACAGAACACTGCATGTATGATTGCTAACCTCCAAGGGGTATACAGCCAAAAGGCTCTTAATATTGCCAAAAGGACCTTAATTAGGGGTTCAACTGCGTCCAAGGATTGAAAAAGGCCCCCGAAAAGAAGCCGACCCCGTCTTCTACTCATGATGGTGCCGAATAGAAAATCAATGCAACTCCCAAATCTACGCCATTTTGAAATTTTAAAAGAAAAATATAATAGCTTTATGAAATCCCTAGATTAGATTTTCGAATTTAGTCCAAAGCATATACTTTTTATGATAATCTCATGCGTGCGCGATTTCTGTTTGCGCACAAAACAGTAAATAATAATGTGATTTGTCTTTGAATGATTCGTAAAATTTTAGATTTTACATTAGTTTATTTATACCTATAAACTGTACTTTAAGTATTTAAAGTATATTGTGTCTTGAGTTCAAAAATATTATTAAAACATCCGCTGCTCTTTTGCTTCAATTTTAAATATAAATTCTTTTGTACACGGTAGCAGTTTCGGTTAGTGAACAGATTCTCCAGTGCCGTTCTTGCGGACATAAACTTAAATCTAGAATTCGAAATAAAAATTCTCTAACTACTCCTATAACCGACATTTTAACATATTCCAGTGGCGTTACTTTCGCAAGATATGCAAAAAATTACGTCCAAATACTTATTTACATAATTCAAATGCTTTCAACTACGAAATGGTGCTCCATAATACGTAATAAGCTTAATGCCTCAAGAACTCTAACATTTGTTCCATTTTATAAAACCTTTAGTAAGACCCTTATACCAACCCTTATCACCAACTTTATTGTTTCTTCACTTTCCTCACATCTGCCAAGTTTCTTTATCCATACCATCGCATATGTAATACCCATAGATCATTTTTTAGATTGTGTAAAACCAGTTTTCCTGTCTATGGCTTATTTTCTGAAGCGGTTAATTCAACTCAGGATGTATCTCAAGGAGAAATTGCGTTTCGTAATTCCCTAGAAATATTCGATTTGAGTGCTCCTATAACTGTAGAAAGCGATGAAGTTATTGATTTAATTAATAATGATGACAATGTTGAAATTATTCAAATACCTTCTTCGTCAGCTGCTGTACAGACTCGTAAAAGAGCAAAGGTAACATTTAATAACTTCAAAATAGCATTTAGTTATGTTAAAATGTGATTTTAGCCGAAGATACATACGAATGCGAAACGGAAACGACCAAATAATCAACAAAAACTTCAGAAAGACGTTAGTTGAGTATATTCATTTAGTACCCTAATTTATTAATTATATTATTACAGTTAGATGTCCAAACACAACCAGAATTAGAGAAAAAAGAATCCTCATCTCTAATTTGTCGTAATTGTCCAATATGTTTGGAAGATCTTACTAATAAAGAAATAAGTTCAACTACCTGTGGACATGTGTTTTGCACAATGTGTATTCGAGAAGCGATAAAAACACAAAAATTATGTCCAAATTGTCGTACAAAACTTACATTGAGGAAAATTCACCCGTTATTTTTATGAAATAATTTTATCTTTTATTTTTGTAAAAGCAATTTATTTTTATGTGTTCAAAGGTTTCTTACTTTAAATTGTATGTTTAATTTACTACTTAATCGGCTTGTAATTTTACATCGTTTCTTGATATGGACAATTTGTTTATTATGAGGAAATTGTATAAAGAACAAGAGTATAGAACAGCTGAAAGTATTTTATTGCTGTATACTAGACGTAGGGAGGTACCCACATGTTTGTTACGGATAAATACTGTATAAAATCTGTTTTAAAATATTTTTCCCTTTTGTGTATAGAAAAAATTACAATGTCACGTGTGGATGAAATTGTCGTAGATTTTTTTCTGAATATTAGTATACAGTGAGAACATAACGTCTGTAACTTTTGAACCGTTCGGTATATTATGATAAAAGTTGGGAATTATATGAGACAATTGCCAATTATTTAAAATGACAGCTTGGCATAGTTTCGATTTTTTAAATTGAATAGTACTATTTTGTTTTTGTGACGTCACAAGTCTAAAACCCCACTAATTAGCTATAGGCCACGCCGACGTTGGACGATTTCATTTTTACTGCCTTGTTTTCCTGCATTTTCAAATTAATGGCGTATTTAGGTCCTTACGTTCAATTAGTCCGTTTGGCAGTTCACTGGAGGTAGGCAAATACGCACGCATACAGTGTTCTGATTGGTGATCCTAAGGATAACATACATTCTATCTGATTGGCCGTGCGCATACAGCCCCAGGCTGTGTTCTGGTTGGAGTAAGCTGTGTTCATTAGATTAGGTTACGCTTCTTTCAGCTGAGTGTGCGACATTCGTTATGTTAAGTTTGAAAATAAGGAGGTCATACTATCTCATAAGACAGGAACTCGTGTTAGGTCTTGCCTTGTCGAATTGCTGATAAATAGTATTCTAATAAGGGGCCCTTATACTATCACATAAGGCAGGTATAGGAACTTGTGTAAGGGTCTTCGCCCCTTTGCCAAGGCCCCCTTGACGGTAAATAGTATTCTAATAAGTAGCCCCCATACTATCTCATAAGACAGGTATAGGAACTTGTGTTAGAGGCTTCGCCCCCTTGTCGTGGCCCTCTTGGGGGAAATTTGAATTTGTTTGTGGCGCCATCTAGTTGTGTATTTCTAGGACTAATGAATGTTTTCTGTAATAGGGGTGGTTCTACCTAGCGGTATATTTTTGCGCGAAATTTGAATTTGTGGCGCAATCTAGTGGTGTATGTATTAATGAATGTTTTCTGTAATAGAGACTGTTTGCGGTGTATTTTTAAAAGTACATGTTTCTGTAATAGAGTGCGATTATCGATATTAACAATTTTTTTATATCAAACCAATTAAGCTAATCAATCTCAATCAAATCAATTAATCAATCAACCAGATCAACCTCAATCATTCAATTAATCAGATCAATCGCAATCAAATCAATATCAAGTACGCCATCTGTTGGTGTATTTCTAGGACTAATGAATGTTTTCTGTAATAGAGGTTGATCGTGGCTCCACCTAGCGGTAAGTACGAGCAGATTCCTGTAATCATTAGGGCCGGAAATTTGAAATAGTATTCTAATAAGGGGGCCCTCCTCATACTATCTCATAAGACATGTATAGCCCTCCGGAACTTGTGTTAGGGACTTCGCCCCTTGCCAGACTCTTGATGGGAGGTTTGAAATAGTATTCTAATAAGGGTCCCTCATACTATCTCATAAGACAGCTATAAGCCTTCGGAACTTCTTCTCTGATATTCGCCCCTTATCTGGCCCCTGATTGTTTGTGACGCCATCTACTAGCGTATTTTTAAAACTAACGAACCTGTTCTGTAATAGAGATTGATCGTGGCTCCACCTAGGCAAATTAAATAGTATGGCATACTACCACGGTACAGTGGGTTGAACTTGATATCTAGGGGGTCAAAATTAAAAAAAATATATATATTTTGATTTGTATAAAGTGTTCAGTTTGAGTAACTGTGCAATGGTGCAGTATAATTTTTTGGTTATTATTACAAAGTTAATAATAACTCAGAAGGTAGGTGGTTTGTTATTTAATTATATATACAATTTTAATAGTCTCTCATGCAAATATTTGTACCATTAAACACTGAGATTAACAATACTAATAATTTTATTTTTGTACAAACTTCTAAAGACTGCAGCTGTTTTCACTTGTACTCTCCCTAGTGCTTGAATTATTTCCGGAAATTTTTTCGAGTCACAAATGTTTTAAAAATTATCCCGAGTCGAAGACGAAAAAATTTCTCGTAATTAATTCAAGCACGTGGGGGATTCAGTAAGAAAATATCCCAAGATTTTCCGATGTTATTGACGACGGGATATCTTCATATTAATTTTTATTAGCTAAAACTTATAATGTGCGTTATATGGTTACATATAATGTGGATTTCTTTTGCCGATGTACGCCAGTGTACAGTTAGTAGCCACACAAGTGTACCACTATTATCAAATTCTCTATTGATACAAACATGAATGGAAGTTATACCAAGACATTTTTTAGGTAGTATGTAACAAACTTCGAACGTGTTGTTAATCATTCACCTCTTTGTAGGCAATTAACGTGCATATCGTGCAGCGTGTGTTGCATATTTAGTTCCATAAACACATGCATTTAATTATTTTAATGAGAACTCGTACGCATTTCGTTTGGACATTCAATCTAGACATGTTCATGCGCAATATACCACCTTAGCGTCGTTTTGGTTGAGTCTAGAAGGTGGATGTAGCATCCATTATTGTTTGTTGAATCTAAAAAAAAGTGCTATACATTTTATGGGGAGTTATAAAAAAACTATTATATTAATGTTTGAGACGTTTGCATTTCAGGCACTTTTTTTATTTTTACTTTCATGCTTACGTTTTATTTTTTACTTTAACTTCACTTTTATACGTTTAAACACATCTACGCAATTAAATATTTTACCGTTAATACAAGTTACGGTATTAGTACGATTGATCAAGAGTGAGATTTATTCATTTCGGAATTATAAAGCACACAAATCCAGATTTATTTCAACCTGAAGTAATATTACGCATCAATTTTACAAAATCGCTGATACAGCATGCTGCATTTTCGTTATCTACAGTGTGTCCAAGAATAAGGTATTCTGATTCCATTAATTACTTATAACATTGATTAATCATTAGTTTATAACGTTACTAACACTGGCATTAAGTATTTCAGTTTATACTTAGATATAGGTCGTGTAAATAAACTTTGTTATTGTAGAAATTTTTTTTTTAATTTATTATATAATGGTTTACTTGTTTATTCTATAGTTAAAAACAAGTTGTCGTCCGAGTATTTAACTATTACTTTTAGGAAGAAGCAATCCCGATTTGAAAGCGAATAAATCTAGGTATATGTAGATATTTTTTGATTAGTTAGGCAAATCGATAATTTTAAGAACCTGGCCCACTTTAATCCACGACTGAGCAAAAGGTACCAAATCTTCTATTTATTACCCAAACTGTTAAGTAGCTAAAATTTGTAGCCATGGGTGTAGAAGCATACATATAGAACTTTTAGGATTTCTACACTGACTTAAGGGCTTTACAAGTAGACGTTACAGGGTTTGTAGAAGAGAACTTTTTAATCGCTTACGAGAAAATGGACCGCTTCAACCAAGTACGGTAGCTTCAAATAAGCTCTTAAGTAAATAATTAAAGACAAAATTCGAGTTGGAAAATGTCTCATCCGTATTTACGATGGAAAAAGTCTAATCGTACTGATGTGTACTTCACAAAAGAAAACGGTGCATGGCTTAATGGTTTCGTGAAATGTTCTGATGTGGATTGTTTAAGTAGTGGTACTGGTAGATGCTCAAATACTGTTGGACGTACTAAAAAGGACTTCTCAGTAGTAACTGTAGAAACAAAAAGAAGGAAAGTACAACAAATAATTCAACATAAAAGTTTAAAAGAAGTTAAAAGAAGTTTCGTTCGCTTCTGAAGTTAAGTTGACGTGCTCCACAAACAGAGGCACCAAAACAAAAAAGGCATATAAAAAATGCAAGACATCTCAAATTCAGTTATTTACGCCCGAAGACGCTTTGGCAGTTATTGTTGCGTCTAAACTTACCAAAAATCAATACAATATTAGGTTTGCTGCCACTTAGAAAGGCGTCTATTTATACCCATCATACTATACGGTGGAAAAGACAAAGCAAGCGTGTTGTCCTCCCAATTGCGACTTATTAGTGATAGAATCATCTGCAGAAATAAAACTTCAGGCAATAGTTAATATAACGGTTGTACGTTTAATGACAGGTCAAGAAGAAGTTTTATCAAGGTTTTTTTACGGATAACGGCTGTGTGATCCGGGATATCACTATTACGTTTAAATGTAGATGTGACGACAGTGCAGGAAAAAGTCGTTATACATAAAATGCCAAATGCGAGAATTCTGATGACGCAAATATTCTAGCAACGTCAATTGTACCATTGCAAATGTATGGATATGACTACGAACGTAAAAAAAATCATCATTTGGCAAAATCCACGTCCTAGTTCAACTAAATATTGCAGACGCATTTGATTTCGTTTTCTAAAGGAAACTGACAGAGCAGTGCTCGAAGAATTTGCTACCGTCAGGGCACAAATTGCCAGTATTAATAATACCAATTCAAAATACAGGGAGTCTGAGTTTGAGATGGCACATATATTTGCAGAAACTATGTTAGCTGGAAATATTTGCAATACTCTCGCATCTAACAAGGCTACACAATAATGTTATATTTGTACTGCCACTTCGAAGTGTATGAACAATGTATCTAAAGTGACAAAGCTTATGGAATGCATTTTTCATATCTCGTATAAATTGGACATTAAGAAATGGAAAGCTAGTGGTGCAGAAGACAAAACGTTGGTAAAAAGCAACAAATAATTGCGCAGTTTAGAAATCAAATGAGCTGATGGTTTAAACCATCAACTCATTGAACGATTTTCTACTATTTTACTATGTCCATTGGATATAAAATTAATGTTAATAAATTTAATAAGTACTGCATGGAAACTGTGCACTGTGCACCGTTAGGGCTTCTACAATTGTTACAAAGTCTTAGCCTCACTGCAGCGATCCCGATTATTTGTGTGCATGACTACATCTACTGATGTATTCTTAAAAAGTAGATATAGATTTCTGTAATTATTATGGAGCTAAAACTTAAAGTTTAAAATAGTGTTCTAATACTAGGACCTCCATACCAACTCGACTCATAAGTCAGCATTAGGCCTCCAAAAGTTGTCCTGGAACTAAAAGAGAAAAGGTGTTAATAGTTTATTATATGCGAATCAATAACTGCAAAGTTTAGATCCACAAATAAGTGACCGTATAATGTTATTAATTTAAAAAATAACACTCATACATTTATCTAATTAAGTAAACAAATGAGCTGAGATCGAGTCTATAGTATAACAGCGGACACTATTGCAGAATTGTTTTATGAAGTCATCTTATAAGGATAATAATACACTAACATCTTTAATAGTATTTTTTGTGAATAATATCAAGTAAAATATATATATTACACATAATATGCATACCTTCAGATGTGTTTTCTTCCGGCTGTTATAATAATAACGATGTGTTGGAGAACTGGGTATTGAAGTATTTATACAGCGTATATACACATAAAAAACTACTTTTTAAAATAAACAAATAAGACCACATTAGTATTCCCGAAAATTATGTCAAAATCTGTACCTGTTACGATTAATGCATGACAATCAACTGCTCAATTTAGAAGATGTTTGAAAGAAACAACGGACTTATTTTGATATTAAAAAGATAATGAGGATGAAGATAAAATATACAATTAATTTTAAATACGCTATTAAATTCTGTATAATAATAATGAAACAGTTAATGGAGATTAGATAATCAGTTAATTACCTTGTTGTTATACAAGTGAACGAACGATTTCGTAACTGGGTGTAAACAATAATAAATTCCACACATATTTTACGTACAAGTATATATCTGGGCATTAGGTATCGTAAGCGAGATTAGCTAGAGATGCAATGCAATTGCGTAAGATGTTATAATTAAATAACTAACTAACACATACGTCAGCAGCCAAAAAACCCGTTATATACCTTCAGTACAAAAATAGAGAAACTGATAAGGTAATTACTGTATTTTTGGCGAAGCCTAAGATGTTGATTTCATATGTGATTTTGGTGATTCATTCAAAGAGGGTAAAATCAAATTACCACACGCGTTTGATCGTTTTCAATAAGACGTTTGTCAATTTTTATTTACCCGAGCAGAATTGTGGAAAAACAAGTATTATACAATAACTTGATTATTCCATCATTTATCAAATCAATCTCAAGCAATCAATCAGTTCAACTCCAAACAAATCGATTAATTAAACCAATCAGCCAAATAAACCCCAATCAAATCCATTAATCAAATCAATCAATCAAATCAGATACATAAACAATTTTTTAATTACTCCCCAATTTAAATCGAAAAGTAATATGGCAACAAATTCAAGATGTTGAAGTGAAATCGACTTCTATCAAAACATCGTGGTTACTTCCAGTAATAAAAGATAAATCTCGCGACTTGAAAAGTGCTTTTTATGATGATTTAAAATTATTTTTCACAATGTGTTGCATTGTATTTTTAAGGTGGTCACTACAAGATCTGTCTTATCGGAAATACCCCTGTAAAATAGGACCTTAGCACAACAGCCTAAACGTCATAAGACATTGAAAATGATAATTAAAATATTTTACATACAAGATCTACCTTATCGGAAACACCTCTCTCCAAAAGGGCCTTAGATTTATAAACAAGCCTGAACGTCGTTATTCAAAATGGAAAAAATGCCGTATAACATCTTACGCAATTGCATTGCATTTCTAGGAAATCTGGTTTACGATAGTTAATTCCCAGATATATATTTGAATGTAAAATATGTGTGGAATTTGTTATTGGTTACACCCAGTTACGAAATCGTGCATTCACTTTTTGTGTAATAACAAGGTAATTAATTAACTGATTATGGAATCCCCATTAACTGTTTCATTATTGAATTTAACAGCGTATTTATAATCAATTGTATATTTTATCTTTATCCTGATTGTCTTTTTAATATCAAAATGGGTCCGTTGTTTTTTCAAACATCTTCTAAATTGAGCAATTGAATAAGACATGTGTTAATCGTAACAGGTATAAATTTTGACATACAGGGTGAATCTTATCTAATCCGCCATAATTAAAGGAGTGCTAGAACTCATCATTCTAAGCAAAAAGTTCATATGTACATGGGTCTGGAAATGCTTCGTTTCGAGATACAGGGTGTCAAAGTTGAAAAAGAAATCTCGTTTTCTTCAATATCTTTCGACTGTTTCGAAATAATTTCATGAAATTTCGTATGTGGAGGTTTTTGGGATGACAAATTTAAATTTGTGGTCCATTTAGTTGTGGTTTCTAGGGGCGCCAGCAACCATTTCGACCCCTTTAAATCGTCGCAATTTTTTGTGCTACACTGTATACCATTTTGGACTAGAAAAATCGATCTTCTTATCTTTTCTGCTAAAAAAGGTATATCTTAGTGAACTCGCTAGAGCAACCCTTTCCGAGAAAAACGCATTTAAAACTTATGATGCATACACATTTTCGGAGGGTATTCTTTTGACAGGTTTAACAATTGGGATTCTTGCTTGTTTACTTATGTGTCTGCTCTAGCAAATTTACTTTTTAGCAGAAAAGATTTGAATTTGTCATCCCAAAAACCCCACATAATAAATTTCATGAAATTATTTCGAAACAGTCGAAATATATTGAATAAAACGCGATTTATTTTTCAACTTTGACACCCTGTATCTCGAAACAAAGCATTTCGGACCCACCTACATATGAACTTTTTGCTTAGAATGATGAGTTCTAGTACTCCTTTAATTTTGGATTAGATAAGATTCACCCTGTATATCCTTTCGGAACACTAATGTGGTCTTAATTATTTGTTTATTTTAAAAGTAGCTTTGTATGTGTCGTAAGGTTATTTTGATGCACCGTGTATATGTAGTATTTTGATAACATATGTAACGTGTTTTGAATGTAACTGAAGTGAGGTTGAATGAAAAGAATTTTGTTTGTGTGTGCGTAATGTAAGTTGGTGTAAATGATGTCAGTGGAATTTAGTCAGGCTTTGGTTATCGTGTGAAGAAATATGTGAATGCTGTAGAAAGCTTTTCGTGTTGAAAGCGTTAAATTTGGTTGAGAAATAATGTCTTGAGTAAATTTTGATTGATACGGCACTGGTGAAACTACTGGTTTTTGCTACTGTGTATAAAGGAATTTGTACTAAAGAAATGGTTGTAGACGTATGAGTGAGTGAGTTTACGACATATTGATATTTTATTAATGTACAGTAAGGAATATGGATGCATATTTTGTTGGTAGAAGTTTTGTAATATGGTACAATAGGAAAATTTAAGACATGTTCAAGAATGAGGTTGATAGAATGTGAGGAGTTCAAATTGTGTGAAATGGAATTCGCCCACTTGAGATTTGCATAGAAAGTTGAGATATAATCTGGTTAATCTACAGTGTGAATGTAATTGTAATTGGAATTCGGAAAGTAATTCAAGATGGCTACGTTTATTGCGCATCGTTGACGTCTTCTTCCACGTTGGAACCTTCGACGCCGCAAAGAAACGCGTGAAATACTCAATGGGATAGGTGAATTTTGATCTAAGTGCGAATTTATTGTGACGTATTGACAATATGGCGGGCAGAATATATCTAAGCGAGTGTCAAATTTGAGGGTTAATTAGTTGGTTAGAGGTTTTAGATAGTTCAAGCAGAGTTTGAGTAAGAGTCGCGCGTTGCATAACCATTAGAATGGTTATGGTTAGGGTATTGTTTGTGAAAATTATAGTGTTAGCAGAGCAAGTATAGCGATTTCATTAACCCATAAGGGATAAATCGTATAGACATTCAAAATAAATAATTTAATATATTGTGAGTTGAAGGAAAACATTAGTGATTTTCTTCAAGGAAAAAGTGCTTTGACAGATTAGAAGTTAACACAGCAAATGCTTTGTTATTAGCGTCAATTGTGGGACGCGTGATCTAATATTCTTATAAAGAAAAGTGAAGGTAACCATTTAAGTGACCGAAATAAAAGTTTGTAAAATTTAGTTAAGATACTGGTGATCATCATTGACATTGAATGTGTACAATCGTTAGCAATACCAAATTGATTGCATAAAAGCAAACCCTATACCAGGCACGCGAGTGAGCAAACCATAGACATTGCGTTAGTGAGTACTACAGCCGACTGCGTAGGGCTAATACGGCTACCTCTTGTGTTTTGTGCATAGTGCATCTAAGAATTTAAAAGCAGATCATATGGACTACAACTACCGCACCGAAAAGGATTAATTAATGTAATACGTAAGAATTAGTTTAAATTTTATTGAACCAAGACAAGTACGATTATCTTTTAAGTACATTTTTTTGCTATTGTTGCGTTAATTTCGGTTCATTCAAAGAAAAACAGGTAATCGAGCTTTAGTTATTTTGTTGTTGTTAGTGTTAGAATTGGGGAATTTTAGTCTTAACGTATTTATGTGTTTGGTGGTTTCTTTAAACCACGCCGTTGTATATATTTACATGCGAATTTGTCAATATATATCCACTGTTTAATTTATTTTGACGTTTATTTGTGTCAATTGTCTGCCTAACTGGTTACTCCTGATAAGTGAAATTAGTATTTGCATATTTTCGAATTTAAGGATCGGTTGGAAATTGCGTAATGAGCCAGATCGATCACAAAATTTCATTTTAGCTTTGAAATATTAATGCAAAACACTACTAACAAAGTAATTATTATTATTTCTTATTCAGCACAAATTACAGTTTTGAAGTATTAAAGTTTAAACCTATTAATGAATGCCTAAATACGATTTTAAAGGTAAAGTAGTAATAAAATATAAAGATATTATTGATGATACAAGCACTAACCGCTCTATGTGTAACCAGCGAACATTTAATTTATATATAATTTATTAAACCGGTTTCGTTTATTTTATTTAGAATTTTCTAAATTGGGAGTATTTATTTAATTCAAAGTTTTATAACAGGAGTATAAATTTACAGGTATACTAGGGATACTTAAAAAGTATTCAAGTTAACGTCTTACGATTTGGGAATTTTCGTTTGTACAGGGTGTATTAATTAAGTTTACGACGACTCGTATATTTCAGAATTTTTTTAAGCTTTTGGATCAATTTATTTTGAAGTGCGATTGAATTTGAATGGTAAATGGTTTTATTGAGTAGGTTGTAACCCTGTCTTACACAGTCAGATGGGATTAATTTGACATCCCGTCTAAGACTATTTATATTAGCAAAATTAAAGATTGTGGTGGCGCCTAGAGACAATTTTTCCCGGACTAAGCTTTGTGAGTTGTAGATTAATGGTAGGTGTAAGGTTTGCAACTACTTTTCAATCATTTTACTCCTTATATCGACCACGCCCATTTCCACTGTAGCTGGCTTGGCAACCCGCTTATTTCGGTAAACATACACGACGCCTAGTGCGGTTTGGGCGTGTAACAGTGTGTATAGTCTGTATAAATACTTCAATACCCAGTTCACCAACACATAGTAACTATTAGAACAGCCGAAGGAAAGCACATCTGAAGGTATGCATATTATTTTTAATATATATATTTTACTTGATATTAAAATACTTATCTCTGGGTTTTTAATGGTGTACTTTAAATTTTTTTATGATTGTAGATCTGAACAGGCTAAATTAGGCCTATCGTGCTAAAGCACTCAGGAACACTTAGGAGGATGGGTAGAGGGATAATGAATTGCCAATAGATGTCTATGAACAGCTACCTTAAATTTTCTCATATCATAAGTGAGAGGAAAACAGGAACTAGGAGATCATTCCAGAGTTTGGAAGCCGTGTAGAAAAATGTGGATTGCGCCCGTTTGGTACGACAAGTGGAGATTTGCACTGCATACTGATGATGTGAATGAGCGAACCGAGTGTTTCTCGCAAAGATAGCGCGAGATGGTATCAAAGAACATAATTCAGCAGCACAATAGCCGTTGTAATAACGATAATACAAAGAAAGAACTGAAACCATCCTTCTATGCCCAAGGGACTGTGTGTGAGAAGTTGACGACGGGTCATTTATAAGCCTAATCGCTCTCTTTGATTACGATCAACGATATCGAGAGCGTATTCAGCACTAAACCAGAGGTGAGAATTATATTCCAGATGAGGCCGAATTTGGGCCTTATACAGCAGAAGGAGAAAAATTATAGAATCTAAACGTTTCGATAACACTTACGTTATCTTCGTCAGTAGTAATGTTTGTTAAAAATTGTTAAAGATGTAGTAAACAATTTTGTCAAATTTGAAAAATTAAAACATAAACATAAGCCTGCTATTAATATAACAGTTTGGGAAACATAAAGCCAACTATAAAATTTTTAGTAAAGAATAACTAGGTCATAAAATTAAATATTATTAAACTGCCTCAAAGATGACAAACCAGAACACCCTCTACGACGAAAGCTAACAATGAAATTTGTCAGCCAAAAACACATTTAACAAAATTTAATCGAGTTATGATGTAAGTGTAAAGTTGTGAAAAACTTCAATTTGAAAATGATAGAAGCATTCATAAATCCAAACCTCAAATAAAATAACCCAGTTAAATCTAACAAAGAGATATCTTTATCAATAATTGGAAGTGTTATTAACAATGAAAAGCACAATGCAGAACGTTCTTTGTAATTTTTAATTTTAACTTAATTTCAACTACTTATGTTAAATTATAGTGCTGTCGTAATTTAACATATAATTGGTAAAGATTTTCTTCTTGTCCATTAAAATTATTCGGGTGTTAATATATTTCAATAGCTTCACGTTGCAAACGAACATAATAATGAGTTTGTCTTGACAATAATTCCGTATTGTCAAATTGAATGTCATGATTTAGATTATTCAGGGCATGGTCAGCCACAGCAGACCTCTCTGGTTGACCCAATCTACAAAATCTCATACGTTCTTTGCGTCTTGTATCAAAGCTACGTTTTGTGGTCCCGATGTATACTTTTCCACGTGAACAAGATAACTTATACACTCCGGAAGATGATAAAGGGTTTGACACATCTTTAGGTGATCTTAAATGTTCTTTAATTTTTCTTGTAGGTTTAAAAATAGTCCTAATGCCATATTTGATTAGGATTTTTTCAATTCTATTTGTAACATTAGCTATAAAAGGAAAAAAAGCAGTACCAACATTAAGAACTGGTTTTTCTTTAAGGTTACGCCTAGAAGGTGTAATAACATTATTAATATCTGTAAGTGAAGATCCATTATCTTGAAAGGATTTTTTAAATATTTATATTCATCATTAAAAATCCAGGGTCACAAATTCGTTTTGCTCGATCTACTAAAGATTTAATTACACTAATTTTTGACGTGGATGGTGGTTGGATAATTTATGAAGGTATCTATCAGTGTGTGTCTGCTTTCTGTAAACCTTAAAAGATAGTGAATTATTATTTTAGATATTAATATGTCAAGAAATGGTAAACTTCCATTAGTTTCTTTTTCCATGGTAAACTGAATACTAAGATGTATACCATTTATAAAACCAAAAACTCATGCAGTGCTTTTTCTCCATGTCTCCAAATAACAAATGTGTCAGCTACATATCTATACCAAACTGAAGGTTTTTTAGGTGTATTTTGTAACGTTATATCTATTATATATATATATATATATATATATATATATATATATATATATATATATATATATATATATTTCTTAATATAATTTAAATAATGTTAGTATAATTTAATCGACAGCACAGTACATTGAAGTATAGGATATGTTTGTTATCGTTTTGAGTTAATTCAAGTTTTCATGTAGTTTTGTAAGTTTATTTTAAAACAATATTCCCCGATGACATGTAATACAGGTTGTGGTTGACAGAAATAATGTTAAAACTAGATTTAGGCTGGTATCAATGTCGCAATTCACATGTACGCAGCTAAGATTATTGAAAACATTCGTATTTGTGCGTTAAACACATGTTAGTGCAAAAATTATAAAAAACAGATTAAGCACATTAGTGTGTAACTATAAAACATAAATCAAGCAGCAGCTCTGGGATTATTGTGTGTAATCAACAGTTTATGACATTAAACTAGTGAGTGACAACATTCCAACACTAGTCGTAGAAGAACGTATGAACCTACGAAAGTGGTAAAATAAATTAATTTGTGACTTGAACATTAAGTTTAAACACTTACATTAACAATTATTGTGTTTAAAAGTGTGAAATTTAACATTAAAATTATATAAACAATATGAGGTTATGTTGTATCCTCGCATAAAAAATTTTTGTAAAAAGTATTTTAAATTGAGACAATTTATATAAAATAAATTAGTAGAGGCAAAGATAGTAAGGTAGCCTCAATTTTATGTTATAATTCCTTATATTTATGTCCATTTTGTTAATTTTAGTTTTTAAGAGTATTCGTAGAATTTAAATAATTTTCCTCTCAAATTGGCCGTAGGCATGTTTAAGTTGAATATTTGGGTGTAGTAGTATTCCCTATTCATGTAGAAGTAGTTTCCAGGCCTGTAAAATTCATAAAATTAGTGTAAATTCAATAAATAAGTGTAAAATTAACGTAGTTATTAAGAGTAGGAATTAGCTCGTGTTTGGTTTCAAATTATAGATAAAATTATGTAGATTATGGAAATGTTTTTAGATTTAAGAAATGTTAAAGGGGCGAAAGTTATAGGGCTTCAAAGAAATATAGTAATGTAAAAATTACCGTAGCCAATCAGAATTCAGGAAATATTCTTCGTAACTATAGAAAACATTCGATGATTTGGTTGTCGACCAAAATCATATAAATACAAGTGCTTTAGATTCACAATCTCTTTATTTTCATCTTTTGCAACAACTTGCCAAAGTAAGCTGTTTCAAATTTTTTGAAAATAATTTTTAAAACAAATCAACGTCACTTCGGTAAAGTAACAAAGTGCGATTTAGTATCGGAAGTGTTAACAAAACAAGTGATAGTCTTTTGTCGGAAAATAATTAAATTAAGGTTAGTTTACCTTTTTAAATTTCAAATCGGAGGTTTTCGATAAGTTATAAAAATATTTCCGCAGTTTCGACTTTGTTTGTTTTTAAATTTATATTGTTTATGTTGGTATGGATATTTAATTGTGTTGTCTTCGTGCTTTTATCATTATACACCTTGTTTATCAAAAGTGTGTTTAATTTACAACAACCTTCAACGATCCATGCTTTTCAAAATTTATTTTGAATTTAATTAATGAAGAAGTGATGAGCCTAAAAATAAAGATTCGTCAATATTCTAATAACAATAGTGAAACTTACCTAAGTGAATAAGCTGTTCATTTAAAAGAAAATTTGAATGTTCGGAGCAGAGTTGCAGTTCGCAGGAGCTGTTGTCTACAAGCAACTTCAATAGCAGTAACCCGTTAAAGGAGGACATTGTATGTGAGTACTTTATTGTTGACATTGATACTTTATTGTTATGTTCATAATTTCTATCCTTTGTAAGAATCATGATGTGCAACAACAGGTATGCATGTCCCAAGGGAATGTTATTTCTCTAAAAATTTAAATGTTTTATATTAATATTGTTGTTTATTCAAACGTAGTTATACTTACTTGTATGTCGAATTTCATTTTTAGTTGTAGTCAAATCATATGTTTGCGTATTCACAGCGCATGCCCATGTATACTTTTAAAAGAATTTTGTTATGAGCAGGGTGTAACACAGCTATTAATGCGAATTAAAAATTTATAATTCAATTTACTTAAATCAATTTAGATACGATAGAAATAATAGGACATTATCTCAATGTGCTTTAATCATATTAAGTATGATTATTGTATTCAAACAATCAATATAATTCAAATTCATAATCATTTATTTTGCAATATTAAAAGTAAAGTTTCTTCTAAATTTTGATCCCTATCCCTTTGATGAGTCTCATGTTCTACCAATATAGTTCTACCGACGAATATGTTATCAATATTAAGAGTTTTAGCCAATGTTAAATTATCATAACAATAAAATTAAAATAATAATATATAATATTAATTATTAAAATAATTAAAGTACGATTATATATAAATTAGAGGGAGGTTTAAATACAGTACAATATATATATATATATATATATATATATATATATATATATATATATATATATATTCGCAAAAGCCGGAGAGAGTGCGATTTGAATTTGCTTGTAGAATTGTCCTTTGTATGTAAAATAGGTTGAGTGCATGCAGTGTTTTATCAATTTGAGTATATCTTGGTTTATTGAGTGTTTTCTTCTAGAATTTTCATCGTGCCTTCAATAGGTCTTTTGGTGAAAAGTGACATTATGTCGAAGCTAACTAAAATATCATTTGTAGCCAAGGGTACAATTTTTAGCTTGTGTAGAACCATAACAGTTTTTGATGTAGGATGCAGCATTTTCACAAATCGGTTGAATAATTTTGGTAGATAACGAGCAAGGTCATGAGTCGGAGAATTGAATGCATTGACGATAGGGCGTAATGGCCAATTTTCCTTATGTATTTTTGGGAGTCCGTATATTTTGCGGATTCTTGAACCCTTCTCTTAGAATTAGTTTCTGTTTTGTTTCTTTGTCTAATTTTGTAGAATTAATGATAGGCTCTGTTGTTTTTCTATGTGGTGGTGAATTGTACTGATCTTTCTTATATTCTGAAGAAGTTAATAGTTCAGACATCTTGTGGTGATAGTCTTTAGAGTTGACAATGATAGTAGCGTTTCCTTTGTCAGCGGTGGTATTAATATTTGGTGTTTGACTTCGGGTTATTATTATTATTAATATTATTATTATTATTATTATTATTATTATTATTATTATTATTATTAACCTGTCGCAAATCTTTAATTTCAATTAAATTAAAAATGTGAAAATAATCCGGTAATGGATACTTTTCACTTTGGTCATTAATTTCATCGAACAAATAGAAAGAATTTATTATTTATTTACACTTTTTTATTCTTTTAGAATAATAAAAAGATAACGTTCGCACCATAAAGCGTTTAACTATGTCTATGTATATAATTGATTTATGTGTATATATATTTAAGCTAGAATAAGGATGGGAACCGGCTGCAAAGTCATATTGACTTAGTTGGACCCTTAAGTGCTGTATATATTTTGAAAATAAATCATTCAATCATTCATTCAATCATTATTATTGTTATTATTATTACAATATAGCTAGTGTATTACAGAATTTTTTGTGTGTTATTTCAATTTTATGTAATTTTCGATCGTTTTCATTTACGAATCACATAAATTTAGAAAATAAAATATTTTGATTACGTTCATGTTACTGGCCTGTTTATTTATTTTTTATGGAAATGTTTGATGTACACGCCCTTACAGCGACAACGTTCGTTTATTTTTTATGATCTTTATGAAAGATTTAACGTAATAATTTATGAGAGTTTTTTCTGTAAGTTTGTTTGTTATTTTTTTAAATTTTACTTTTAAAATATAGAATTTCACTAAGAATTAACATAAAGTAAAATTAGAGTAAATAAGGTTGATGATCGATTAACTGGTTTGTTAGCACGTCTTCTTATTTTGATTATGTGCAAGTATTTTGAAGCTTTACAGGAAACGCAGAACCATGGATTTTATATTACCGATTCACGTGGTTTATGCGACGTAAGGCCAGTTTCTGAAATTTGCTGTGGAATACTCACATTTAGGTGTTTAGATCCCGATATTTTTGATTATAAACAAACTGGCGCCACTTTACTTTATGACTTTCCCCTACTGTGCCTTATGTTTTACGAACTATCCTATTTACAAAATTAATAACATGTCCACTCCTTTTACCACTGAGTTACAGGCACCACCCCTCTTATCTGTTATTCTAGGTTGTATTGCCATTTTCGCCCGCAACAACAATGCATTTTTATGTTAATTAATTTTTACTAGTTTGTCCCGGGAATAAACACAAGCTCGAATGGTATTTGGTAAGACAATTTAATGAATCATTTAATTAAAAATGATAAATTATATTTTACGCGTTACTGATAGAATTTAAGTATCGTTACAATGGAAACATATCAACATGTAGTTTAGCCACTTGCAAACATACCTACTAGCAGTTTATCCGATGTGAAAGTGATAAAACGTATACTAGAATGCGTTGTTTTTGACAGATGAATTAAATTATCTTTACAACACTCATTTTATTTATTCGAAATAATCTTCCTAAGCTGAAATACGTTCGACAAGTGCATTAACCGATTTTTGTATGTCGTTGATTGGGATGTTGTTGAGAATGACAGTCGTCGTCTGTTGAATTTCTTCAATTAGTGCAAAATTTTTTCCTTTCATAGTCAAACAGAGTTTAGGAACTAATCGCAGCGAGCCAGATCGGGCAAGTCCGGGGAGTGTTGAAGTAAAAAAAAGGTTTTTAGTTAAAAAGTCGATAGTTATTGTGGCACGATAAGAAGGTGCATTATATTATCATACAACAACATCCGACTGCCTGGTTCGCGATATTCAGGTCGAGACTCATTTGGAACGGATTATTCCCTTGGAATCGAAAATCGAATGTTTTTAAATAATTGTGGACCTGAACAGGCTAAGTAACCGTGCTAAAGCGCACAGGGACACTTAGGGGGATGAACTGCGGATATTGAATTGCTGTCTATGAACGGCTACTCTAAAATTTTTCATATTAAAGTGAAACGAAAACAGTTGCCTTATTGAGATCAAGCCTGCTGATGGCCATCGTTTTTGTTAATGGCTTTAACTAAAGACCAAAATTTACGACTACCCAAAGATGTAGCTAGTTCATTGCATTTTCGTTGTTTAAACAACTTTTTAGCTTTACCGGTATTTCTAGCAAAAACGACCGTTCTATTACATTTACATTTAGTATGCAATTTATTTTTCAAAGATATTGAATCAGTACAAGCTTTATTTAACGAGGGTTCGGAACGTGAATGACCCAAACGGTTTTGTTTTTGGGAATGTACTCTATGTCCATGAGGATGACTTCAGATACTGAAAGAGCAATGTCTGAAGAAGAGGACTTAAAACAGTATTCACGGGAAGAGTGCAAAGAAGTCCCGTAAATCATTCGGTTTAGGTGACTTAAAACACCACAAGGTTCTATCAGTGCTGCGAACAATGGGTTTGATGTAAGAAAGAGATCTAGAAGATGTTGAGTATGGTTAAGGTTACCAGGGATTCTTGTATGTTCAGAAATCACTTGTGTGAGATCACATGAAATAGCGAATGTTTTTTCACTGTGATCAGCAGAATTAGTAGTGGATGAAAATTGAAGCCAATTAAAGTTATCAACATTGAAATCTCCCAGAATTGACATATCGCAAGATGGAAACTGAGACAGAAGATAGTCAACTTTCAAATTAAGCAACTTTAGACCTATACATATTATGTTGCTAAAAAAAAACTCCTTTCAACCATCATGAAATTTAATTCCTTTGGAAACTGCGATAAAAATTTTAAAAGAACAACAGTAACAACGTTTTAATTTAAAATTCTACATATAATATTTTAAATATCCTAATATTCGGAAAAAACTTGCGGCAAATTTTAACCACATGTAACAGTTCGCATGCAATGCAAGTTTGTTTCTGATTTCTTTCTGTACTTCTCAGGCACATAAAACAGTGTTTTTTTTTATGGCAACAGCGATTTGCTTCTTTTTAGCTGGTGGTCATCTGATGTAAACTTTTCCATGCAGCGCTTTGTCTTCTTCTGCTGACGTGGAGCAAGACCAAACTATCTGCCATATATGTTAGGAGTCATTTTCTGCTCTCATGTTTTCCTTCGTTCCACGGTTGATATAAATTTGTCCAAATCCATAAAAAACGCAAATGGCCAACGATTCGTTTTTTCTTATGGACCATGGTGCTCTTGGTGCTGTTGTAATACATGATTATTTCGTTTCTTATAGTTTTCTGCACTACAGTCTACGTTGTGGTGCTTTGTCCATAAAACTACTACACTCATTTCTTTTTGGAACATATGAAACCATGCTTGCCTTTTCAGTGAAACCAAACAGTGACGATTTTTCTTCACGACTCCTTCTGGGTAAAAATTTAGGACGATTTATTCTTTTTCACAGTCCCCAATACTGTTAAGGAATTGAGAGCCAAATCTTGACTAGTAAAGTATTTGTCACAGGTCACATTCCGATTGGTATTATAATAAGGTTGCGCTGATTGTTCAACGACTTGACTAGCGAGTCCCTTTGCAACTGAATTCCCTTCCTATCCAGAGTAATGAATCCTACCCAGTGGATAATGTTTCTGAATCAGCTGCCCACCATAGTTATCAGGTTTTGGAAGGCAAATACTGTCTAAAAAGATACCTACCTGGATACGGGACCAGCTGCTCATCTATCGTGGTATTAACTCCTAGTTAAGTAATACTTTCTGGAATTTGTACCATGTCATATCTCGCGTATGGGCGCCAACTTATGAGATTTACGTCTCTCGGATCTAGTGTCCTTGTCATCGAATCTTAGAAATCTGAGTAATCTCTTGAATCGCTTTAGGCCCATGGTCGCCCGAAAAATTGGTGGTCTATGCAGCGAATTCCTGAAAATATCGTAATTGGTGTTATTACTGTTCAAATGACCAGCAGTAAAACATATGCGAAAAATGCATACAACTCAATAGTATCGCAGAAATTCCATTTTCTAGGGGTTAGGACTCGAACAACTTCCTTGTTGGTACAAGTTTTTGCCAGGTCCAAAAAATACTTTGTGGAGCTTTCCCTTTTGCAAGGTTATGTGAACAAGCACGCCCCTTTTGATAAGGATTGCTTCTCTACTATGTACCATTTTTTGCTTTGAAACAAAAATCTGTTTCTCCTTCTTGAATTTCAAGATCAGTGTCTTCATCTGCAGACAATCATCATCGCTTATTACTGATTGATAATCAAACAATTTGGAGTCGATATCCTCATCGGAGTCCGGAATATCATCATCGTCTTGTCTGCTTTGTTAAGAATTTCAATGGTTCGTAATTAATTATCTATTACTGTATAATTATGATTATTAGATATTAACCATTAGAAATATTAATTTTGGGCGATGAATGATGCCAAACGTCAAAGTTTCAGTAATTACAGTAATATGATTCAAATTTTCTAAAAGGTGTAAAGATATTGTAGTAATGATATTATGATAAATATAATATAATGATAAATATTTTCAAAGCTGAAAATTGTTTTTCATATTAGCGGTAAATTAAACTGAAGATTATTTTAGGAACAACAGTCACAAAGCCTCGCCATCTTAATGAAATTACATAGCTAATTATTTTTAATGTAAAATTCGCACGGGGTCCAATAGACCCGGCTTTCCCGGATAAGGGTTACATAAGTTAACCGACAATTCAGTCTTGTCAACTATATAATGCTAGTGCTGTTCTTTTTTTAAATAATTCTGGTACTGAACATGCTAAGTCCAGCTTAACGAGCTAAACCGCTCAGGAACACGTAGGAGGGGGTTCTTAATTGCTAAAAAAGACCTATGAACGGCTACTTTAAATTTTCATCATGAGTGAGAGGAGGATCCAAACTAGGAAGATGATTCCAGAGTTCACAAGCCGTTTAGAAAAATTTGGATTGCGCTCATTTGGTACGAAAGTTGAAATTTCTACTACATATTGATGATGTGAATGAGCGAACCGAGTATTCTAGCAAAGGTGGTCCGAGATGGTATCAAAGAAACCATTCTTCTATGCTCAAGGGACTATATACCAAAGGTTAAGTATGTGATATTTATAAGCCTAATGGGTATTTTTGCATACGATTGACGGTATCAGCGTATGGGTGAGCACCAACCACAGGTGAGAGCTATACTCTGGATGAGACCGCATTTGATCTTTACATAAGAGAAAGAGTTGGAAAGTACTGCTTAGATCAGTACAAAAACCCTATTTCACGAGAAGCTATTTTAGTATCCGACAGAACATGACCAGCCCATCATAAATTTGAAACATAGTAATAGAGCCGAAACACTTACCATTAGTGCATAGAGCCCCTTTAAGAGACGGTCATGTGTTCTTTATTTATGCCGTTGTCGATATTACGTAGTCGCTTCGAGATCGCCGAGGTTATCGGTCGCCAGTGATATATCGTTGTTAGTGTTAATATTTCACTTTGAATTGATTATGGATGAACAGCTTTATTTTGTACTAATTTTTTACGAGTATAAAACATATCTCACTTACAATATCTATAGGTTTTGATTGTCAATGACAGATGTAACCGTTGACATTGCCGTTATTTATTTTGAGGCCTTTTATTTTATTGTAGATACGATTCTGTGGGCGTCCCTTAATGGGACTCCATGCAAACAATACTGATCGCATGTCTTTAGTAAAATATGTTATTTTTACAAGTTATCACTTCATCAGCTCCTAGAAATAAATGAAAATGATTTCGCTGAAGACGGGCTTGGATATTTACAGAATTGAACGAAGGGACACGGATGAGGACAGCGACAACTCGGACGACGAACATACAGGTGAGATAAACCATCTTCCACGAGGCGAAATACGACATGTAGTCAACGACGAATATGATGGAATGATTTGATTCCACTTGCACCACTATTTCCACAACCTGGACCAAGCCATAATAAAAAGGTGTTACTGCGCAAAACCAATTACACCTGGTTACAAGAAATTTGTGAATTTTCCATAAATACCATGTGTGCACTTTGTTCATCTGCAGAAGCATAATTGGCAAAAAATCCAATAGATTTGTTCAACCTTTTTTCGACGGAGAACTTTTGGACATTATAGTTTGTCAGACTAACTTATTTTCACGACAAAAAACATCCATCTTGGTTTCACCAGAGACGACTTGTATGTAATACTTGAGCTTTGTTACTTTCTGGTTATGCGAAATACCCAAATAAGGGAATGTTTTGGAACACTTGACCTGATATACCAATAATTTTGAAAATAGTATGCAATTGAATCGCTTCGAAACCATATTACATTACATACACTTCAATGATAATTTACAAATTGATCGTTCCGATAAACTTTACAAGCTAAGACCTGTAATAGATGCCCTCAATGATAGATTTAGAAGACATGGCGGAGTACAGAAAAATATTTCTATTGACTAGAGTATGATACCATACTGGCAAACACTATGCCAAACAATACATAAAAGGGAAATCAATTCGTTTCGGATTTAAAAACTGGGCCCTTTATACAAGCTCTGGATACATGGTGTCTTTTGATGTTTATACAGGTAAATCACAATATAATACTGAAGGACGAGGTTTTGGGGTTGGAGCCTATATCATTAATTTACTAGAAAAATCGGAAGTTTTACCAAATCACGGCATTTTGACAATTACTTTACTAGCCTGCAACTACTTGGACATTTGTCGGAAAATAAAATCTGTGCTATAGGACCTATACGAGAAAATAATTATTGGAAGTCGCAAGACTACTGTAAAAACCTTCAGGTTCTATACGTATATTTCTACACCCATGACTACAAATTTTAGCTACTCAACAGGTTGGGTAATAAATAGGCTTTGTGCCTTTTGCTCAATCGTAGATTAAAGTGGGCCAGGTTCTTAAAATTATCGATTTTCCTTATTAACCAAAAAATATTTACATGTACCTAGATTTGTTCGCTTTAAAATCAGGGTTGCTTCTTCCGAAACTAATTGTTAAATACCCGGACGCCAACTTGTTTTTAAATATGGAATAAATAAGTACACTATTATACAATAAAGTTAAAAGAAAATTTCTACAATAACAAATTTTATTGACACAACCTATATTTAATTATAAACAGAAATACCTTAATGCTAATGTTAGTAACGTTATAACCTAATGAGTAATTAATATTGTGAGTAATTAATGGGATCAGAATTCCTTATTCTTGGTCACACTGTAGATAACGAAATGGAGGATGCCTTATGTGTCAGCGTTTTGGAAAATTGTTGCGTAATATTACTTCAGGTTGAAATAAATCTGTATTTGTATGCTTAATAATTCCCAAATGAATAAATCTCACTCTGATTAATCGTACTAATACCGTAACTTAGATTAACGGTAAAATATTTAATTGCGTAGATGTGTTTAAATGTGTAAAGGTGAAGTTAAAGTAAAAATAGAAAGTAAAAATGAAAGTGCCTGAAAAAAAACAAACGTCTCAAACTTTAATATAATAGTTTAAAATAACTTACCAAACAAATAGTGCAGCACCTTTTTAAAAAAATTTAACAAGCAATAATGGATGCTACATCCACCTTCTTAACTCAACCAAATACGTCGCTAAGGTGTCTATTGCGCATGAACATGTCTAGATTGAATGTCCAAACGCAATGCGTACGAGTTCTAATTAAAAATAATTAAATGCATGTTTTATGCAACTAGATATGCAACACACGCTGCGCAATTGCACGTTAATTGCCTATAAAGAGGTGAATTATTAACAACACGTTCGAAGTTTGTTACAGTACTTACAAATTTGTGGCCAAAGATGATACGCTGTTAGTCCAATGGAAGGACAAAAAAGTAGTAACTGTAGCCTCAAATTTTGAAAAAGACGACATTGTTAATACCGCAAGATGGTGTAGGACTTAAATCCAAGAAATGCGTTCAACAACCAATTACAACAAAGGAATGGGAGATGTTGACAAAATGGATGGCCTCATAGCGCTTTACAAAAGCAGAATACGGCAAAGAAAATAGTATTGGCCAATTTTCCAACGCATGGTTACTTATGACACGACTCAACTCTGATGATCCAAACTGTGCGTCTTTATTGGTTTTTCGTCGTTATATTGCTTTTGGTTTTTAACACACATGGAAAAATGGCATCAAGAGGAAGGACATCTTCTGCGAATCCTTCTCAATTTGACAATGTGGGACATATAATTAAATATAATGAGTCAGCCATTTCAGCTCAGTCTTGATTTGAGCTAGAAGGTGGATTACCATTACTAGTAGACTGAGATGAACTACAGTGAAGAGTGCTGTCGTCAGCAAATCAATGGATCGGCTTAGCCGTTGTTGCAATAAGATAATTTAAGTATAGCAGAAACAGCGTCGGAGCTATAACTGACATGCAATCGTTAATGAGCGCTTGTTTTGAAAAGAAGAGAACAACTACGATTGATATTCGTCTTTTATCAAGGAAACTGGAAACTACAACTGGGTCGGTCACATTTGAAAGATCACCTGATGATCGACTTTGCCTAAAGCAAAATTGGTGGTTACTATGGAGCTTATTAACCTGTTAAGCGCCACAGTAGAATCTAAAAATCCGATCCACTGGGCCAAACCGTTATTATTGTCAAATTCGCTTGTTTTTAGCTTCAGTTTAATATACTCACTTGACTTTTCCTTAAAGTCTATTATTTTCCTTTTCTTATTTTTTTCTTGAGGTACTCTATGTCTCGCGTGGCCCACTCACCAGTCGGGCCGCATGCAAGTCGCGTCACGTTTTTTGCAAGTCAAGACACGCTTGTAGTCGCATCTTTTTCTGTTTTGAGTCGTATTACGTTTTTATTCATTAGTAGAGCGTTGTTTGTATTATACGTACGGTTGTCCACATTACTATTTGTAAACTCGTGAACATCAAATTTAGTGATGCCGGAATACGAAGCAGACAAAAAACACTTGTACAATTGTGGAATGAAATATTATCGGATGAAGACAGTGCTAGTAGTGAGCTATTTGGGGATGTATACTTATCTGATGCGTATTCCCCATGTGGCAGTGAGTCAGACAGTAGTGGTAGAAGTTCTACCAGTAACTTTGCTCAGCTAAAGAAAAGCATTTGAGAGTTGATTGTTCAGGGAAAAATTGCATATCAAAACGATGGCGCTTCAACGAGTCGAGCACCTAATAATCAAGTGGATGATGATATAGATCAAGTAATAGAAGATGTTATTGCTCAATATACCGCGGAGAGTGTTGCTAGTGAAGACGAAAAGATCGAAGACCAAGATAATAGTATTAACATTTCCCAATTGAATTGGCGTTTAGTCGACGGTACCTCACTAAAATAGTTTCCTTTTGTAGTTCAGAACATTGGTATTGACGCTCAAATATATGAAGATTTCTTTAATAAAACCCCAATTAATATTTGACCGATGAAATAGTGACCCATATTGTAGTGGAAGCTAAGCGGTACGCCGAACAATATTTGGCCAAACCAAATAAACCAAAATCCCGTATTAGGAAATGGATTCCTACTAATAATTTAGAAATCGAAAAATTTTGGGAGTTCTTCTGTGGGTGGGTTTGGTAAGACAGCCATCACTGCGATCATATTGGAGGAAGAGTCCTTTGTATTCGAATGAGATTTTTAAAATTTTACCCGAAACAGATTCGAACTGCTCTTGGCTATGGTGCAGCGATAATGAAGATCCTTCGCTTGATAATGGCAGACTCGAAAACTGAGTCTATTGGTAACCAAATTACTAGAAAGATTTCAAAATATTTTCACACCTGGTTCAAAGTTTTGTGTAGATGAGACGATGATCCCATTACGTGGACGCCTCCGTTTCAAACAATATATAAAAATAAATTCGGCATAAAAGTATATAAGTTGTGTTGTGAAGGTTGTAAAGAACCAGCGTCCTTTACGTATGCTTTTAGAATAAATTATTTGCGGACCATCCTATATGTAAGATTTCAAAAGTTTACGCGATATTGCACAACGAATAATTTATTCATCACCGCTGACGTGTATTTCTAAGAAACCGTAAGTTTTGCACGTCAGAACGATTACAACCAATCGCATAACGGCATCCCCCGCACGGTAGCCGCAAAGCCGCCCACAGATGTACCTTTATAAACCCGCGACGCGCGTGAAAGGAGGAAGATGAATCGAAGTCGATTCAAGTCAAGCCGATATCCAGCAGCCGCCCCCGTACCGTTTGATTTGAGTAAGCACCGACCTGTTATTCACCATCGAAGAGTCCATCGTGATCGGGTGATAACGCGCACCACCTCGCACCGGGCAACCTAAAGTTTAATCCTGTACTGCTATTGATAGACACGTAAGTTGTAAAGTTATACAATCTGACAATTTACAATCAAACACTACAGACCGTAAATAACTCCGGGCTGAGTCTCCAGGAGTTATACAGTACACTAACACCTAGAGTGCCACGAAGGGTAGATCCCGTCGTCACTCGCCACACAAAGTACACTAACACCTAGAGTGCCACGAAGGGTAGATCCCGTCGTCACTCGCCACTACAAAGTACACTAACACCTAGAGTATCACACAGGGGTAACCCCCGACGTAATACTTGAGGGTGAAGGGTTCTTACAGGGCTGTAAAGACCTACGACCTTTCTCTTAGTATATCCAGTAAAGACAGGCCGTCGCCTACGTCTTCTGAGCATTACTGAAATCCCGCTCGAAACTCATACATACAATACCTACAGACAAACACAATAACTGTACACGGTGTCTTTAATCGCAGGAGAGTACACCGAAACCTGGTGTATAAATTTGTAGTCCATATAACCATCGTAAACACCTGTTGCGAGATTGTTTGTAAATAAGTTAGATAGTACGTAGATTATTCTATATTTACGTAAACCTATTAGAGTAGTTTTAGTATCAAGTATTTTGTTCCCTTGATTGATTATAGATAATTAGACTTAGTATAGAGATCCGTAATTAATTCTGTTAGATAAATAATCTAATTGCCTAATCAAACCGGTTATAATTAAAGAAAGACAGTCCCGAGATCTCGCATTTGCATACGCGCATTTCGCGTGTATTATTTCCGTGAATACGACATACTCACTTCAGCGCTCCAGAGTTACTACAGTATAAGTACGATATTGATTTTCTCAATCCCCGCAACGACTCGAGTTCATTGCGCTCGCCTCGACCAACAACGGTATCAAGGATAAAGCTCTCGCTACTGTAAATACAGGACCGTAACCTAAATTTTACCTCTTAGGTAAGGATTAGATTAAAAGAATATCTCTGTTCACAGAAGCGACTACGCACACAGTGACAGGCCGCCCACCAGGAGAACGAGCCGCCAGGACCAGGAACAAGAAGTCCCAATACATTTTTTTGTTAATTACTTTTTGTTTATTGTTGAGTTTATTTAATATACATCTTAAAACGCTTTAAGGTATTTATTTAAGGTGACAGTGTTAAGCCCATCCAGTACTTACTACGAACCACACCCCGTTTATAAAATAAACACGATTGAGCAAAGCCGAGGCAAAATCAAACCGCGTTGGGTTACCAAACCAGAAGGGTGCAATACTTATTGCATCTAAAGTTAGGGTCGTGTTACAAGGTGGATATACTTGTCATTTGAAAATATATTGTGGTAATGACTGAGTGCGTACAAGGAGGACGGGCATCCGAAAATGTAGTGCTACACCTAATGGAAGGTATTTCTGGACGCTGGTCGGATATTATACACCGATAATTTCTATACAAGTGTTCCTTTGGCTACTAAATTGTCGGCAAAAAACTCATTTGGTTGGTACTCTGCGTACCAATTGCAAGTACAATCAAAGGACGTAGTGCAAAAAAATTGAAGTATAAAGATGCAGTGGCGCAAGAAAGTGATACCGGAATAGTAGTATTAAAATGGCACGACAAAAGAACGTCCTTATGTTGAGTACTGTTCACACGGATGCACAGAAGAAAACACGCAAAAGAGGTGATGAAATTGAAAAACCTGAAGCTATCCTTGATTATAATAATGCAAAATCTTTCATAGGTATCTCCGATTAGGTCAAGGCTTATTCGCATTGTTTATGAAGAAGTACAAAATGGTACAGAAAACTAGCCATGGAGTTTTTATTAGGTTCTGCCTAGTAAACGCTCACATAGTTTACAGGAGGTTACTCAGAATAGAATCTCAATCACAGATTTCCAATAACAACTCTCTTTATCTCTGCTTGAACTCGTGGAGACTAACCTAACGAAGAAGGAAGCAATGGACAAAGTGATGAACATGTGGTAGTGAAAACCAACTCGGTTTGCGTTGTATTGTGTGCTACCGAAATCTCAAAAGAAAAAACGGGCGAAAAGTTGCGCTAAATAAAGCGTCGCTTTCAAATGGCAATGTTCTGCCGTAGCAAATGCTATTGTCTTCAATGTTTTTTGAAGACCATAATGCCAAAAAAATGAATACACAATGTACGAATATTTTTGCCGTATTACTGTTTGTTTCGTCGTTACCTTGTTTATTTTCGCATACGAATGTCTAATTCTGTTTAGTTTTATAAAAGTTAGTTTTATTTTTGATCTATACAACTTTTGCAAAATTCTATAAACAACGTGTTTTGTAAGGTTTGTATTTGCAATAAAGTATATTTTTGCGTAATAAAAGGGTGCGTTTTATTTTACCTTAAGATTCCATTAAAACAGTAAAAAAGTCAAAATTGACGGACCAACATTAAGGTCTGGCCTCGGGCCACATACTCGACCCCATAAGAAAATCACATCAGCGAGATACACGTCCTTCGTTACGTGGCCAAATAGCACTGCCAGAAATGAGACATAGCATGTGTCTCGCGAGGCTCAAAGTGCCAAATGAGGTACGACACGCGCATTATACCTCATGGCGCTTAACGTGTTAAATTCAAGGTAACAGAGTAGTTGCTGATTGATGAACTTTTCTATGACTTAAGCAAAATGGAAGTGATGGTAATTGGTCGGTCGATCTTGTCCTTCTTTGCGAATAAGTTGAATATTTGCTTCCATAGTGAAGAAGACATAGAGATCGAATAGAGCTTAGATAGGATTGGTACTAATTCAGGGGAACATTTCCTTAAGACAATAGACGGATACCATCTGGCTACTTGACTTATTGGTTTCATAGCGTGTTGACTAGCGGCACATCTTTTCAGCATTATTAAGACATTAGTTCTATGCAAATAAATCCATAAAAGGGTAGTTCTGCCTACACAGTTAGTTGCTGCAAATCAGTCATGTAGGGAAATAAAATGTAGTTTTTACTGCTGGCTTTCTAAAGATCAAGATTTACGAGCACCTAAAAGACAAATAGCTTGTTTATTGCATTTTATTTGTTCGAACAACTTTTTAACTTTAGTGATAGCACCTTTGCAGGTATTTCGAGCATCAACGTAGTCTGCATGACTGTTGACCGTTTTATTAGATTTCTATTTAGTATAAGATTCATTTGTGAAAGATAATGTATCAGTATGCACCCTAATGAACCATGGTTGAGAACGAGAATAACCTATACGATTTTGTTTTTGGGAAAGTATAACCGAATGCCCAAGAGGATGACTTCAGATACTGAAAGAGCAATAACCGAAGATTAGGACGACTTGAAATAATGTTCACGCCATGGAAAGGTTGCAAAGAAATCTCGTAAATCAATACATTTAGCTAAATTAAACCCGCAAGGTTCTATCAGAATAAAGGACCGTAGAAGTTCTTGATTTTAGACAATGGCCAGATTGATCTAGTGGGAAAGAACTGAAGTTTTGTAAAGAAGTGGGTTTGACGTAAGAAGGAGGTCCAGCAGATGTTGATTATTAGGGATGTTTGTAGGTTCAGAAATTATTTGTGTGAGATCACAAGAAATAGCCAGTGTTTCTGCACTATGACCAGCAAGATTAGTAGTACATGAAAAAGTGGTAAACAAAACTATAGACTATAAACTTTAATCGATCCACGTCTTACAAATGTAAAAAAAGCAAACCTGCGTACGGTTACGGTTTTGTTCCGTGCATCCATTCGAAAACACAACTTTTTAATAGTTTTCGGAATAAAATAATTAATAAAATGCATTAACTAACGACTTCAGAACATCCTTTGTTTTGCTATAGCTTCATTATACATTTACATGATTTGTTTATTGTCGGACATTCTATGAACGCCGAATTTATAAACCCACAGCTGTCTTAAATAGAATTCATCCGTAATATTGGTTACAGGCACAGGAAGATTTTGCTAACAATCAAATGATATAATTTCATCATCATTTTCTTCTGCGAGTTGCTTGATTCTGTTGATTTCGCGATAAAAGTTTTTGCCTTCAATTTAAGTAACTTGAAGTCTGTAGTGAGTTTACTTCGTAGGGTTGCATTTTTTCATTTTGAATATTTACGTTGAGTTCCTCATTTACGGCATTTGTCTACCTGCGGTCTACCAAAGCCGTAATTAAAATGATCGAAATTATTTTAAATATGTCGTGTAAGTAGCAGGGCCACGTACTTTATCTATCTGTACCTTTTCATTAATAAATAATTTTTCGTCGACCTTTACAAAAATGACATTATACGTACTAATTTCAAATCAAAATCGACTATTTTGAAGGCAAGTATTTTCATCCGCAGACACTTTTCGTCCTTAAACTCTTTTCGTCCGCTGTGGTCACAATGATACGGCATGGTGCGCGATTTTATAAATCCACGATTTAATAAAAACAAAGACGCCTGTGACAATAACTGTCATTTGCTGTTGTCAAATTAATTATCTACGAAATCCGCCAGATTTTACGTGTGAATAAGACCGTGTTGTGAATATTAGTGTTCATAATAATCAAGAATGGATAGTGATAGCGATATGGATATCAGTAACACTCCTCCGGAGTTGCGGCAACTACGGTCACGTTGGATTTACTCCCAGAAATCACTAATTTTATACGAAAAACGATATAACACGTTCAAGAACTGGCGTCAAGAACATAATGACGAAAATCTCTCAGAAAATGTTCTTCTGGCCTATTTTATACTAAAACTAGTAATAATTATAAGCCATCAACGCTATGGTCAATATACTCTATGCTAAAATCACATTAGCCATTAAGAAAAATGTTAACATATCCAAATTTCGAATATCTGTTTAATTATTGGAATTGCTGGCTTGTCGAAGAGACGAACAACGTAAAATAACGACCAAAGATATTGTTGATAAAGACGACATGCTTGTAATAACCATTCCAGACTCAAAATGATAAAAGGCGAATTTTACTGTTACAGACAAACTTTGCGACGGAGTGAATCCTGTAGAAATATTTCGAAAATATACCAACTTAAACCGAAGCATTGTAACCATAATATATATTTTGTCAATTATAAATTAGGAAAATGTACAGCGTAAGTGGTTGATGTGCATACATTTACGAAGATACCTAGCTTGATCGCAAAATACTTAAAATTGCTAAACGAACTCAGTACACCGGCCATCGTTATCGGCGCACATCTGCAACACTTTTGGCGCAGATATTCTGTCATTAAAACAGCACGAAGGATGGAAATTCTCAACAGTCACCGAGGACACATTGAGAATTCCATTTCCAATAAATTAAGTTTATCAAAAAGCATTTTAACAGGTAAAGCACTTCAAGAAAGAAGTTTTGAAATAGTGCTGCTGGAGCACCTGCATCTGAAATTACATCAACAAGTACTCAAAACCAAAACTTGTCTCTTGCATCTTCTTCGACGGCCGGAATTAATAGCAACAATTGCACAAACTGTACGTTCAATATTCATATTCGAGATTGACTTAATTTTGTAGTATAATTAAAATAAACAAACCAGAATACATTTTGTTTACATTTATTAAAATTATGATCGAGTCTGCAGTTCGAAGAGTGAGGTAGCCGAGACCAGCAAACAGGTAAGTGCTTACTTTCATAAAGGTATGTAGAGGTCGACGAAAAATGTAATATGCACCTTGGCAAAAACCGCCTATTGTCTCGCCTATTTGCTAGCCTCAGCTGCGCTTCGGCTATCAATTTGCAGGCTCCACTATAATAGACAATTTTTCATCCTTGGTACATAAATAACTATTGCGTATGCTTGTGGATCATATTTTGAAGGAACAACTCGTACATTTTTCTTATAGTGAGATTACTAGAAAGATAACTTCGTTTCTTTATAAGTCCACTATAGTGAGACACTCTATACGGAAAACTGCGAATATGTTCATCTATCATACGAAGCACAGGTTCTGGAACAGCACTGGGCCGATTGTTATGCTTTCTACGTTGCTCTTGTGGTGTAAGTCCTTGAATGCAAGATTGCTTAATCTTTTAACACGATCTGATTTTAACCCGTGAAGACTACAAAAAGCATTAAAACAAACACTGCAGTAGAAGACGGGCACCTTCCGCCGCCATCTTGGATTTCGACGTCACAAGACCGTCCACGTGGAGACCGTATTTTCCACTATGGTTTCAACCCTTTTCATCCCTAATTATTTTTACACACCACGTGTGAGACCATATTTTCAACCCTTATTTTATGGTTTCTTTTCGAGGCCCTTTTCATCCCTAATTATTTTTGTCTTTTACTCGCTCACGTGTAGGACATGTTTTTCACACCTATTTATGACAGCTCACGCATAGAACGCGTTTTTCTACCCTATGGTTCCTTTTCGTCAACCCTTGACGGAATTTTCACCCTAATTAGAGTCTTTTTGACAGCAATTTTTTGTACTTCCTCACGTGAGGGGCCCATGTAGGCCTTGTGCTTGGTGTTGGACAGGGCCTGGTCCTGGAGCAGGTCTTGGACTTGAGCGAGGTCTTGGAAATGGGCTAGGTCTTGGGGTTGGTCTTGGACCTGGGGTGGGGGTTTATAAATAAAATAATTCTTTCTGTTTGTCTGCTTTATTATTTATTCCTTATACCCAAATGGAAGAGTATCAAAGTTTTCTATTCTACGTCGTTTAGAGTAACGACTGTAATGATTTTGTGGAGGCTGCACAACGAGTTGATGGAATGTAAGTATACGCCTGTTTTTATTTTAAGTTTAATTTTTTTAAAGCCCTGCCCAGGTAAACAGGGATGATGTGTTTGACGATGATGAGATGATGGAAACTACAGATGCGGAGGATTTGATAACGGTATGTCTTTTAATTTTCTATTGTTTTACTTACTGAATGAGTGCATTACAGCAAAGCCAATTGGGTTCAGGTTCCCAACAACAGACCGGACCATCCTCAGGGTTCAATCATATAAATATAATAGGAGAGTCAGACAGTAAATTTATTAAAAAATTCAATACCACATGTAAAACATTAAGATTTAGTTTTAATGACGATACGTGCAAGGATAATCCCTTAACATGGCTACAGGTAAAATATACCATTTACTAAAAATTTATCTAAATGCATATCTTTTTGTAGAGCGCATTCGAGGAATTGCATGCATACGCTATCAAGGATGCGGCTCCGTCAGACCGTGTTGGGATTACGTTAAGAAATCCGAATTTCCCTGACAAACCATTTGGTCTGTCATTTAGAAGAGTGGACCAGTTGTTAAAATTTGAAGATTTTGTAAAGCAAAAGACAAGGTATTATTGTTGGTCCCACAACAATGAACGATAATAACTGTTTAGCTCGCGCTCTAGTTATAGCAATAGCGTTCAGAAATAACGATGCAATGCGTTATGGTACGGTGATGGGTTACCTTACTTCAAGAGCGAGCTGTACAACTCTGCCAAAACAGTGGGGTAGATCTTAGTCAGGCGGTAGTTACCAACACATTCAAGCAATTCAAAACCATTTAGCTTCATATACCCTTGTAGTTTATAATTCGCGAATAGGTGATTCAGTTTATTTTGAGGGTCCCAGGGAACCGCGTAGGGCAGTTTTAAATTTAATACTAGAAGACGAGCACTATAACGTAATTACCAGCCTAACTTCAGCATTTACCTGCGGTTATTACTACGAACAATGCAGAAAACGGTATAATGACAAAAGATCATATGAAATGTATGTACCAGTGTCCGCGTGTCATCAGAAACCACCTTGTTCCGTTCAAAATCCTAAAATTGTCTGTAATGATTGCAGGAGAGATTTTTATGGGCAGGAATTCCTTAAAACCACAAGGACAGTGAACTATGCGAAAAATTGCGTAGATGTTTAAAATGTCTTAAAACAACTGAAGTAAAGGGTAAACATAGATGCGGATACAGCTATTGCTCCACGTGCCAGAATCAAAAACCTGTTGGTCATCTTTGCTATATGGCCGTTAACAAGGCTCGACTTGACAATAGTAATGGTAAACCAACTATGTTTATCTTTTACGATTTGGAGTGAATGCAAGAGAAGGTGTGTGAGGAAACGAATGATAGATTTCTGCATGAGCCCAATCTATGCGTGGCCGCGAATGTTTGTTCCACTTGTATTCAGCACGTCGACAATTTGGATGAGCGATGCTCAATGTGTAGCGAAAGAGTGCACATTTTCAGGGAAGATCTTGTTCAATCATTTCTAGCGTATGTTGCCGAGAGAGCGCGAAACTTTAAAGTTACATGCATCGCACATAACATGAAGGGGTACGATGGGTGTTTTGTGATTAGATGTATGCTGGCTAATAATAATCAGTGGAGAGGTAAAGTCATCACCAACAGTCTAAAACTAATCTCCATTTAATGTGGTGATATTAATTTCATCCCATCCCTGATCTCGGCATTTCCGAAAACTTTCAATTTCCCCGAGTCAAAAGGTTATTTCCCTTATCTCTTCAACACATCCGAGAATCAGAATTACGAGGGTCCATTGCCACCACTTGAATATTATTGTGCAGGTCAGATGTCTGAGAAAGAGAGGAAAAAACTTTTATATAAGCATGTGGCCCAAAGTAATTATGTTTTTGAGATGAGTGAAGAGATTGAGAAATATTGCCTGATGGATGTTAAGATCCTCGTTAAGGGCTGTATTAGTTTATGGTCCACCTTCACGACCCAAAATAAAGTCGACCCGTTTGAGGAGGCTACAACGATTGCTAGTGCGTGCAATAAAGTGTTTTGTAGGCGTTTCCTCAAGGAGAACACAATCGGGCTCATTCCTAAAGGTGGTTATAGGCGTGCCGACAACTAATCAAAAGTCGCATTACAATGGTTTCGTTGGGTGGAGCATTCGCAACAAGTGAGAATACAGCACGCAGGGAAAGCTCGCGAGTTTAGAACACCTGAAGGTGTTAAGGTCGACGGGTATTGCGCTGAATCAAACACGGTTTACGAATTTCTTGGCTGTTACTGGCACGGTTGCGAGGAATGTTTCCCTAACCAAGCTAACATTGATCCTAAGCTTGATGCTAATACATCTATGCTTGCCCGGAACGAAAAGACGGCCTCTCGGTCCCGGTTTATATGCGAGCGTGGGTATAATGTAGTTGAGATGCGTGAATGTGATTTTAAAAGACTACTGCTTGCTAATGATGAGTTACGGGCATTCACACAGAATCTAGGTGATCAAGATGACGAACCTTTAAACTCTCGAGACGCGTTTTACGGTGGTCGCACGAATGCTAGTAAACTTTATCATGAATGTGACGGCGTTAACGAGAAAATCATGTATTATGACGTATACTCATTATACCACTATGTAAATAAATACTGTAAAGATCCTGTAGGTCATCCGAGAATGTATGTAGGTTTAGATTGTAAGAACATTTCATTGGACACGGTGGAGGGTTTAATTAAATGTCGAGTACTACCACTCTAATCTCTATCACCCGTTTTACCTCTAAAATGCACGGCAAGTTGATGTTTTGTTGTGTAGGACGTGCGGTGCTGAGTTAAATCAAGGGAGTGTGGACATAGTGAAACCGAGCGCAGTTTCGTCGGGACGTTTGTAGCTGACGAGCTGCGTAAGGCTATTTCTAAAATTATAAAGTTTTGATGTTTTTGAAGTTTGGGAGTATGAGGTAACCACATATGACAAAGCCACGAAACAGGGTGGGCTGTTTAGTGGCTACATTGATAATTTCCTGAACTCAAGCAGGAATGTTCAGGGTGAGCTACGTAACAGAATATTATGAGAAGGAGGGACTCGACTAGATGCGCATAATATTAAGAAAACCCCGGTTTAAGGTACTTGGCTAAACTAATGCTGAATTCTTTTTGGGGTAAGTTTGGTCAATGCGTGAAATTTAAGCCAGTGTAGTATTGTATCTGAGCCAAAGGACTTTTCAGATTGTTTACCGATCCATTGGTTCAGGTACAATCCTATTAATGATAATGTAGTAATGGTAAATTGGGATAGACCTGAGGGTGAAGGTGATTCACAAAACTATTAATGCGTCCATAGCCGCTTACATGACAGCTCATACACGTTTAAAATTATATAGTTACCTGGAGAAACTAGATCGCCGCGTTCTGTATTATGATACAGACAGTGTCATATTTGTCGCTGTCATAAAATAGGGGTGAAAAACACGTCCTACACGTGAGCGAGTAAAAACAAAAAATAATTAGGGATGAAAAGGGCCTCGAAAAGAAACCATAAAATAAGGGTTGATAATATGGTCTCACACGTGGGTGTGTAAAAATAATTAGGGATGAAAAGGGTTGAAACCATAGGGGTAGAAAATACGGTCTCCACGTGGGCGGTCTAGTGACGTCAAAATCCAAGATGGCGGAGGAAGGTGTCCGTCTTCTACTCACTGCATTCTTCAGTGTTTGTGAAAACAGGTTTATTCTTATTCACTTACTCAATGTGTTTTTAACGGACTTAGAAGTGACGAGACCTTGTAAATAAACGTCTTGAGCTACTTTATTTCCTCCAGAACCTATCTTATTATATGATTTTTACAGTCGTGGAAAACATTGAAAAACAATTTTTCTTGCAGCTAGAATTTAAAACGGTCATTCCTCATGAATACATCAAAGTAAGATTATGTGTACCTGCATGGTTCTCCCGTTGACCTAGCCGAAATAACGTTGCCTCTCCAGTTTGTATGCGTTTTCCCTTCTGCTTTGAACATTTTAATTTTATTTGTACGCTACTCCTTTTCATTTCGACGTTTTTTCACACTTATTTCTTTGCTATCACTTTAGTTATTGGACGACATTATACAAACACACCCGGCCACAAAACGCTAATAAATACGCCCACCGCTTATAAAGTTGACAACAGAATCGTTACGTGCAGCCTGCTTTTACGGACCTATCTGCTTATGGAATACAAAACAATCTAAGTCAACCGATTTAGTGTGTTCTTGATTTCCGTGCAAACTTTAACGTGATGTAGCTTTACGTGTAGAACGAACTTAGCGTCTTTTGCGTTCCATAGGTAGGAATGTTGTTTTGATCACTATGAAATCGAAAACTCACAAAATGGTGACTTAAAGGGTTTTGATCTCTATGGTTCAGTTATACAGGGTGGGTGTCTATTGCGTGGATGGAGGATTGGTTATTAACTATTAGCGATTTCAAAACCAATTTTGGTGTGGTAATATACGATCATTGGACCTGCGTTCCAAAAATATTTAGGTATATACAGAGTGATTGACAAAATATGCCATACCCAAACTTATGTTTCTTTAAATGGAACACCCTGTATATATTTGCATTTTGGATTCACTGTTACATTTAGAATAAAAGTATAGAAATTTGTATCTGTATCACTAACCGTTCTGCAGATATTGTTACTTTAATAGCAAAATAATAGTCTACTAACAAACTGCGAAATTTTTCGAAAACATGTAAAACTATACAGAATGATTAACTTATGCGAAATGTAACTTCTTAGTTTTTTCAAACGCAACACCCTGTATATGTTTTCACATTTCGATTCCTCGTGAAAATAGATACTACTTGATAATAGGTTTCATAGCCATAAGACGGACCCTTCATGAGATATTGACACTTTTACGCAAAATATTCTAAAACACAAATTTACTATGGCAATAGAATTCAACAAACAAATCAGGTAGGCTAGCCGCTCGTAATAAAGAGGAACAATTGCATCTATTGTTTTGACGTTTGTATAATCATTAAAATATTGTTCCATTAGTTCGTGTGTTTTAGATTGTCGTTTTGTCAATTTCAGAAAAAATGAATTTTCCTAAAGAAGAAATGGTCGATATGATCTTTATTTACGCAAAGCTCAAATAAATGCTTTGCTGGCTACCCGTTTGTAATGTGAACGATACCCAGAGAGAATACAGCCTGAAAGAATCGTTTATGAATGTAGCTGAGAGATTTATAAATTTTGGAAGTGTGTGTTATCCCAAGCGCCCAAAACAAGACCAAATGGAGAAATTGAGTTTCAAGTTGTGGCATCTCTTATAGAAAATCCTAAAATTAGTACCAGATAGCTAAGTACACAACTAGACCTAAATAGAAATACAGTTCGCAGCTTTATTAAAAAAAAACAAATTGCATCTTTATCATATCGAGCAACATCAAGATGTAAGTGAAATAGATTTTCAAAATCCTGAATCCTTTGCCAATGGGTAACTACTAAAGTCGATGAAGCATCCAATTTTGTTAATAAGATTCTATTTACGGACGAGGCAACTTTTCACAATATTAATACACATCACTATCAGCACTACTCAGATATTAATCCACACATCTTAAGAATTATTGATCATCCGCATCGATGGTGAGTTAATGTGTGGTGGTATAATCAATTTCAATGTGGTTGGATCTTTTTCTTTGATGGGAGTCTTACTGGAGAAAGATATTTACAGTTTTGGAAAATGATTTACCGAAATTTTGGAAAACATCGAGTAGATAATATTCGTGCAATGTGGTTTCAACTGGATGGCGCTTCCCACACTATGCAACCAACGTTAGGCAATATCTCGATAGAAATTATCAGATGAGGTGGACCAGTCAAATCACCGAATCTTACGACCCTTGATTTCTTCTTTTGGGATTACGTTAAAGAAAAAGTTTACCAACATCCTCCCACCACAAGTGAAGATATGAAAAATATAATTAGAGATGCGTTTCAATCCATCTCGCCTCTAATGTTGTTGCGAGTGAATCTTTCGTTTACCGAGCGAATTGCAAAGTGTTTAGCTAGGCGTGGTCAGCATTTTGAACATTTAATTTGAATTTATGGTTTCATTCGTTTATGTTTACTTGTTCAACTTATTCTTAGGTGTAGAGAACTAAAGGTCACTGTGGCTGTGGTGGATAAAGTGTTCCACCAAGCATGTTTTCAGTTCTGGTCGCGGTAGTCAACAGTTATCCACCAGACCGCTTTAAATTATATTAGGATGTGTTTAGTATATTTTCAGCAGTTTTTCCTTACACTTGGTTTTTGAATTGGTGGTCAACGGCGTCCACCACAGTGAAAAAAATTCATTCTTTTTTTTAGATTATTATTGCTTATTACAATACAAACGACATCTTATATATCATAGCAGTTAATTTTTCACTTTTGCAGAACGAGAGTCAAAAAACAATCTAAGCAGAGATGTTTTTCACATTCATCGCATGGATATTTTGCCTTTTTATTTTATTATATAGTTAGAACATAATTGCCTTTTTCCGCTTCATATAACCGATGATCCTCGCTATTTGTATTAGGCAGATTGCCCGGCAATTCCTTATGACCTATTAGACCTTCAAAAAATATAATTTACTTTCTGGAAACGGAGAGAAATTAGATTCTTACATTTTATAAGCTTCTTCGCGGAATTTTGTAATTGACATTTTGTCTTGGGTAACATGTTGATGAAGCCAATAAGAATTGACAATCCCTGCACCAATAACCAACTCAATTGCAAGCTTCCGGTACCATTTTACCCCGCGTCTGAGCGAAGAATTGTAAGCCTTCATTTGATCTAAATAATCAAACTATTATACAAAAATAATTTAAGGGAGAAAATAATATCTTACCAGATAAATCAATGTAACTTTTGTGTTTATTGTATTCAATAACTGATTTTGGCTTCATGATATCGCCCGTTCGCTTATGTACTACCACCATTTCCGGAATATACTTTGTATTCAGCATTGTTACATCACGTTTATCCTTCCATTTCTCCACAAATATGCCGGTATTGCTTTCTTCTGAAACGACTTCACCTTTCTTCAGTTTCTTATTTATTACATTTTTGGGATTATTTTTCCTGTTGTTGCGTAGAGTACCTATTATATATGTTTGGTTGTCCAACAGCCTATGTGCTAGCTGTACAGAAGTGTAATAATTGTCAACACAAATTGTTCTACCCTTGCCCAACAAGTCTTTAGTCAGGTCTATAACGACTTTTGTTGGAACAGTTTGATCGTCATTATCATTTTTTCTTGTCCGCAATATACCTTCAAGTCGTATAAGTATCCACCATCCAAACACATTTTAAACAATTTGATGCCAAACTTATGACGTTTGTTACTTATGTATTGTTTAAATTTTAGACCGCCTTTGAAAGGTAGTAGGGTTTCGTTAATACATAAGAATTCTGATGGTACAATTGACAACTGAAAGCTTTTTCTCAACATAGATATTAGTGGGCTTATTTTGTACAACCTATGGTCGTTACTCCCAGCAGTTTCATTGTTGGCAAAATGCCAGCTCTTCAAGAGCAGCTGAAACCGGTTTCTCGACATCACCTTGTATTAACCTCTATTTGCGCTCTTTATATTTTACTATTTGTAATTTGCGCGCCTTCTGGGTGTGTAACCCAACGTGGTTTTATTTTGCCTCGGCTTTGCTCAGTCGTGTTTATAATTTAATATATACGGGGTGTGGTTCGTATTAATTACTTGATAGGCTTAACACTGTCACCTTAAATAAATCTCTTAAAGCGTTTTAAAACTTATATTTACAATAAATAAATAATTAATTAACATAGGTATTTATTCTTTCCGGCTTCTTACTCGCTCTCCTGGGGGTTGTGTTCTAGGTACGTAATCGTTTCTGGAAACATAAATATATGGATTATCTTAACTTACTCCTTAATATGTAATATTTATATTACGGTCCTGTATTTACAGAAGCTGGTACGGTTGCTTTAATACAGTTTTGTTCAACGGCGCCAGTGCAACGAACTCGGACGGAGAAAATCAATATCGTTCTCGGCTTATGCGCATGGCATAATTATATATTCTTCAGTAACTCTGGAGCGTTGAAGCTGGTATGTCGCGCTCCCAGGAAGTAATACACGCGCGAGATCCGCGTATGCAAATGCAAGATCTCTGGACTGTCTTTATTTAATTATAACCGGTTTGATTTTGTTATTTATTTATCTAACTGGATTAATTACGGACTTCTATACTAAATCTAATTATATGCAATTTATTAGGAGAACGAAATACTGGATATTAAAATGCTATACTAAATGAATTTACTAAGGTAAATCGTAATATACACCAGGTCGTAGTTATATTAGTTAATACCGGTAAACATGGGATAATTTACGTATTATCTAATGTTTTACTCTCCGACGGATTTTCCTAACTTATGTACAAATGCTTTTACACTAGGTGTTTCGCGCTGGTTTATTCTGAATACAAATTTATGCAACAGGTTTCGTGTATGCTCTCCTGCGATTAAAGACATCGTGTATGGTTATTGTGTTTGTCTGTATGTATTGTATGTATTTGTTTCGAGCGGGGTCTCAGTAATACTCAGAAGACGTAGGCTATGGCCTGTCTTAACCGGATAGACTAAGAGAAAGGTCGTAGGTCTTTACAGCCCTGTAACAAACCTTCACCCTCAAGTGTCTGTGAGTGACGTGGGGTTACTGCGTGGCACTCTGGGTATTAGTGTACTGTGTGTTTGCGAGTGACGTCGGGATCTACCTGCGTGGCACTCTTGGCGTTAGTGTAAGGTTTTAACTCCTGGAGACTCAGCCCGGCGTTATTTACGTTCTGTAGTGTTTGATTTTATAACTTTACAACTTACGTGTCTATCAATGGCAGTACAGGATTAAACTTTAGGTTGCCCGGTGCGAGGTGGTGCGCGTTATCACACGATCGCGATGGACTCTTCTGCGGCGATTAACAGGTCTGTGCTTACACGAAGCAATCGGTGCGGACGGCTACTGGATATCGGCTTGACTTGAATCTACTTCGATTCATCATCCTTCACGCGCGTCGCGGGTTTATAAAGGTGCATCTGTGGGCGGCTTCGCGGCTACCGTGCGGGGAAGCCGTTATTTGATTGGTTGAGATCGTTCTGACGTGCAAAAACTTACTGGTTTTAGAAATACACTTCAGCGGTGATTAATAAATTATTTGTTGTGCAATATCGCGTAAACTTTTGAAATTTTAGATATAGGATGGTCCGCAAATAATTTATTCTAAAAGCATACGTAAAGGACGCTGGTTCTTTACAACCTGGGAAAGTTCAGTTCTATAAATGAAGTTTTTGACCAATATGAAAAATAGATGGAAGATTTATAAGCCCATCCACATTAGAACGCCAACAGAATCTTCCATTCCTTCCCTTTTTGTATTTTTCCAGTTTTGGATGCGTGATGATCGGCGACCTTCTTTAGTTTTCTCCTGCATCGCATATCTGTTAGTTTCAAGAACAAATAGATCGAATATCTGATCGTTACTTAAAAGTTTATAGAAGTCGTAAGGAGCCTTTTGATAATCATCATACAGTAAATTCGAAATTCCTGGGTTATTATCACTGAACACAAAATTTTTCAAATTTTTCCCACTTACTGGGCCCCAATCAATTACCTGTAATTTATCCGTTTCATCATCGGAATCGGATTCCAAAAAAACCGTATTGTTAACAATTACTTCTTCAATGGTGTTTTCGATATTATTCACGCTTTCTTCGGGTTCAATAGTTTCAGGATAATTGCTCCGGTCTTGTTCCGCTACCTCACTTGCTATTTTTTCACTTTCCTTTTGGAGAACTGCAAAACTTGTAGATGGCTGGTCAAAATTTAGAACCTGACGACAAGTTTCTCGATTATTAGTTATTATTTTCCGGCGTTTTTAGGCGTTTTAACGTCGTCTGAACTAGCCGACTCTGTTTACTACGCATAAAACTGTCTAATAAGTTATTCACACAACCACACTTCCCACTTCACACAACTAACAATAACTTACTTATTAGGACGAAGACACACATCAATAACTTGATATATCAATCGCAAACAACAGACTAGTCAAAACAGCGTCAATCTGCCTGTTTGAGCATTGCCTGGCGAAAATAAAATGACAGGAATCAACCTGTCTGAATGGTGGTCATTTCCACCACAGCCATAGCGACGGTTTGAGTCGTTGTGGCGCGGTGTCAATGTTGTCCACCAACATTTTTTCATTTTCTGACAAAAAAAGTTAATCGGAAGCAAAGTCGTAATGTTATGTTTAGATATACACACATCACAAAAGTCTAGGGATATTTTTTAATAAAAACTATCAAGTATTTTGGTTTTTGAAGTGGTTTGCATATAGTAAATTAGCACAATGCTTTTAAAATATTCTAAATTAAAATTGTTAAAAAACAAAAGAAAACAGTCTCAAAAAGCTTTAATGAAGTTTATTAACAAAAAGTTGATTTTATGTAATCACAAGAAATTGAAGTGTCATCACTTAAAATATACATTAATTAAATTTAATAAAGAGGCCTCCTCTTTGATTTAAAACAGCTCTGCATCTTCTAGGCATTGATAAAATTAAATTATCTATTGCATCCTGTGGTAACTGTTGCCAGTGTCTTACAGCATCACGAAGCTGGATCTGAGTATGAATTTGGTCCAATTCACTTTCAATGCTTCTTCCAACATGTCCCACACGTGTTCAATAACGTTTAAGTCTGGGGACTGGGCAGGCCATGGTAAAACAGAAATGTTTTCGTTTACCAGCCACTGATAACAGCACCTGCAACGTGTGTGGCATTATCATGCATCAGCATGAACTCAGGTCCAACAGCACCTGCGAATGGAAGCACTATAGGCCGCAGTACCCTATTCAAATACCCATCGGCATTTAAAAATCTTTCTAGAAAAACGAGATCTGTTTTTCCGCCAATGCAGATACCACCCACATCATTACGGTACCTCCTTTGTAAGAATGACCTCCTGAACACATCTGAGCCTTTCTAAGTTACCAGGTCGTCTCCACACTCTAAGTCTTCGACTGTGAGGTGTATTCAAACCGAGATTCATCTGTGAACAAAACTCTAGGCCACTGGTCCTCTGTCCACAGAATATGCTCTGCAGCCCATTCTACTCTGCGTGCTCGATTACCATGCCGAATTGGTGGAGCTCTTATTGGGCGTCGGGCATGGAGATCAGCTTCATGCAATCGATTTCTGATTGTTTGAGAACATACAGTTACATTATGAGTGGTCCGAAGCAGTGAAGTCAATTGTTTAGCCGTAGTTGTTGGACGTCGTCTAGCTTCCAATATTAAGTAGTGATCTTGAACTGCGGTAGTAACGCGTCCACGACCTGGATGTTGTTCACTAGGATCTGCGGATGTCCTATATCTACGCCATAATCTGCTAATAACACTTTGAGAGGTGTTTAAAGTTGCTGCAACATCCACTTGCCTTCGACCAGCTTCGAACATACCTACAGCTCTGTTCATTTCAGCTAAATTTAAATGTCGTCGTTGTTGATTATCTTCCATAATAACAGCGCCAATAAAACTTAAATCACCCCAAAATAAACTTAAATTAACTGCAAATAATAATTAAACGATTCCCTAACAACACTGGAATTGCTTCACTTTCAGTTGAATTAACAATAAAGCATTTGCATTTGTTTGTTTGTTTTTTAAACAATTGCTATTGCTAATCGAAAGACTAGCACTAACATACTTGATCAATGACATAGGTATTTGTTAACAAAATTCATTGAAATATATTTAAAAAAATATATCCCTAGACTTTTGTGATGTGTGTATTTTAAATACTTTAAGTTGAAAAAATTATTGACAAATTAGGGCAGAATTTTTCTATTTCATGATGGCACTTTACGTGTTAAGTTTTCCTATCAGTTAAAGAATTTATTTGCCATTCGTATTTTCTTATTTGCTCGTGATTTTGTTTTATTTGTTCTGCTGTATGTCAATGTTTTCAAATAAAGCATCAATATCTCAAGAGGGCCCGTCTTATGGCTACGAAACCTATTATCAATTAGTATCTACTTTTCACGGGAATTGAAATGTGAAAAATATACATTGCATTTGAAAAAATTGAGAAAAATTACATTTCGTGTAAGTTAATCGTTCTGTATAGTTTTACATGTTTTCGAAAAATTTCCCAGTTTGTTTGTTAGTAGACTATTATTAATAGTCGGTGGTATAATAGTATATTGTTTTACGAGTGACAGTAACATTTTTGAAGCGAGTAGAACAGTTTACCTGCCGAGGCGCAGCCGAGGCTGGTAATGTTCACGAGCTTCAAAAATGTTTTCGACGAGTGAAACACTATACTTTTCTACAACCCTGTTTATATCATAATAATATACTAAAAGAACATTGAACAAATATTTTATTTGAAAGTAAAAATAACGGAA